>CM064894.1:30346440-30851440 GCA_030347415.2 Decapterus maruadsi | reverse complement strand
ACTCACACTGGTGGAAAAACCGAGGCAGCCAACCAAGTGCAGCAGTGGAGCTTCTTAAAGGGCCAGTACGCGGAGAACGCAGAGCCAAACTTCAACATCAAGTTTTATTTCACTAAGTTGGAGCAGACGATGCCGGTGTAAAGATGCCCGTATTTACTACGCCCCCTGAACTCACCACCACGGAGGTACCCCCACCCCCCAACGATTAATAGGCCTTCTATAAATAGCAAAAGTAGTCATTTTGATGTGTTTGTATTATTTATTACACTACATGATATGCAAAAAGCATCATATCGTGATAATATGGGCAGACACTGCAATAAACGCTCGATTGGTCATTTTTGATTTTAATTTTAGGCATTGATGGTGTGATTTTAGTTGGGTTTTCTAACAAATATTCACCTTTACGTCTTGAGAAGAGGATCTAGGTAACTACACAACACATAGGCCTACTGTTGATAATGCACAACAATATGATGAAACATTTTCCCTTTATCAAAGAAAAAAAAATCCAGCTCCTGCAATGCAGATAGGCTAATGCACTTGGCCATATAAAATTGTGATTGATTGTGCATCATCTTATTATCTATTATAGTATTCGATTGTTACTGATGCATTCATGTGTAAGCACAAGCCCACTGGACACTGGAGGTTCAGGCCCCCCCTGGACTAAAGCCTCTGTAACAAGTGGTTATGTTCTCACTTTTATGTCACAGAGGCTCACAAATAGAAGCAAAATAACTATAGAGACACAATAACACAAGATGACTACAGAGGAATATGCAAAAATAACAACAACAATGAAGAGATGAAAGTGAACTACAGTGAGATATAAAACAACAGACACAAAGTCACCAAAAAGGAAAGTGATGCAAAACCTAGCAAACTGTTTGATCTACTTTTTTTGTTTGGTGGTTTTAAAATTGAAAAGTGACGCAGACTACAAATGAACATTATTTGTCATGCATATGGTTAATGAAATGAACCAGAGATGTTTGCTTTGCTCTGGCTTTTCATTCAGGCTAAACCAGCAGCAGCAGCAGCAGTAGCAGAGCCAGGCAGCCAGCAGTCCATAAAACCAATCCACTCCTGACCCTCTGGTGTTTCTACCCTGACAAAAAATCCCTCCTGGAAAACAATAATGCTGTTGAGTTACCAGCTACAGCCTGTTTTTTGTTCAGCAGTACCTTCTTTGGATTCTCTGGCGTGTCTGTGTTGGGACCGGTTCCTCTGCTCTCTCATCCAAACCCGAGGACAAAAAACCACCAGCGCCTCACTTTCAGACAGACACAGGAAGTCTGTTCAGGACAAATTCCCTTTCAGCCAGAAACAGGAAAAAAGTTAGGAAAATCCAGAGCGACAGTCTGCGCTCCTGAACAGGTGGAGAGAAGGTGTCCTTGTGAACTATAATAGAGAGAGGTCTGGATTTTTTTACCACATGGGAAACTGTTCAATATTACATAAGGGTCTCCAATTTCTCTAATACATAAAACAGTCGCAGACACAGGACCTTGCATCATCTGAGCTGGAGTTATTCATCGATGTATAATGCAACAAGGTTAAGGCAATACGGAGCAGGAGAATCAAATGTGTGGATGAGCCCTCATTATGTTATCTATAGCATTTATAGCCAGTTCACATTATCATATATTTGCAGCTCCAAATAATGATGATAATATTAGCATTAAAGGAATTCTTCTATGGAAACTAAGGAAATTACTAGCACTTTGGGAGAACAGAGGTTTGGCTTTATGGAATTAACTCATTATCAGTTGTTCATCTAGAAACAAGTGGATAATTAATGACTTCTATTTCTTATAAAACACAAAAGACAGAAGAAGCATGGCATTCTTGAAATACAATGAGAATTTATTCAAACGGTGCAAAAAAAATAATTATAATAATAATAATGACCTAACATAAAATCTGATGTTCTTTCTATCCAGATTGCACTGTCACACAGCCTTAGGAGACTTTCCTCTCAAAAACAAAACATTAAAATGATCAAAAAATACCAGGACAACTGAAATCAAGTTAAAATAATGCACAAATTTGGTAAAATGGATCGCCATTTACATGCAACAGTTCCAGTCCCATGCAACTCGAAGTATTCCATGTTAATGTCATGATGAACGATTCTGTTCCCACAGAAATATATAAAAATATATTGGGTCAGTTGCAAAATTAATTCTGAGCCATTTTCTCTTCTTGGTTTGGAGGAAACGAGCTGGGTCAACAAAAACGTCACTGTCATATTTTAGCATAGCAATAATTGGTGTGTGTATAAAAAAAATAAACAAAATGTACAAATCAAAAAAAAAGAAAAAGAAAAGAGCAACAAACAAATAAAAGCCAGACTGCTTGACAATTAGCCATGTGAGAAAGAACATCCTAAATCGTCTCAACTAAACATTCCACAAGGAATAACCTATTAAAAAATCTCACTATAAATATATATTCTCAAATGGTATCTTGTTAGGTCAGCATTGAGGAAATTAGTTTGCAATGAGAGAGCTTCGAGTTTCACGAGGCCCATCTGGGAGTCGCCTTCGACAGCCAAAGTGTCAACATGTCTACCTCAAACCCAGGCTCTTACAAGCATCATCCATACCTGTTGAAGTATCCAACAATATACATTCTTACCATTTTAAAAACACTGTAAAACTTTGGGCTTACAAAAATAACATGGAACATATTTATACAACCTCTCAATGTTTTTTATTTTTTTATCTTAAATACAAAAAGTGTTTGTAGCCTGTAAAGTCTGATGTTTCTGAGGCATCCGTTTCATCACAAAAGAAAAAAAATGATAATAAAATAACAAAATGGTTTTGTAAGCTATTACTTTGGAGGGAGGGGAAGGGAGTATGCACACATAAACATTTTTAAAAACAGGCATCACCTTCCCACAGTAAGGGAGTATCTGATGGGTGTAGTCTGGATTCAAATGCTAGTGCATGAACACATGTCAACACACATTAACACAGCAAATGTTTTCTTGGGAACTAGTGTGATTTAAGTGTTGTTGTTTTTTACTGTCATTAAAACTTTAGTGTCACATTAAATGCACAGCAAAAAGCCTCCCTCCTTCTACAAACAGCTTCAATAACGGTTGGAAAATACTGTAATATAGTGTTAACAAAGTGTTAAATGAGCACTGCTGAAAGTTACTCTCCCAACATTTTGGTTACTTTTGTTCATTGTTGTTTGGATGTAAAGACCAAGCTCCAAATACTGAGGAAAGGAAAAACTATTTAAGGGTGCCCTCACCTGGGCAAGGCAGTGAATTGCATACTAAATTGTGCTTTTCTAATGGACTTAATGCCAAACTAGTGTCACACTACCCAAAAAGGAATTTCTCATCAGGGCTTATCATAGGGGAAATAATCACAAATTGAAGTATTTAAGTAGTCATTTAGACATTTGTACAACTTAATCACCTGGTATCAACTAATTGATACTGTCAAATGTTTCAGAGGTAAAAAAAAATCAGGGACAATTTTTCAGCAAGCAGGAACTGTATTTATAAATTATTCTAATTTTGAGCTCACAACGTGTCTACAACAGCGCTTTTGAGTTGCTGGGTTGTGTATTTGATGAGTTTGATGAGGGAAACCAAGAAATCCCCTTTGCCTCCATAGAATAGCCCTGAGCAGCCTGTTGCTCCGCTCCGCTGTACTGAAAATAGCTTACACCTACAATTAAAGGTAACGAACCTACTGCTATGACTATAGCGATTATGGCAATGGGCCAATTTGCCAAAATGTTGAACTATCCCTTTAAGTATTTAAGTAGTCATTTAGGTATTTGTACAACTTAATCACCTGGTATCAACTAATTGATACTGTCTGACCAAATGAAAAAAAAAAATCAATAGGAACATAAATTATTCTAATTTTGAGGGGGCAGTAGTAGTAAAAACTGCAAGCGATGAAGCAAGCAGTGGATACTCTATGTGCATTTTCTACAAGGAACACACAGGATTGTGTTGCCATGAGGACAAATGTTGAAAAAGGCAACTAGGAAACTGAGTTAGATGGTGACGCTGGCACCAAAATGCTGCAGCTCTACAGTAACTGAACCTTCAGGCCTGTGCCCCTGATTTCCCACGAACAGAGGTGGCAGTGTCTGCAGAGATGAACAACGGACGAACAGTCAGGCCACTTCAAAAAAAACAACTCAACAAAACAAAACAGCAAAACATTTTGTTATCTACGGACATCAGGAAAGTGCTTGAATTTGTGCAAAAAAGAGAGAAGGTCTTGGCGGGACGAATGCCAGATATTTAGAAACCGCCTTCAGTAGAACTTTGAAACTGTGCAGTGGGCGACCAGACCAATAAGCAATTGTGATGTTCCGTTAGTTTGGACACCGTGGATGAATGACTTTGTTAACCTTTTGCGTGACCATGAGAATATGAAACGTGATTCACATTTTTTTTAAACCGACAGAGCTCTGAGGGTTTGCCATTTCAAAACAGTGACTTTCAGGAAACCATGACTTGTTACCAGAATATTTTCAGTGCAACTTCAATGTTGTTTTTTTATACCAGCAGAAGTGGATGCATCACTTTGCATCGAGCAAACGGAAACTGCAGACGGTCGTCACGGCTGCGAGACGTCCTCGGCGCTTCAGAGCAACTCTTAGTCACTTTTTCATGACAACTTTGTTAATTTGAAGACACCTGTCTGAGATCCAACAATATGTTTAGTGTTCAACATGAGCAGTGTTTGAATATTTAAATGACATAATCAACGGGCGTCTCCAAAATCTGTTGTGCTGGATGTGACATATTGATACTGTAGTGTGTAGTATTGCATGCCTGCGCTGGCCACGATAATCACATGTCTAAACATCATCTGTTACTTGGAGAGAGGAAGACCATACTAAGAAAGAGACACATTCCCCACAAACATATGAAATACTCTGCTTCAGTATCTGACTACGTTGCTATACTGTCATTGTTCTGCACTGCCCGACTGAGATCAATTGCTCTTATAAGCTTCAACATCTTCAAAATTCAATTCATAGATTTATGAATTGAAGATTGTAGAGTTTGTTTTGTGCAGAAAAGATACAACTAACAGTGCAGAGCAGCTGTGTTAAATGCATGGACAGTTATGTGTTTGCTCTCTGGAACATTAGCACCACAGCAGCCCACAGAATGCTTATTCATTAGCATTGCACGGTAGTCGCAATTTGCATTATGCAAATAGTACTGACGAGAAAGCCATTCGACAAGGATTAATTCTGCTGTTTCCCGAGGTACATGTGACGCAAGTATCTAGTAACAGTAGTGTAAAATGTGTATAACACTGAAATCACCCAAATAGGATGTGATTTCAAAATGCTCAAACATCCCTTAGTTAACAAATCCAAACATTATCACCAAGCACAAATGGAGTGGAGACGCTCCTTTTTTCTGTTTGTGCTTGCATCCATGTGTATGTCAAAGTGTGAGTCTGGTTTAGCGTTAATGTGTGCATGTATTACAGTATGTGTGTTGATGAGTGTTCTGCATGGTGCCTGCCATATACATTCTCTCCACTAGGAGGAGACAACAGCGAGGCGTTAAACTGATAAAGGAGGAGAGCCTGCAACTCACACACACACAAACACATGAACACACACGCTCACACAAGCACACACACACACACACACACACACATTCATACACTCATATACAATGCCTGCATAAGAGCCACAGCAAAATGTAACAGAAGTGCAGTTAGTTTATCCTATGGTCTACTACACGACCCCAGCAGTCAGTAACCACCCTGTTTGTCCTGTAGTCGTGACGACGCCGTCACTTTCTGACACGGTTCAACAGGAAGTGACACAGCTAAAAAAAAATAAAATAAAAAAAAAGCGAGGGAGCAGGACTGGTTGCCTTTCTCTTGTTCACTTGGAGGCTGATCCGCCCAACCGTTTTTTTGTGTGTTTGTTTTTTCATTTTAACTGAAAAGGCCACTCGTCAAATTCAAATAGCGAAGGTCCACTCAGAACCTGTGGATGGCTGGTTCTGTCTCCCTCTTCTTCAGCTCTTCCCGGTAGCAGTAGGAGCAGTAGTTGCCCGTCTCGGGGTGTCCGTAGTAGGTGCAGCTGGGTGTCCGACAGCGGCTGGACTGCAGGCCGGCCAGGCCGCCGGCGCTGCCCAGCGAGTAGTGCCTGACCGGCGGCTGCCCGCTCCGAGAGTCTAGGCCGGAGCGCATGTCCCGGAAGCCGTTGGTGTAGCTCCCGCCGGCAGGCTCCGACCCGGGGTAGTCCGGCGGGTCGAACTCTGGGGGGTATGAGGGCGCGAGGCGAGAGGGACTAAGGGAAGAGGGTCCTTGGGGGCTACTGTACTGGGGGTGGGGAGGGCCCTGCGCTGTGGGGCAGTGTCGGGGAAGGGTGGCGTACGAGGGGAGACCGGGGTAGGAGGTGACCGGGGAGCCGCCGGCCAGCTGGCGCCGATTATCCATGTAGCCGTGCATGTGCAGGTGCTGGGTGAGGGGCGCGGCGGGGGGGGGCTGGTCTATGAAGGAGGGCCGAGGGATGGGCACCACACCAGAGTACATAGAGGGGCTCAGAGGGGAAGGCTTGAGTTGGCCGAAGGAAGGCGACGAGTTCTCCGACAGCTCGTCTTTGACCTCGTAGGGCCGGTAGCTCGGCTCCGTACCGCCGGCCGCCTCCTTCTTGGGCGGCTGGACGCCGTTGGTGAGGCCCTTCCTCTCCGCGTCGCGGCGCTGTTGCTCCTGCTCGGTCCGGAAGCGCTCCTCCGCGTCGGCCAGGTAGCGTTGGATCATCTCCTCTTGGAAGGGCTGCCGGTTGCTGGTGGTGAGGAGGCCGGAGAAGATGAACTTCCTCTCGCCCTGCATGGCGGCCCGCAGGATGCCCAGGCTCACCTTGACGTCGGCGCTGTACTTGTAGGTCTCGCTCTCGGTGCTGCTCCCGCCGCTGCTGCTCATGCTGCTCCCCGTCCCGTTGAGACGCTCGCTACCTGAGGAGGGGGAGCCCTTCCCAGAATCCTCGGAGGCGTGGGCTGAAGGCGAGCTATCCTTGCTGCCCTTCCTCCCCCTGAATGAGCCCTTTTTCTTCTCCCCGCCCTCCTGCTTGGCACCTCCAGCCCCGGCGTTCTTTCCTGTCATCAGTCCGCCCACGTTTTTCTTTAGCTTGCTGCCCAGGCTCTTGCCAAAACTGCCGAGCTTATTGGCCACAGAGTCTGCCCTCTTCTTGTCTTTATCTTTGTCCTTTTCCTTCTTGGTTTTGTCCTTCCCCGCTGTTCCCGTCCCGGCAGAACCGCTGCTCGAGGAACTGGATGAGGACGAGGAGCTGTTCTTGGCCAAGGACCCGCCTCCATTGACTGTTGATCCTGTGGTCGTGTCGCCGTTGCCGTTAGAGCTGCTACTGACTGACTCCTTGTCTGACTCTCCCGAGTCCGGAGGCGTTCGGGCATCTTCTCCTGCCGATGCTGTGGGAGACTCGGGCTGGGCCAAAGGGGCTTGCTGTAAGGAAACAAAGCACAAACACAAGCTGGAAAAAAACTTTTAAGAAAAATATCTATCAGCCGCAACCTGCTGACCAAACTACAGAAATATATAATGTTGAAAAGAAATGAAGTTGAGTTTTAGGTTGGTTTCAGTGTGCTGAAATTCACAGAAAAGGAGAGACAAATTTAGCACAGTACAGGCCCATGCCCCTCGGGTATGGGGGGGGGCAGAACGGATGTGAAAAGAATGATTCATAGAGTTGTTTTTTGCAGACCAGTGCAGAAAAACATAAGTGACACAGTTTTTCTGAGGCCTTTTCATACCCACAACCACCTTAAAGAAGCTGTAAAATAAAGAATGCTGTATTTGGCAATGAGATGACCTACATAGTGACGCAGCGTTGTGATCAGCTACACGGGGGCCCGTCTTTAAGCAGTAATGACCATGACACAGCTATCCAGCGGTAGCATTGCTTAACAGAATAATCTCCTTAAATCATATTTTTAATACAGGGATTCCTGCAGCGCCACCAGTCCCCGCAGCTTAACTGTGAGACTGCAGTCAACTTGTGCTTTTCCAGCTCCATGTTGTTAGCATGTAGCGCACAAGAGGACCTTTGTCGCAGTGTTTGTGTGGCGTGACTTCATGACCTCAACGGCCCTGTGTAGTTTGTTTTCACATAGGGTTTGTACAGCAGTCGGGGAACAGCTGGTTCAATGGAGAAGAAAGGAAGAATGGAAAAATTGCCCATTTGTGACAAATGTGGGAAATGTATACTAATAACAAAAGGCTCACTTGTTATACACGTTTCCTAACTACTTTTCATCAATCTGATTATCACATTACAAGGCAAGTGGTTTCTTTTTTTTAATTTTTTTTTTATTCCAGAACTCAGCCTGGCCGTCGACACACTGAATAAATCCTTCTAACACTCAACCAGCATCCATGGTTAGTTGAAAAATCATTAACTACAGCTTTCATCATTCACATCTTGGGAAACTGGGGCCAAAAACAGTGTGTCCAATAAAAGTTATGATGAATGGTGTTGTCTAAGCCGGGTTTATAAGCCCCCTCCTGCTGTAAAGGAGCGACACTGGGTTTGAATGTGTGGACTTTGATTTTTACCTCACAGGGCAGGGGCAGCCAGGCCACCGTCATGTAGCTGTGCAACATCTGGAGCTTGGCCTCTAAAGAAAGAGCAACACTGGAAGGAAAAGGGAAAAAAATGAGAGGCAAGTCAGACTTCGGTGAGATGAGCACATCACAGAATACAAGACAGTTTATAATATTATCTGGTGTTGAAAATGTAATAATATTCATTATGGCATACAGGACAGTTAGTTTTACAGGTGACACATCAACGGCATAATGATAACAACGTGATGAGTCATTTACAATTAATGTGGTGTCACCGTTGTGAGCAACTGTGAGCAGAGTGAGATGTCTGCACAAGACAAGGAAATTGTGGTGGAGAGGGCTCACAGAAAATCAGCCATTTGGAAATGGTTCAGATTTCCAAAGCTGGATAAACAGCAGAGCATTATCTGCTGCAAGACAGGCAGGTGACCCATGCCAACAAAGTCAGGAAACACAATGATCCTTTCCACCATTTGAGTAGTACCGCCAAGTACCATCCCAGCGGGTGCAGACAGAGCCAAAATCTGCGGTCGAAGCTTCAAACAAACTTCTAGTGGCACAGAACCGTGATGACACTTGACTTCATTGATATAGATTTCAGCTCTGACCTGAGTAGACCTCTTCAAATACGTCATATCAAACCATCACTGAGGTCAAACAAACACCATGAGACTGTTCAATCCATTAAATGTACAGCATATATTGATATGTATCAGTATTTTGCAATAATGAAATAGTGGAGAAAGACTTAAAGGGATAGTTCAACATTTTAGCAAATTAGCCCTTTGCCATATTCCCTATAGTGTTGGGAGTAGATTTGTTACCTTTAATTGTCGGTGCAAGCTGTTTTTAGAACGGCGGAGCAGAGCCCTGAGCTGCCGTGATGGGAGTTGTTTTAGAGGGAAATGCTTGCCGAAAAACCGCCCCCGACAGGAATGGGCAACAGCTGTTTTGCATGAATTTTCCTCTAAAACAACTTCATCTCGTAACATTGTGTTATTTTCTCATAGCGTGGTGAATGTGCAGGTCACAACTTGTCCACCAGAGCGTTTGTGGAGTTGTTGGATTGTGTATTTGATGAGTTTGATGAGGGAAACCAAGAAATCCCATGAGCCTCCGTAGCGTAGCTCTGAGCAGCTCACGGCTCTGCTCCGCCATTCTAAAAATAGCTTGCACCGACAATTCAAGGTAATGAACCTACTGCTGAAACTACTGTATAGGGATTATGGCAATGGCCTGATTTGCAAAATTTGGAACTAACTCCTTAAGAAATCAACGTTGCATTGCTGGAGTTAAGAAATAACACACAGTGAAGAAACCAAGTTGTTCCCTGAGATAAGGGTGATGTTCTCTAATAAACAGTATAATGTGGCTCCTTTTTCTGAAGTGTTGATTGATAATAAAAGCCAATGTTAGATTTCCATACTGCTGCTAAAACAACTGGTAATTTGGATCTGAATGCCACAGTGAGTGGTTAGTAAGTGCACTAAAGGCCTGTTGTTGTTTTGCATTCTTGGTCTGCAATAGCCTTTTAACTCAATGACCTTTTCCAAACAATGTTAATAGCCACTCATGTAATATCATCTCTGGCCACCGTTTGGTCTAAAAAAAGACATCCACAGTGACATCAGCTGACGTGAATAAGGTGGAGGATTATTTTTACCAAGCCTCTATTTTGACGCTTATTCTCTTGTTCCATTCATAGAAGGTATTTAGAGCTAATCTTATTGCCACTGGCAGTGAGTGTCGCTAATCTGGAGTCAGGGGTCAGGGGTCAATCCCTCCACACTGACACTCTGTCGTCTATTACAGAGTGCACATGCAAGTGCCACTTTCCTTTTTTTTCCCCTTTGTGACCCTGTGTCAGCACTTTGAGTAGGCATGTTTATAAAAAGCACATTTCACCTGAAAAAGTAAGCATAACCATGTGGAAAACACAGAAAGGTCATACCTTGCCAGCATCACGTTATCAGTGTCATCTTTACCCCACTCCCAATCTTTCCCAGGATCCACAGCAAAGTGCAGAGGAAGCATCTTGTGCTCCGAGTCAGTGAGGGGGATCACCACTGTTGGCAGAGACGGACAGAAAGGAACTCTTAGAAGATAAATGAACAATAATAAACAAATCAGAATTTTTAAGACTGAAACAATCAAATGGCTTTAATGGCACTTGTTTTACTAATCAATGTTTCTCCAAAAATTTCCATTTTTTAGAGAGATGAAAAGCATAAGAAACGGCACTAAGACCAACATGATCATCTGGAGAAGCAGTCGCAACGCCCACTTCATACACTTCTTGGTGATGTGTTGCTCTTTAAACCGTTATTGAATTATCACTCAACTTCAACACGACAGATGGTCATTTGTTTACTCGGTGTCGAGTTACAGAGATCAGTGGATACGCTCAAAAGCCCAGTGGCCATTAATCACCTTTCTCAAATAAACCACTAAGGTCAGTAATATAAAAAGACCGACCAATCAAACAAAGGTGCCAAGTCGTAAAGTGAGAAAGTGGCTCGTTGTGCTTATTAGGAAATCTTGCTTACTCAAGGATGTTTTAATCTTAAGCAAAGCCAATAAAGAATTACAGAAAAGTGTTATACACATGAGCAATAGTTTTGATATGTCAGCTGCCTACTAAGAGGCTGGCACAAAGGGAAAAAAACACCACAGGATAATCAAGATGGATGCTGCAGAGCATTACCTTGCTCTTTGGAGCTGTCCTTCTGCTCCATAGAGACCAGGGCAGAGAAGTGCGCCTGGTCGTACGCCAGGACCAGGGGTGAGCGATGGCACTTGGCAGCTGGCACCTCCAGCGGTAGGTATATGCCTCCAAATGGGATGGGAGCAAAGGCTAGGGAAGAGTAAAAAGGGCATTAGACACCTGAAAAAGCACGACCTCAGCACCATTTCCAGGGTGATAAAACACAGCAGGAGGATTTGGCCGAGAATAGAAACAAGCTTTCACCTCTTTCAGTAAATCAAAACATTTTTTTTTACTTGCTGGGCAGTATATGTCTACTTCTCATCTTAAAGCAGTTGTCTGATGCAGTAACCCCAAAAAGGAGATGTCACCTGGTAGCAGTAGTATTTCAACATCCCAAAGCCAATTGAAATCTACAACATGAACCAACCTTTTAAGGCTGTTACTTGTCTCCTAGTGGGAGTGCATGTGAGGCTTTATTTATGTGTTTGCACAGAAATGGGCCACACACTGCTTAGCAGTAGTTCATACTTTTTTAAATTGCATGAGCTGCAAAAAAAAGTGGTGTTTACTTTATTTGGACAAATCAAACAAACCAGCAAACATCAACAAGTCGGTAAGAAAAGTTTTCTGTGAGTGTCTGGACTTTCAGAGTAAATACTGTAAACGATAACCCCCCCCCCACCGAGGCGCTGGGGCAGTGGACTACTGTATGCTCTATGGTTTACCCTCTCCTCCAGAGTCCCTCAGCATGGTGTCAGCCACCACCACTATGGGTCTTCTGAGGACGTGAGCCAGGACAAAGACGTGGAACTCCTCTAAGCTCTCATAAACTGGTTCATCGGAGGACTCCGCCCTGAACGGCGACAAACACAACACCAGAGACACACTAATGTTTCTACTGTTGCAAAACCAGACATAATCAACAATTCAAGCAGACTGGAAGCTGTTATTTGTCTTTCGGTGGGTTCCATGTGGGGCAAAAAAAGAAGTAAAAAATGTCATGTACGCACAACTCACATATATTTACACAAGTTGAATATACTATTTGAAATATAATCAGAGAGTTTGGCTTTAAAACTTTGTCAGTAGGATAATGGTGAATTACTCCTAGTTGTTAGAATAAAAAGCAGATGGACTGGCCACTCAGTTCTGATTGTTTGTTGATGAATAAAAACATGAGTGTGAGTGAGTGTGTGTGTGTGTGGTGAACAGGCCCTGCTTTGTCCGGGCCAGACCTTAACTTACCCGTTGGTGCCGTTGGTGCTGTAGTGGATTCTGGGCTCGCTGGAGGCCAGCTTCAACAGTTCATTCCACTCTTTCTGCCACTCCTCCTCCGTGTACACCAACCCAGACTGAGGGAGAAAGGACACACACACAAACACACACTTGCCATTAAAGAGGGAGTTTCAAATGTCACAAAAGCATGCGGTGACGTTATTGTGTCATAGCACGAGGTTCCATATTAACAACTGAGGGGAGAGATTTAACAGCAAGGGAACAAATCATCAATATCATCTTATCATCATCAGTCAATGTCCCTGTTCCCTACTGAGCAGGCACACTTCTGGTTGAATTAATTTATTAAGTTGTATGTATGTACAAGCCTTGTCGATTTGTTTTTATGTCTATTTCAAGTATATGGAAAGTACTGGAAAGTTGAATGCAATTATTTCCTGTTGAGAATTTGTAAATTTACCTTTAAATAAATAAAGAAAAAAAAAAAAAAAACACTTCTGGTTGAATTGATTTGCTTAAAGGGATAGTTCACCCAAAATTCAAATTTCACTCATTATCTACTCACCCTCATGTCGACTAAGGGCTGGGAGAAGTTTCAGAGTTATCCGTGGCTTCTCTGAGTTACAGGGGGGTCGGCGCAGCACTGCATGTCCATATGATGGTAGCGAACAGGGCTCACTTTTCTTCGTCCAAAAAGACACACCAAAAAACATCCAAATACCTCCATACTGCTCATCTGTAATGTCCCTCTTGTATTGAAGCCCCGACCAGCACGGCTCTTCCTGGTCCATCCAAATGTGCCGGGAGCTTCCACTACAAACAAGCTTAAAATATAGACTTATCTAATTTTTTTTGGAACAATTTCTTCAATACAAGAGGGACGAACAGCACAGAGGTAATTGGATGTTTTTTGTGTTTGGTCTGTTGATGGACATGCAGTGCTGCGAGTCTGTAATCATGAGGGTGAGTAGATAATTTTGGGTGAACTATGACTTTAAGGAACTCCTCTGTTTGCTATAGTCATCTGTCTGCAATAGTCTGCAAGCTGTATGTGAAGTAGTTACACATACTCAGTGTGCTTTCCTGTGCTAATGTTCTGTTTAAAAAAGGCTCCAAAGATCATCTTGTTTTGCCATCTCACAGTGTTACAAAGGGAAGTTAAGGCCATGTACAGCTCTGCCAGGCTCCACCTAAAGATTTAACAAAGATTGACAATAGTAGGTGGAGGTACCAGTGCTTACATTTTATTGTTGAAGATAGGGTAATGATAAAAATAATATCTTAAAAGGACTGTTTGTATTTGATATACGTAGTCATCAGAATATTGTCCAGGCAAATATATGCTAAACACTGCTGAACCTGCCAATCATGTTCATTTGTTTTCATTGATTTTTCTACAACAAGCCTGAAACAACTGATGTGATAGAATTGGTGCTTCACATTATATTCAACAATAGTTACAAGTGTATTCAACAATAGTTACAAGTGTACATTTCAAATGCTTTCTTTTTCAAGATTTGCGAGCGCTGCAGGCTGCTGCGTAACATGGAGGAGGCCTTGACACGTTCATTCACCCTGTGGCTTAAGGCACCGATTCAAAAGTTCACAACATTGCCTCCGCTAGCGGCGCCCTCATGCAGTCGTCACAGAGGTACAAGGACAACCTAGAGAAATGTGCAGCCTCTAGAACAGACCTCTTTGTTCTGCTGGGTCTGCTGCCACCTCCACCTGCGCTTCAGTGCCTCTCTCTCCAGCCCGTGATCCATTAACGCATACAGGGACTTGCGCAGCATCAAGTCCCGGTCGTGAAAGCCCCACATACCTGACGGAGAAAAACAAAATGAGGACATTTAACATCCAGCAACAAAAGCTTTTGTACAACACTGCATATGAAATGATTTTAAAAAAGCAGCAGAGTCGGATTTAGTTTCAACATGTATGAAAGGAATGAACTACCAATCAGTAAATGAATGAATGTGTTGATATATTAAAAGAAGACAGGTTAAGTGGATGAATATGACTGTCACATCTCCTATCCAGGAGCTGGACTACAGGGTCTGGAACGATGCCTGCACATTTGTTAAAGCGTTATTAATTTTCCGGACTAGGGCTCCTAAGTGGGCCACAAAGGCTAAGTGAATGTGCACAGCCACACTGTACAACGCAATTAGTGCTTGGGCTAACAATGAAGCTCTCTTAATGAATGCTAATGGAGGGTGAACCTGTGCGGTGCGCTTTTGTTTGAGAGGTCTGTGATACTCACCGAGCGAGGCTGCGTGTAACAGGCAATTTCCGTCTCCGCTGGTTGCCAGAGGCAGCAGACTCTGACAGTTGGGAACTACTTTTGTCCACCAATTCAGTCGCCCTGAAGGCACATGGGAAAAATATTTCACTCATCTGCTGCCACTACTTTATTTACGTATGACCTTCCACATATGCCTACAACTCAAAGATCAAAGTCTTGTCTTTGTGTTGTACAATCATGTATAATTAAGTATAAGTAGCCTAACACCCAGGAGTCACTAGTGACCTATATGTAACTGCACAGAAGTCATAAATTCTACCTCTACAAAGCTGATTATGTTAATTGTCTATGTTGACATGCTCAAAATATGCCATTTTCATAATATATATATATTTATATTTATATATATATGAAATGTATGTTATAGTTCAAGCTAGTGTTACGTTATCCAGTTGCATTTTTACATTTTTCTTTACAGAAAACGAGGGTGGCAGGCTAGTAGAAAACCTTCTAATAACTATGATCTCAATGCTAGAAAATAACTGATTACACAAAAATTAAACATTAAAGGTGCGCTTAAAATGGACCTGAGGCAGAACAGTTGCACCAGACTGCATTACAATGACAGGGTGTACCTAATAAAATGAGCACAGAGTATAGGTGGCTGGTATTGGTGACCATTGATACCACAGGCTGAGGACAATGGGCTGTTATCACAGCTGATACCTTCACTTGCCACAGTTTTACGTGAACAATGACTCCATTAACGTGTCATGACAGAGTGACATGATTCTGAATTTTCCCACTGTGACATGTCAAAATATCTTCAATGGAAATGTTCAAAATGATGAATGATAAATGATGATGATAAATTTGCAATTGCATGTGTATAAAAGGCAAGGCAAGGCAATTTTATTAGTATAGCCAGTTTGTCTCAAAGGGCTTCACATGACATCATAACAACATCCTCTGTCCTTAGACCCTCACATCCACTGAGGAAAAACTCCATAGAAAAGCCTTTAACAGGGAAAACCAGGAGAAAGCTCAGGGTGAGAGACAGAGGAGGATCCCTCAGCCAGGACGGACAGACGGGACAGAGATGTTGTTACAGACAAGAAAACAGTTTATAGTTCTGATAAAAGGGATTTTCCTTGATGTGCTATGGAGAAGTCCTGCTGACTGGACTGCTACAGTCCAGTCTTAAATGTATGATGAGAAGTCCGTGGGATGTTAGAATATTTTGGTTTGCGCGCTGTGTGTTGATGAAGCTGGATGACTTTATTTGGTAGCAGATAAAACCTTGTGTAAATCTTCCATCAGATGATTACTGCAGCTACATAAGCAGACAGTGACTGGTATTCAGTTTTTCTCACCAGCGTGCTCCAAGGCCACCATCATCGACTGCTCGATGAGATCTCTCTCGATGAAGCTGCGGAAGTCATCCTGGTACACCGTGAGGTCCGGGAGCTGGAAAGTGCACAGGGGCGTGTCCAGTAGCGGCTCGCTGCTGCTGCCGCCGCCGGTGCTCGAGACGTGCGAGCGGGCCAAAGACACAATGGTTGAACTGGCGTGGGAGATCCCTCTGGACAGGCGCTTTTCTGTGGCTGCTGAGAGACAGTGACAAGAGAATGAGGAGGGAAGCTGTCCATCCTGGCTAACAGGCAGATGTTGCTGTGGTTATCTGAAAATGAAAACCTGCATTAGCCGTTACTTTCTTTACCCGTAGATGGAGCAAAACTGCTGTTATTACTGGGTGGTAATGGAGCATCTTAAAGCGGTGATAGTGTCAAAGCCACGGTGGGCTGCCTGCATTCACAAAAAGCACATTTCACAGGAAGCTGGCCTCACCTTGCACCACCTCATCTTGTCGGTGGAGTATGGGCCGTCCCACCCTGGCCATCTCCTTTTCTGGAGGCAGATACGTCCTCTCCTCTGTGAATGGATACGTAAGGTTCCCAGCATGCACCTGTCGAAGCTGCTCGAAGTCACTGAGTGCAGCAGTGAAATCCCAGTTCTTCCCTGCAGACGGGAAAGAAAACATCTAACCTTAGCCAACAAGTCCAGTCAGACAACCCCAGTCTTGTTCCCATGTCGAGCAAATGACACATCCTTAAAGAGTTGAAATATTTACTGCTGGTTGATGCAACCATATCTTATCTTATGTAAAGGCCACTGGCACATTCCTCTGCTTGGGTAAATATCTGAATTTGGAGCACGTCTCGGCTCACCGGCTCTTTGCTGTTCACTGCATTGCGTTACATTTTTAACCCATATTCTTATCTGCAACTTGTGTTGCTGCTAGGCAACAGGAGCTCTGTTGGCTTCAGCTATACCTTCTCTCTGTTACTGTATGATAGGCTAATTAACAGTAACAACAAGGCAGAAGCCAGCGCCGACTGAGACAGCGGTCAGTTTGCTTGCTGCTAAAAGACCAGTAACAGTCAAACTAAAGCAGTGGTTCCCACCTTGTTGGCTCGTGACCTCATTCTGACATCACAAAATTCTGGCGACCCCACGATCACATGATCGCAGCTCTCAATCTAAATATTTTTACATGCTGCATTTCATTTGAACTCGATTTATATTTGATTATAAAATACAATTGTTGAAGATTGTGTGTGGTGTTTCCGTAATAATTTTAAAAATATTAACCAGCTGAAAAAGTATTTTTATCAGTAATTTTTTTTATCAATTATTAGACATTTCAGGCAACCCCATTTGAATTCCAGGCGACCCCACGTGGGGTCCAGACCCCAAGTTTGAAAAACACTGAACTAAAGACAAAAACAGAGCAGATCAAAGTGAAACTGAGATCAACACATAACTGACAAGTTGACGGTTTGTAATACACTTAAATTAATAATGAATTCAACATAATATAGTATTAATTGTGTAGCATTGCCTGTATGAAAATATTCACTTTTTTCTGCACTCTGTAACTCACCCTCTAGCAGATCTCTGGCCAATCCTGGTTCAGCTCCCGTGGAACGGACAAAGTCGGACAGGACTGCGTCCATATCCACGGTCATGTGATCATGAATTCACAAGTTGGCGGGTTGCTTCCGGGTAGAAAAACAAAAAAGAAGAAGAAAAAAAAAAAAGACAAACAAACAGTGAATCCGACCCAACAGCGAGGGACGAGGTGAGGGGAGGAGTCCTCTACCTTGGGCTACTCTACCGGCCACACCTGAGGAGAGAGCACAGGTGGAAAAACATAGATTAACCCTACAGCTATCACAAGTTAAACATTCTCCACAAAGATTAGCAAAAGCTTACAGGGGATCAAAGCAGCGGTAGAGTTTGAATGTTTACACTGAATGAGAGACTGATATGATTAACCTGTTTAACCCCATATCAAATGCAAGCCTGCTGTGGCCTGGTTGCTGCCGGTGAACTTGACACCTTTGTGGTCACTTGTTCCCACCCATGACAACAGCTGTGGCACACAAAGTGGGTCATAAAGGAGGTTTGCTTGATTCTTAAGTCAACTGACGGCGTGTCATGTGGGTGGATTTCAGCATCGACAGTTCAATTCACAGTGATGAGTTCAGAAGTCGATTCATTGCTGATCTGATCTGAACATTTCACTGACAACAGTTCTCCTGAGAGAGCAACAGATCTGCAGCAAAAACCCTTGAAATGTGCCCAAGAGTCCTGTTCTCACTCCTAATCAGCACGCCGACATTTAAATATTAAAAGTATAACCTGGAAAGTATCCAGCCCCCTTTCGTTTATATGTAAAATTTATTAAAAAAATAAAATAATTTTAATCAAAATTGAGCTTGTTCTGACCCTTTATCTAAGGATGTCATGATTATAGATTTTCTTGGTCATTGTATAAATAATCACGTGTTGATTCGCCGCAGGAAGGACAGATTATTATGCAGATCCAAAAATTAATTTCACAACGGATATGAATGGGTGGTAAAATCAAACACTCCAAAATAGTATTCATTACTAATTATTTAGGAGCTAAATATTCAAAATATCTACTATTAAAGGCATAACCATTTGTGCTATTCCTCCAGGAAAAGTGTTCTAAATAGCTTTTCAAATCATTAACTGTCAAACACCAATATGCATGTTTTAACAAGAGAAATTGCGATTTCCGGGTGATGACTCCTTTAATTGTTTTTTGTTTTTTATCAAAAATGACACAATGGACCAGTATTTCTTACATTTACCTTTACTTTGGTGCACATTTCCAATGTCCTTTTTTTGGAAAGTGACAGTCTTAAGGAATCTTTACGATTAATTAATTGTGGCGTTTCATACCACGATTATTTGTGAAAACGAGTAATCGTGACATCCCTATAAATATCACATGTATTATATAACCTCTGTGGAAGGTTGGTTTGATCAGTGTGATACAGTGGGAAACAGAGTGCCTTTCAAGATACTGCTCTGAAATCAATTAGGCAATTTCACTCTTTAGATTTCAACAGCAGATCCAAAAGGACCTGCCATCAGCCGGGACCAAAATCAATACAGAAACATCATCAAGACTGAGAGGGGGGAAAAGAGACTGTGTCAATGGGCCAGTGACAGAACGGATGTGGAGGGCAATCAATTCCAGACAAAGAGAACCAATCAAAAGCAGGCCTGACTAAAAAGATGTACTTTGGGGCCGAGCTGAACCTAAAAACCTTTATTTTGCCAGGAAAGACATTCTTAGAATGCACACACATTGTCAGCAGTGTTCCCGCTTCCCAGCCACATCGACAGGTACAAGCCCTCTGCTCTGTGATGTTTGTGCTTCCACAGCACTTTGCTCTTAGTCTACTAACTCAAATCTTTACATTCAAGACATCTGAACCATTCAGAAACTGATAGATCAATGCAGGCTGGACACCAAATGAAATATTTAATCTAATGGATCATTTGACCTCAGGTTGTGAGAATTAATCAGTAGTGTTCACCTTGATGACCTGAACAATACTGTATGCACTAGTCTACCTTTCAACATACCAACACAGGGCTCCCAGCATGTACCATATGCTTAAAGGGATACACCAACATTTTTTTTTACGTGTCTTGCCTCACTCCTGAGTCCATGACCAGCAGATAGAAACCATGCTTTCTACTGTGTGTGCAGTAACAAGGGAGATAGAGCCGTATCGCCTGTAATTAGCTTAGCTCAAACACTGGAAGTGTATGGGTAGTGTTAGCCTGCCTCCTGCCTGAGCTGAAATCTGCAGTCAAGCTGATTTCATTTTAGCTCTAAACTCTGTAAATATATCACTTTATCAACATTTCAAACATGTTTAGGTGAGAAAGTAGCCATTTAGTAAGTACGTTTTGTCAGCTCTAAGACGAAGATCGGTCTGTTTGGAGTTGCTGAAGAGTGTCTCTGATGACTTTAGGTGGAGGCAGGCTAACACTACCCATACACTTCCAGTGTTTGAGCTAAGCTAATGACAGGTGATATGGCTCCCTTGTTACTGCACACACAGTTGAAAGGATGCTGTCTATCTGCTGGTCTGAGGCAAGACACGAAAAAAAATGTTGGCATATCCCTTTAAATAATGACAATCCTCTATGGGCATTTTAACTGCAACATTGCTGTGCAAAAAAATATACAGTCATTATGCTCCCTTGAAGTTTTTTAAAATCTACCTACAGTCATTTATTTCCATCCGTCCCATGGCTCATCTACCACCCAATGTTCCTGCCTCATCTCTGACTCACTGAACTCTTTTCCACTGCGCCTGATGAGTCACGAGTTTACTCTTCTTACACCTTCTCCATCGTCCTCTCGCTACACGCTCTCCCTGCCTCCCTCGCTTTCTCCATCATTATTAAAAGCCACGCAGGCACACAGGGGAGGAACAGACTTCAGTACAAAAGGCTCCTCTCAGCCAGCAGATTATTTCTAGTGTGTTCTCTGTAAAGTCAGGCATTCAGCAGCAGTCTCTCCCCCTGCAGGGTCTCCTAACATTCTTGCAGCCTGTCAATTCGGTTATGTGCAGGTCCACTGATCGCATAGCCAAGAGAAGCCAGATACGGGCCAGTTAACCATTTAAAGCCACAGGGTATCAGGAAGGACTTGGACTGATGCACAGAGATGTGGGTTAGCTTGTGTTTTGACCAAGAGCGTGTTGCTATAGGTTTCAGTGAGATGTAGGCTAATATGAACTGGCCTAAGTAGAAAAAAAAGGGCAACGCCACAGTTTCTATGCCTTAAGACCCTAATCAGACAAGATGCAGTTTGTGCATCATTTCCCTCCTGATTTTCCATCGGCAGTAGGCTTTGTCCCTGGGAACCTTGCGTTTTCACAGAGAGCACTACATTTCAAAAAGTTTAATTCAGAGTTGACAGTGTCATCTGTGTTTTTCCTCCAAGTCTGATGTATCCAGAGGTGGCATTAGCTGTGAAATAGCTGGATACCTGCTGGTATGTGCCTTCATTTTCCTTGAGGCCAAGTAGTGTTGTAATTTGAGATTTAGGATAAGTTGTGTTCATTACCAACAACAACAGTTAGGTTAAGGGCAGGAGATTTTGTGGTTGCCTAGCAACAACAAAAATGTACTGTACTACTGTTTCTGTGTTTTTTTAGGTTTCAACAAAAAGCTCAGAGGAATGTAAGTTACATTTTAAGCAAAAATGTAACATTTGCTGATTCCAGTTTCTCCAATGTGAAGACTGCTCTTTGGGTTTAAAGATGCCAGCTTGATGTCCCAGGAAACCTAACAGGCATTTTCATATTTCAAAGACATAACTATTAATCAATGACTTTAGAAAATCAACAAAAGACTAATCAACAGTGAAACAGTCATTCATTTCAGCTCTATATCAAACACATGCAATGCACTGGGGCAAAATGCTAAGTCTGAGCCAGGATCAACTTTTGGAGTGACCTGCATTTTCCTTGCTAGGGCTAAACAGCTGGCGTATCAAAACAGTGCCAACGTGTATTCACGATTATTAGGTTTCAACTCTACCGTCACTGACTTCAGTGACTTCTGCCCTGGAGCTCAGGCTGCTTGGTTTACTTTACAGCAAGCTCTTGAGGAAATCTGAAGATTTAGCCTAATTAATCAGCACATTTATTAGGCAACAAATAGCGGCACATCAACTGACAACACAAAGCACTGACAGCCAGGAAAAAAGAAGAAAAACAAAACAACAGTGAAAAAGGGCGATAAAAATGAGGGGCTGAGGACAGAATGTACCAACACAGATCAACAAAAGGCTGGCTGTTGTTTCCCTGAGCCTGAATCATCATCAGCCATTCCTGTGAGCCCACTACCATACATTTCATGTCAAGTCACATGGCTGTACAAGTCAGGCATACAGATAGCAAGTTCAACAACTCTAGCAAGCACCAATGAGGGCAGAACACTGCAGAACAAGCTGCTGTTGGAGCCCAACAGAGGACCACCATGATAGAAAGTAGGAAAGTAGGGGTTGCACGGCTGGAAACAGAGCGACTGGCGTGAAGAGATGTGGCGAGCCCAGCCAGAAAATAACAGGAACGACTGTTTTGACGTGCGGCGTTCACCGCTGGTGTGTGTTGCGCTTTGGTTTGTTCTTGTTGCGTTTGTTGTCAGAAATGATATCTTGGACCTTATTTTTTAGCTGAGGAAATAAACCCCTCTTCCTGGGTCATTTTGCTGGCGAAAGTATGTAAATGCAAATACTTAGGTACTACAATGGCATAAAGAGTCATACAACTCTAAAATTTGGCAGAGAGGATCTTGACACATCGGGGAAGGCAAGAAAAAAAGATTCTGGGGTTTGTTGCAACTTGATTTTAAGATATCACCCTCAACATCCCAAAAAAGACCAAAAAAACTGACAAATTCTCATGAAAATTATTATTTTTCAGCACTTTATGGAGAACATCTATACCTAACACATATATAGAAAATTTCTTTAGTTCATAAGCTTCAATTTGAGTCCAAGCTAGCCTTTCTACTAGCTACTGGAAAGCTACAAGCTGTCTCCAAACAATGCAACACCTATAGTGAAAACCTCCATATTAACTGGCCCCATTAGAATACATTGTATTCCGGGATCTCCCCAAAATGAACAGATAGAGAGAGAAGACCGTTGGCCACAGCAAGTGAGGGTTTTGAGATAGAAAGGCTAGCTTGGACTCAAATGGAAGCTTATGAATTAAAGAAATTTTCTATATAAATGTTAGGTATAGATGTTCTCCATAAAGTGCTGAAAAATAATAATTTCCATGAGAATTTGTCAGACGAACAGTAGTTTTTTTGGTCTTTTTTGGGATGTTGAGGGTGATATCTTAAAATCAAGTTGCAACAAACCCCAGAATCTTTTTTTCTTGCCTTCCCCTATGTGTCAAGATACTCTCTGCCAAATGTTATAGTTGTATGACTCTTTATGCCATTGTAGTACCTAAGTATTTGCATTTACATACTTTCGCCAGCAAAATGACCCAGGAAGAGGGGTTTGGACCCCGTAGCTTTCCTGCAGCTAGTTGACCGGGTTGTCCACCCAGGTTTTAATCCTTGAAGGTCCTAGATATCATTTCTGGTGGACAACCTTTTACAACGCTCCGTGTCTGTTTTCCAAAAAAATGGGACTTTGCCCCCTGGGTATGTATTATTTTTTTGAGGAAATAAATCTATTTCTTTCTGTTGTGACGGCTGCTTGGGACCTGGGGAGGATGAGGCTCAAAGTCATGTTGTGGCCCAGACCATAACACCGTCTGCCACTCTACCATACAATCCCACTGGCCTGTCGTTAGCATGGGACTCAATCAGTTGCTTTTTTTCCACCAAAAACAAAATCAAGGTGAAAAGCTGATGTTCACCTCGACTTTAAAGGGATAGTATCATTTTTTTAAAAGTGGGGTTGTATGATCTACAAATAGCCCCTAAGTACTTTAATTGCAGTAGAAGACTCTCTGCACTCCTCCCGTTAGCAACGCCAGCCCATAGCCCTGCCCAGAGATTTACAACATACATTGTTGTGAATGGACCCAAAGAAACGGCCTATTTTCACGGCCTAAAAGAGGTTTTACTTGAAAAAAATACTGGTTCTATTGTTCACTATAATATAATTTTTTCCAGCCCCTCAAAGTGCAGGAAAAGTTTGCAGTTCTGATTTTGGACCTAACCAACTCATGTATCCCTCCGCCCAGGGTTAGCGTTCGTCGATCAGCAGTTGGTTAGCTCCAAATAAAAACTGTGTTTTTCCTGCACTTTGAGGGGTTTGTTGTAAACCACTGGGCTATTATGGGCTGGTGTTGCTAACGGGAGGAGTGCAGAGAGTCTTCTACTGCAATTAAAGTACTTAGGGGCTATTTGTAGATCATACAACCCCACTTTAAAAAAAATGCTACTATCCCTTTAATGCTGATTAACAGCAATGACATGCAGAGATCACACTAACACTTAATGAATCATATCTCATACCATTCTTTTTTTGTTTGTTTGTTTTGTTTTGTGGTCAAAACTCACTTGTCAGCCATCAAAAAAAAAAAAAATCTCTAGAAGAAAGTCCCTGTGTGGATTAGTGGCTAACGTAACGGCGCAGCTGCCAACGTGGGGCAGTCAGTGATTTGTGTCTGGGATGGCTGAGCTTTTGTCTGGCAGGAGGGCTTACGTAACAGGAGCTGCTGACAACACGTGGGTGCTGAGCTGAGGCTGGGAGAATAGCTTGGATCACCGAGGGAGACGGGGAGGTCATCACAGCCCACTGTGTCAGCCCTGGGTGGGCTGAGAGGGTCACTTCAGCGCCGGGACTAGGAACACTCGTTTGTTTTAGTAGCACTGAGATTCTTCTTCTTCTTTTGAAGGAAATGTTTTGATGTTCTAATGGAATCCGTGCAGAAAGGACTGGTTGAGGGCAGCTGCTGTCTATCACTGTTGACAACTGAGCAGGGAGACTTGGAGGTTCAGTGTCCTGCTCATCTCCACAGTAGGAGGAGAACTGAAGGGTTGTTTATTGTGTTTTATCTGGATGGGTCCAACAAGCCCAGTTCTCTAACCGAGACAAACTGTCAGATAAATTGTGAATTTCTTCAGGAACAAACAGGCAGGAAAAAGGAGGATGACACTCATCAGTGAGTAAAGGATTAAAAAAAAGACAGGCCAAATGGTGAAAGAGCTACATAACCGAGCAGTTCCACACAAACAAGACATTTTTAGATATGATCGGAAAGAAAAGCTAGTCTGATTCCAGACATGTGAATCACTGTACACATCTTATTGGTTTGTTTGTAATGAAATGAACGGAATGTAAATTCAGACTGATTATCCGGCTCCATGAAAACTCAATAAATAAACACAGAGGCGTCTCAGACTGACGTTAGAACACTAACACTTATACTATTCTTCTATTAATACAGTATGTCTGTCCCCCATCAACATGCTCTACCTCCATACTTTTGACTTCTTTAAAAATTGCTCTGTGTTTTTTTATTTTATATCAAGCTTTCTTAATTGCTTTCCTTGTATGAAAGCATTTGTTTTTGTTGTCATCATCTTTGTTGTTATACAGTCCAGACAGGATTTAGCACTGTTTTTCCAGTGGGCTGGTATCAGCCTGGGTTGAGGCCATTGTCAACTGCTCACGGCGAATCGAGATAAGGAACAGACAATAAAATGTAGAACGCACAAAAGGGAGAGAAAGAGAGAAACTAGGCCTTTACCCTAAATGCAATAGGTGCCGGTGCTGCCAACGCTTTGTCATGCCTCGCTGTGTTGGTTACTCCTGCGAGGTCGCTCAATATGGCATGACCTAAATTGTAAGAACACCATTAATTCTACACTTTACAATGTTTATAAAGACCTGTGGTGCCCTACTAGGGCAATTATTTAATATTTTATGATTTAAAGACCAATAATGCAATTTATTTTGTATGAAGGAAAATTCATTTGCATCAATGAATTGTGTGACATGCTGAAAGAAGCTGAACTCTTTGTACCCCAAACTATTTTTTTGCTCCTGTAAACATGACCATCAGAGTCAGACAATTCATATTTAGTACAAACCGACAGACTAGTGTGTTCCTCTACATTGGAGGATGATTGTACGAGTTAATACACATGTTTTAGCTCGGAAACATTTTGAGATTTGACTTTGTTAAATTCTTGCTCCAGTGACTGAATTACATTACAAAGAGCATGCTTCTCTGCATGCCTGTCAAGATCTTCATGACAGGAGGAAACAAACTTATGAAGTGGAGCCTGACTCACTAAGGTTCAGTTTGTTACATGACACATGAGCTTTGCTTTATCATTAAGAGAGATAGGAGCTGGAGTCAAAGAATAAGAGGAAAAAACTGATACTTCAAAGAATAGTTCACTCCAAAATGATATTTCATTATTTACTCACCCTCATATCGACTAAGGGCTGGGAGAAGGTTCAGAGTCAAGCAGCATGGAGGTATTTGGACGTTTTTTGGTGTGTTTTTTTGTGACGAAGACCGCCGGTGCCCATTTGCAACCGTTACATGCACTGCTACGCCGAGACCCCCTGTAACTCAGAGAAGCCATGGAGGACTCTGAAACTGCTCCCAGCCCTTAGTCCACATGAGGGTGAGTAAATAATGAGTGAAATTTCATTCTGGGGTGAACTATTCCTTTAATACTGACCCAGTTATTATCTGATGGGTCTGTGCTAGCAAGACTACCTTAAGAGGACACCTCAGTTGTCCCGGTACCCTTTGATGGTCTGGACGTGATAAATGACATGTCTGTAAATGTGTTTGTTCTATTTTAGTCCAATCACCCAAACCTGTTCCTGTGATGTCAGTGAATGCAACACACCCTCTCAGCCTTGCAAAACCATATGTGTAATGAGATAAAGGGCCTGAAGTAAGCAAACAGGGGGAAGGCAATGTGACTGGTGGGAGTTGGAGCGGGGCCGATAACCCGGCTCCATCTCCAGTCCAGAATGATGGTGGGATGCAGAGCAAAACCTTCCAGCCTTTGGACACAGTAGAACTGACAGCTTCACTCAGACCAACAAACTTGCCAATATTTGCTTATTAGTGTGATGGCATTAAGAAACTAGAAGCTGTACAGAAACCCTAAAGCCTAGGTTATTCTCGATGCAGTCGTGAGTGCGCGAGGCTTGCGCGCCACAAATGTGCACCTCCTGATGGCGTCGCGCGCTTTCGCGCACCTCCAGGATTTTGAAACTTGGTGCGTGCCGCGCAAGTGTCGCTCGGTTCAAAATGGATGAATTTGGATGAATTCGGTTCAAAATGGATGAATTTGACTGAGCTAGTACGCTTTAGCATTTGTACAACTCGTCATTAAAGCAACATTGCAGAGTTTTTCGGCCTTAAAATAATGTTTTCAGACTCATTGCAACAGTAGAAAAATGGTTAACAGGATGAATGGTGCTGCCGCTGCAGCCTGAGCCGGGTCGCGTCGGCTGAAACTGCACTATGTAACTTCCCTGTACGGGAACCCCCCGCATGTCGAGAGAGACGTGGTGGATGTATGCCAGCAGCAGTGCACGGTAAAACCAAAACTTACGGTTCCCCTCACTGCCGCTGCCGCCCGCCTTATTTTATAGCGATAATATACTTGTACAATATTTATTGGTAGTATTTGCAGATTTTTCCAATAAACCTTAACAAATATTACACATTGGACCTTTAAGTTTTTGGATTGTTGGTGGGACAGAATAACAGATGAAGACATCTGCTTGGACTCTGAGAAACTAGGCTATATAAAACATTGGTTACTTAATCTATACAGTAGATATCATTGGCTAAATTGGCAAATTCCTTCAGCAAATGCAAAACAACTACCACAGAAACCATGTGATTATTTAAGTCTACATGAGTAAAACAGCCGAGAAACGATATAAAAAAAATACATAATGTGTCATCATCACACAAATTAAAAAAAAAAAATCATAATAACGATCTCCAACATCTACACATGGACTGTCAGCAGCAGATGCTCCAGTATCAGTCTACTGTAAAAATTCATCCGCACTGTTTGTGTTGACATGAGTGATAGGCAGCTGTTAGCAGCAGGGATAGGTAATATCTCTTTTTTAAACACGGAGCTCAGATCAGTGACCAGAGACCATCTTCTGTCCCCGTCATGGATGTGATCTCTAGATTCACTTTGAGATTCCATGGACTAACCACAGTGAGTCACGACAGGCCCGGTGACTGTGGTGGTGGCTCTGCATAGACTTGGACTATTTATATAACAGATTGCATGATGGTTGTGACTCAAAGTGGATGATATAGGCAGCTGATAAAATTAGAACCAAGAAATAATCTGCAATTAATCGACATAAAAAAGAGAAGTTGCGGTGGTACGATGACGCACAGGCAGTTCAAGCTGAAAGGACGGCTTTAACAAACCACTATCAGTAAGGCCATGCTGTCAGATGAAAGATGGACTTTGGAGACATCCTGTAGGAAAGCTAATGTCCACAAGGGATGCACTTAAGTCTCAATCAGTCTGGTTTTGTCTGAGCTGTCAGTTCCTACCTGCCTGTCCTTAAACCCACACATTCATGAAGCCATGTAGGAGTAAACAGAGCAAATGCTTTCCTTGTAAATTCATGTGTCAGTGAGTCAAAGGTCTGTTTGTTTTTTTTAATTTCTATTCTCCAGAAACAGGGCAGGGACTACTGTGAACAATTAATCACAAGCGACTAGAAGCTGTGGAGTAAAGTGAGGAGGAAAAACAAAGGTGTGGTGAGATAGCCGTCCTTCAGCTGTCTTTATCTGCCGAGTGCTGTAATCTGGTTACTGCCTGAGCCCAGTCAGCCTCAGCCTACACTGACTCATTACATAATATGAGAGCTACGGCTGAGAGTGAGGCTGATGGCAGCCTGTTTAAGGGCCGGAGGAAGCCCTGGATCCATTCTTCCAGGGTTTCTCAGATGAATGGAGCGGCACAATGGCTCTGCCGCTGCACACGGACACAGTGTCCCAGTGACTGTGTGTTTCCATCCAAACCTGACCCGAGTCCTTAGAGCAGTAACCGAACCTGAGTCCCAGCCGGTACCAAACAGAGTGTGTGTTGTGTTGTTGTCGATGCCTCTTCACCCTGAGTAAACCTGTGGCCGCCTCGTAAATGACATTGGTGTTGTTTTACACAGCATTGTCATTAACAGTTCTTCACACACTCAGAGCTTGAACACTAACTGTGTCTGGGTTGCTGTTGCCCACCATAAATCATAAGCTAAAAATACTATTATTAACTCAGCCACTTAGTAGTTCAAAAGTCAAGTGCTCTTGTCTGTTTATTCTTCAGTCCACATGACACAATCCAACCCAAACAGCACTTCACATTTTTCCTCCAAACCTGGCCCAGCCCAGATTTAGTAGTATGAACACTCAAATCTGATTTTTTCAAATCAGATTTAGACCACTACCATATTTGGTCCTGAATCAGATTCAGATCCGATTTTTTCCAATGTGACCCCAGTGTGAACAGCTAAGGTGGATTTGATGCAACTTTTACAATGTTTACTCGAGGCTTTGTTTGGCTCGATAAAACGTTGAAGTGCAGCGGCGTGTTTACCTCCAACACAACAGCTGTAGTGAGAGGAGATTATCAATTAAAAAGGGACACGTGGTGTTAAACTTTGGGATGTAATAACCTGGTCCACGTTGTTTGTTACTAAACCAAACACTGCCCAGCGGGTTGAGACACTTTAGGATCTAAACTAAAGTAATGGTAACACAGAGTTTCACGTATAGCTGGGCTCAGGTCTCCACCCTTGGTGTTAGACCTTAGCTCAGAGCTCTGAATAGAATAATATCATTCTGTACAGCTGGGTAGTGTTTTCATTTTTCTAACAATGTGGTGGTTGTGTTGACAAAACACACTTATTCCAAGCAGCGTACACAAAAGAAAAAGCAGACCACCTCTGCCAATTTTGTAATTTTCTGCAACATCAGTTATCTTCAAGGGCAACTGCATGCATCACATGAATAGCGTGGCTTGTATACGCATTGCATTGTAAATACCCTAGGCTGTGGCTAATGTAACACTACTGCAGAGACAGGGGGTTGTGTAGCAAAAAATCACTTCCCTTCCCCTTTTTCAGAGTCAGCTCTACAGAGCACTTCTAACTAATATGTTCATTATACAAGGGGTTAAAGAGAATGGTCATTAATTCACCTAATATTACATAACTTTAAAATGTAGGACTCTGTTAGCCGGCGACTGTCATCCATTACTTCCTGTTGTGCCTGTAAACTGCTGCCTCACCCATTCTGCCTCCACCACGCGAGGGAGGAAACTGTTTTTGCAGCTGCTATTGGTTTACATCTCAGAAATCAATACAGTAAATTGCAGTGAGGCCAATTTCCCCGGACAAAGGGAAATATGCTAGAAAGCCTGTAATTGGAGAAAAATCAATGGAAGCCACTGGGCGGTGAAACAGGACATCCACACAGCTGTTGTTGACATGTGAATTATAAGAACTAGTAGTGACCTGGTTAGGGTTCATAAACCTTCATGATTCCTCGAGAGCTTTTGTCTTCAGCGGACCAAAGAATCCTGATGTAGCTGCAGCACAGACTGGTTATCTCCTTCCCAAATAAGGACATCAATTATCTTTCTCTGCTTCTGAAGCCTACCAAGTACTTAGAAAACAAGTGGGAAGTCAAATTCATAAAAGTAGGAAAAGATACGCCTCCCTAGTTCCTACAAGGAAACTAGAGGCCGACAAATGAACTGGTTTGACTAATAGGTGCTGGATGTGTTAGTGTATATATAGACACATGTATGGCATCAGTAGAACAACTGTAGCACTGCCTCCATCAGTACACTAGATCAGTGTTTGGCTCAGAGCCTCTTCTGCTGCGTACCTCATTTATCAACATAATTCATATCTAAGTGAATATTAACTGTACATAAAGACAGATTTATCTGTAACGTGAGTGTGATTGTGACTGGGTGGTTCATTTTAATATGACATACAGTATATATTGGGCTGAAGATAGTCTGTAATCCTGAAAGCATGCCGTCTCTGTTTTTCTTCCAAGTCCAAGACAAGTATGGCCGTGGGCCAGTGGCCATGTCTGATCACTGAACAACTGTTTAGTACCACATCAATGACACCAGTACCTTATGAGGCCCAGAGAGAGGGAAGTGGTCCCACTCCAGTCAGGCTGCTGTCAATAACGCACAACAGACTTGAAATTGTTTTCTTGACAGCATGTGAAATAATGTTTTCAGAAAGCTGTTCTCCACTTCGCTACCTTCTCCTGCTGATAGGGTTAGAAAATGTGAAATGTTAGAAAGCTTCTGTGGTCCCAGGGTACAATGCTGGAACAGCCTTTTACAGCAGGGCTGACGAGCAGCATTCGTTGAGTGACCCATTTTCACTTCATGTATTCCCACAAAAAGTTCTGTCTCCAGTAGAGCAGCAACCTCCAACCTCTCTGCACCCCATTAGAGCTGCAACTACTACTCCATTAATCGCACAATAATCCATTTAAATTAATCGTCAACTATTTTGATCATCGATTAATCAGTCGATCAACCCTCACCCTTTTTAAGAAAAAAAGTCCAGATTCTCTGATTTCAGTTTCTTAAAGAGGAACTATGCAAGTCCAGTGGCTTGTCCACTGTTTTGCTAACCCTTGTCCTGGTCATGTGCATTTGTTTATGACCAAGCCAACGAGAAAGCTATCAATAGAGTGGTGGATAAGGTTATAACATACATCCTATATGATGTTACGACGCCTATATTTGTGTAGTCTTATCTGTCATAAACAAGAGATCACAGGTTACAGGGCGCGTTTGTGTCCAGGTGCGCAGAGACGAGAGCTGGGACAGCAGGCAGAGAGCCACCATTCTCCCTCGTAACAACTTAAGCCTTTTATTAAACTATCACAATGACTCCAAAGCTCTTTAATTATGGTAAAAATGTAGCATAGTTAAAGCAGATATCAGTGGAATGTTTTTGTTAATATAAGTCCTAAATAGTTCTATTTTCCGTCAGCAATCACTTACATGGAGTGTTTCAGCCGTAACACGAGTCTCTCCGTCACTCTGCTCTGCTGTAAACCAGGAGAAAACTTTCCTTGTGGGATACAAGTGTTATCCAATGAGGAGAGAGCGAAATTGTCCGGAAAAAAAATTAAATGAAGGGCTGTGTGTGCAGCCAAGGGGTTCCTGGTCCGAATGTGGTGACGTAGCACGAGGACCAATAGATGCCTGACGCAAATCTCGCGGACTTGTGCGGGGGCTGCTAACTCATGGTGCGTTCAAGGAAATGGACTTTGTGTTTTTCCTTCCTGTGAAGTCATACCAGTTTGATCAAGACAGACAGTTCAAACATGGAGGGTTGGATGTTTTTTGAGTGTGGCCGTTATAGTGACTTTCACAGGCAACAGGACATTGAAAACACTGAGTTACGGGTTACCTGGAACTCACAAAGTCGGAGGACTTGTGACTTGAAGCTGTAACATGACGGTTTAGAAAGCCTGAAACTTCATTGAAGGGTGAGCATTAGCTTTAAAACGGCTAAATGTGCTGATATCTGCTTTAAAGGCTAGGTAGGCAGAAACCTAGAAAAAAGCTTTGAGTTGAGTCCACACGGTTCTCATCCCCTCAGCCAGTCCGTCTATGAGCAGCGAGTAGAGGAATAACCTCACTTCAAATAATACCAATAAGAGCTGCTGCTCTGTGATTGGTCAAAATCTACCGTCACGGGTAGATTCTTTGCAGGCTGAAAACAGAGCCTAGAGGAGACGCAGACGTCTGATCTTTTTTCACATCACTTCATTTACATTATCCTCAAGGTTAGTGTGTAAGTTTTTGCCTAATACTGTCAAAAAAAACTGCCTACCTATAGCCTTTAAGCTACAAATCCTGCATAGTTCCTCTTTAAATGTGCATATATCTGGTTTCTTCGTTCCGTTATGACAATAAACTGAGTATCTATTTGGTTTATGGACAAAACAAGACATTTCTCTACATTTTTTACATTTTATAGACCAAACAAATAATGGATTAATTGTTTAAATAATGCAAAGATTATAATGGTTAGTTGCAATCCTACACCCAATGTAATACAGTGAGGCAGGGAAGACAAATTTGACTTTCTCTCTGCCAAGTAATTGCACACCTAAGGATCATACACACACCAAGACTATGCACAAACATTAATGATGTGTAACAACGCAAAGAGGTGTGGAGTCTAAATAACCCTGGCCACCACAGAACACAGCATCGCCCATGATAAATCCTACACACCGCAGTGATGTAATCAACCTAATCACGCTTCAGGATGTCCTGTTAGTAAGAGCTGAGAAACATGGAACATCAATATCTGTTGAGTCATCAGCTATCTGCTGTTTTCCTGTTCCAAACTATCATTGTTACACCAGCTTTTTTCAAAACCGACCCCTGAAACGAAAACAAAACACATTTCAGAAAATTCCTTAAACAAGTTTATCATTATTCCTAAAATAAAGGGCATTTTTCACAGTGTGGAACATGTAACAGGCACGCTCCGGCCCTGACGGTGGCTCGACCGCCAGCTGTGGCCGTCTGTGTGTGTAATGTGTAAGACAACACCAGCCGCGAATGCACACACAGCTGATGTCAGAGATTCCACACCGTGCCTGCCCTCTTGGAGGCCATGCCACTAGAGCTGGTCTCGTCCAAAGCTGTCCAGTCATCACACAAAAATTTGCCAAGTCTGACTTCCCTCTCACGGCCTCCCTGTCCTGCTCGCTGGCTCCCAAACATCCGAACCTGATCCATGTGAACTCAGAGGCCGGCCTCTTTCCTCTGTGACAGCTAACGGCGAAGAAAGGTGAGGAAAAGGAGAATTTGACCTCAGCCTTATTGTTTGGTGGGTATACTGTACTGTATAGAGGGCTGAATGATGTGCTGACCTCAGGTTGCACTGGTGTTGAACTTCATACCACAAATGAACACTGCTCTGGGTAGCTCTGCTTGTGTCGAAACCACAGCAACTGCGTAAGCACAACTAGAGTACCGAGGCATACAGAGAACCACCACCTAATCTCTGGGTTGCCAGAATTAGTGCAGCCTCCTTTTTCAGATTTCTAAAAATAATCTGCTCACAATCACAGTTTAAACATAGAAACCCTGCACGGTGCAGACGAGCAACATTCAGACACAGTGGGAAACAAAAGGCCCCGGTGAACACCTAATGCCTAAACTGAAGACAGTACATGTTGGCCATGTCATCTGTCATCTCTTGAAGCCCAACACCATAATATATTGAAAAAAGGAATGAGAACTCTTGAGGATGTGTTGTTGTTACTCTCCTTCAATAGTTGAACTGGCTTATTCAAGTCATCATACTACTGCCACGAGGTGTACATTAGGTTGGACAGGGGACAGGGCTCCAGACCAAACATCTCCTGGTCAGTGGAGAGAGGTTTCCTTCTTACAGATAATCGCTGGAGCAAAGTAATAACAGTCGAATTGAGCCAGCTGAAATAGGCAGCTTTAGCTTCTGAGCACAAGTGTTTATCAAAGTGTCTGAGAGCTGATGTCATGGTGAAGCAGAGCGTGGAGGAGAGAGAGACCTCTCAATTCACTCAGTCCACTGTTCCCAACAAAAACTGCACAGCATCAAACAACCATCTCACATCTGGAGATGAAAAAGCTTTCTCACGTTGGATTTTTGGGGCAAGATTTCAGTTGCAAATTAACAACTACATGAATGATGATTGTTCTGTCCTCAATGCGTAGCATGCATGTATTGACAGGCAGCTAAACTCTCCACTCCACAGAACACACTGGGTTTCATCTTTTCCAGGATTTATTTGTGAAGCAAAGTGTGAAACTACAGAAATAAAGAAAGATACAGTCATGAATACTGCATTCATACAGATGCACAAACTGTAAATATAAACAATTAGCTACCGAAGCCTAGCATGCTAACTAAATAGCGTTCACGGTAAGTTACCATGGCAACGAATAAGTAAACTGCACAACTTTCCCCACTAAAGGCTCAACAATATCATAAATTCACATATAAATACATACCGACGATGCAACTCGTAAGATTTAAACTGAAGTGGCTAGTTGTAGCTGAAGAAGCTGCCAATGTGCTCGTCTCGACGTCTCGACTTTGTTGTTGCTGTTTGTCATTTTCTGAATAAAGTTTTCTGTTCAATGTTGACAAAGCTTAGCCGCTGAACCAAAATCGGCCAGTAGATGGCGGTATTACCACTTGACTTGAATTAAACTCACTTACTTCAATGAAACAGGATAAAAACACATAAAATAAAACACATTAAATCCTTTTTCAATGTTAATAACTTTTTCTATGAAACTTAAACTGTCTTAAACTGAACACTCCCCGCCTGGCGTTATTAGACGCCACTCTCTTATTACACACAAAACAACATTATTATTACTTTTTATGGCTCTGGGGGAACAAGAACTGCTATTTGTGAGATGGGCCTGGTAAAAAGCTTGGTTCCCTGAGGTCCAGCCACCTTTATCTCCACAGAGCGCACCTTGCCATCAGTGCTGGGAAACACCTTAGTCACGAGTCCAAGTGGCCACTCATTTCTTGGAAGCTGAATGTCTTTCAGAACAACAACAGTCCCTAGTTTCACATCTGGATGACTGGATTGCCATTTGCGCCTGGTTTGAAGTGTAGAGAGAAACTGACGTCTCCACTTGTCCCAGAAAACATTAGCAAGGTGTTGAACTTGACGCCACTGGTGTCTGTAGAGATCAGAGACAGCAAAGTCACCTGCTGGGGCTGAGACAGGGTTGACTTTCTGTGTGAGGAGAGTGGCAGGAGACAATATGAAAGGGTCAGTGGGGTCCGTCGACACTGGAATGAGGGGGCGTGCATTTATTATGGCTGACACCTCCGCCATGAAGGTGACGAGAACCTCGTGAGTGAGTTTTGTGGTTTTGAGCTCAAAAAACATGGTGTCAAGAATTCTCCGGGCCAAGCCCACCATCCTCTCCCATGCACCGCCAAAATGAGAGGCGTGTGGGGGATTGAAAGTCCATGAACATCCCTGTTCTGACAGGTAAGTTTTGACTGTTGTGTTGTTTATGTTTGACGGTATCTGGAGTTCTTTGCAAGCACCAATAAAATTAGTGCCACGATCTGAATGGATACTCTTCACCGGACCCCTAATAGCCAAGAACCGTCTGAGTGAGTTGATGAAACTTGACGTGTCCAGTGACTCGATCACTTCGATATGAACTGCCCTCATGCTCAAACACGTGAAGATGACAGCCCATCTTTTGTTGTGTATAATTCCTCCTCTTGTGCGTTGTGCAGAAACATTCCAGGGGCCAAAGACATCTAAGCCCACATTTGTAAATGGGGGTCAGTTAGACGTTGTGCTGGGAGACTGGCCATTTTTTGAACACTTCAACCTTCTACATTTTCCAATGATGGATAACACAGCTGACCTTCTTTTTGCCACCAACCATCCACCATCCTGCTGCACGCACAGCTCCTTCTGTGAATAGCCGACCTTGATGGTCTGTTCATGATGATGTTTCACGATGAGGCCTGCAATGTGAGGATGTTGGCCAGGAACAATGAGTGGGTTCTTTTCCACTTAGATCTGCTTCGTTGAACGTCCGCCCACTCTAAGCAGACCATGGTTGTCTAAGAAGGGATCCAGGTTTTTGATTGGACTGCTCTTGTGAATTTCCTGTTGCTCTTTGATGCCTTGATCTCTCCAGCATACACTTCTTCTTGTACTGATCTGATGACAATGAGCTTGAGCCTCTTCCATGAATGAATGAAGTGCCAGCCCTTACAAGAACTGTCTCTATTGGTGGTTTGCTTTTGAACAACATGCAACAGCAACACTAGCAGAGAGCTCCAGTGGGAAAATGAATCTTTCAGAACCAAGCAGTTTCACAGTAGCTGTGGTTTTCAGAGCTGAGACCTGAGGTCTGATGTCAGTGTCTGAACATGGTTCAACGAGGTCATAAGTGTCATGGATGGAGCTTTGATTGTCTCTGAGCAGGAATTTGGGGCCAGTGAACCAGTTAGTGTGCATGAGCTGATGTGCAGGAACAGACCGTGTTGCCAGATCTGCTGGGTTCTGGTTAGTAGGCACATAATGCCACTGACTGGCTTGTGAAACCTCTAATCCGAGATGACATAGACATCAAAATGATTTTTGTCTCGTTGTAAATATATCCCAAGACAACTTTACTGTCTGTGAAAAAACGTGTGTTGTTCAACTGAAATGATTTTTCTGAGATCAAATCAGCGACTTCAACTGCTAGCACAGCAGCACACAGTTCTAGTCTGGGGATAGTTTGATCTGGACGTGGTGTCAGCTTGCCACTTTCCCCATGACAAAGCCAATTTCACAGTTCCCGTCTTTGTCAGTTACCTTCATGTAAGCCACCGCTGCAATGGCTTTGGTTGAAGCATCACAGAAGATGCACAGTTCTCTGTGCGTAGCTTCTGAAGGTGAGATGTTGGTGTATGTTCTGGTGATTGAGATGTCAGACAGCGCCCTCAGTGACTCTCTCCAGTGAACCCATGACTCCTCCATTCCTGGGGGCAGCGGAGCATCCCAGTCGCCATTATCTGCAGTGAGCTCTCTGAGGATGGATTTGCCTTGGATTGTAACGGGCGCTACAAAGCCTAGCGGGTCATAGAGGCTGTTTATAGTGGATAATACACCACGTCGTGTGAAGGCTTTTGTCTCATCAGACACATTAAAGGTGAAACAGTCTCTCTTGAGGTCCCAAAGGAGACCCAGGCTCCGCTGCATGGGCAGTGTATCTGCTTCAAGATCTAAGTCTTTGAGACGTGATCTTGAGATGGAAAAGCTTCCAGGATCTCTTTTCTGTTAGCTGCGATCTTGTGTAACCTCAAGTTTGACTTGGCAAGGATGTTAGTCTTCTGCAGGAGAGTCACGGCCATTTCTACTGTGGGAAGAGATTTAAGGATTTATTCATCTCATAAAAATCACGTGTCACAAACTGCTTGACGTCAGTTGTCGACGTTCATCTCAGAGCACAGGACAGACTGGTGCAGGCCAAATATTGCTACTGCCGGAGAGGGACTGTTACCAAAAACGTGGACTCTCATCCGATACTCTGTGATGTCATTGCAGAGGTTGTTGTCCGAAACCACAAAAAACGGAGAAAGTTCCTGTCCTCTTCTCGCACGTGGAAACAGTAAAACATCTCTCGATGTCTGCTGTGAAAGCTACTGCTTCTTTCCTAAGCGCATGAGGACCAGGAGTGAGTTGTTGAGGTCTGGGCCCTTTAATAAGACATCATTAAGTGACAGTCCATCATACTGAGCACTACTGTCGAAAACAACTCTGATTTGTTTTGGCTTTTTGGGGTGATAAACCCCGAACAGCGGCAAGTACCATCTCTCCTCATTTTCTTTTAAAGGAGGGGCGATCTCAGCATGACCATTTTGGAATATCTTTTCCATGAAAGCTATGAAATGGTCTCTCATCTCTGGTTTTCTGTCAAAGTGGTGGATCAGGGACATGAGCCGACTCATAGCCTGTGGCCTGTTGTTGGGCAGCCTTTGACGTGGCGATTTGAATGGTAATGGAGCTGTCCAGTGATTGTTCGTGTCTTTTGTCATTCCTTCTTCCATTATTTTCATGAAGGCATTGTCTTGAATGGAAGGTGAGACTTGATTGTCATTTTTGGTTTGTTCAAACACACAACATCCAAGGTGGTCTGATTCACAACTGGATCTGTCGCTTTGTGGTGTGTTGTGGTAGGGGATTTGGAGTCCACAGGATTTTTCTTTTATCTGGAACAGATTAGGGCAGGGCTGAAAAACTGTAGGGCGCCCCCTCTCTGTTGTGTTTGTGTAGAAGGCATTCACAGTGATTGTTTTATGAACACCACCTAGACACACACTACAACCCACCCCAAGTCTAATTTTTGTGCGTAGGGTGCGTCGTTGGGGCCACTTATCTGTTTATGGACTTTGTGGACCCTGACGATGTCCCGTCCAAGCAGCATCAGTATGTGGGCGTTGGGGTCGAGTTCTGGGATGAGGTGTGAGACATTCTTCAAATGTGGATGATGGAGAGCTGCGCTGGGCGTGGGTATCTCCTCCCTGTTGTTGGGGATGTCATTACACTCAATCAGACTGGGCAGGGGGATGTGAAGTGCTCCATCTAGTGTCTCTGACGTAACCAGTAGCTCGTCTTTAGTCTCCAACACGTTCTCAGTGAGTAGGGAGAGCTGGGGCCATTTTGAACACTTCAAAAAACTCTGAACGGACAAGAGAACGGTTACTTTGTTCATCATCTATTGCATACATCCTGATCGCCTTGTCTGGTTGGCCGGATACACTTTCACAAGGCAGATTTTGGAGCAAGACCTGCCAGCAAGATTCTCACCACAAACTTGAGTGCATTTAGAAGTGATTTCACTGAGCGGAGTGGCACCTTGCTCCCCGCCGTGCTCTGCATCAGACAAGGGAGCTGGATTAGCTGATGATTGCCACATTCAGAACATTGCACTCTGGCTTTACAATGTTTAGCAAAATGTGTTGAAGAGCACAACATCTAAAACAAATATTGTTCTCTTTCAGGAACGTTTTGCGTTCTTCGATGGACTTCTCACGAAAGGCTCTGCACTTCAAGAGAGCATGGGGTTTTTTTGCACTGGGCAAAGTTTGTTACAGTCATCTGTATTCTTTGAATTCCCATATGTTGGCTGGGATTTGCAAACACCTCTGTTTTGTGTACTGACACTTTCTGTCTGTTAAATTTCCAGGAGGGTTTCTCCGGTCTGGGTGCAGGGTCAAGGTGAGTGGCAAAGTTAAAGCTTGGACTGACTAACAAAGTCTACAAAAACATGAAAGGGGGAAAAAATCATATTCAAGGTTGCACCGACTGAAACCCACTTATCTTGCAGGTAGAAGGGGAGTTTTTGAACGATTGGGTTCAATCCTCTTGCCGAGTCCAGGAAAGAGAGGCCAGGGAGATCTCCCTCATCCTTGGCACTCTGGAGCTCCATGAGTATGTCACTGAATTTCCTCAGCTTCACATAGTCTCTGTTTGTGATCTTTGGAAAACTGTCAACAAACTAGTCTTCAACTACCTCTGCTGAGCCATAACATTTGAGTCCTCCCAGATCATCCTTAGCCCAGCATCTTTGATGTGTATGGCTCTGATTTGTTCAACATGCTCAGCGGATTCCTTACCGAGCCACTTAAACAACAGATCCATCTCCTCACTTGCTGTTAAATCCAAGTTACTGTGTTCTCAAAAAGCGTTTCCAGGCTCTGTAATTCTGTGGTTTGTCGTTGAACTGAAGGAGACCCGTTGCTACAAACACAAAGTATCTGACAAATTCACTGAAAATGATTTGGGATCATAGCTGTGACTTGATTTTTGTTGTGTCCAATTATGATAGTCATCTGGAGGAAACATAAAAGGTGGAGCTGGAAGGTGATGGCTATACACAGGTTGTTTGGAGAACATTTTTGTTTCTGGTGAGGGTTCACAGTCTGTAGGGTTGGTGTGTGAGGGACGTGTAACACCAGGGGGATCAACTTTATTAGGTGGGGGTTTATCAGATGATGGGGGATCTTGTATTTCAGTCTTTTCATTCTTTACAAACTGGGCTTGAGCCAGGACATACTTTTCAGTCTTATGTGAACTCTCAAGAGAAGGCAGATCATCTAAAACATGTCCAATGCTTTGTTCATCCGCTTGTGATTTAACAGCAGCTTCTAAGGCTTCTGCTTCTACAAACAATGAGGAGCTCAATATTATCTGTAATTTTAAACCTCTTTGTGAGCAAAGGTTGAGAGTCTTTGCTGCCTCCGCTCTTGCTCTTGCCTTGGCTGCATCAGTAGAGGAACACGAGTCTTGAGATCTTGTTTTATATGACTTAGCAGACATGATGGCGTTGATAGCTTCTGGTGAGATGTAGATCTTAACTGATGCTCGTGGCGTCTTGTAAGTGTCCGCTGTTTGTAGCCTGTTAATTATCTTGTATGCATTTCACTGTTCTGTCCTCAATGCGTAGCATGCATGTATTGACAGGCAGCTAAACTCTCCGCTCCACAGAACACACTGGGTTTCATCGTTTCCAGGATTTATTTGTGAAGCAAAGTGTGAAACTACAGAAATAAAGAAAGATACAGTCATGAATACTGCATTCATACAGATACACAAACTGTAAATATAAACAATTAGCTACCGAAGCCTAGCATGCTAACTAAATAGCGTTCACGGTAGGTTACCATGGCAACGAATAAGTAAGCTGCACAACATTCGCCACTAAAGGCTCAACAATATCATAAATTCACATATAAATACATAGATCGAGCTCGTAAGATTTAAACTGAAGTGGCTAGTTGTAGCTGAAGAAGCTGCCAAGCCTGACTTTGTTGTTGCTGTTTGTCATTTTCTGAATAAAGTTTTCTGTTCAATGTTGACAAAGCTTAGCCGCTGAACCAAAATCGGCCAGTAGATGGCGGTATTACCACTTGACTTGAATTAAACTCACTTACTTCAATGAAACAGGATAAAAACACATAAAATAAAACACATTAAATCCTTTTTCAATGTTAATAACTTTTTCTATGAAACTTAAACTGTCTTAAACTGAACAATGATAGTTAAAGGGATAGTTCACCTAAAATTCAAATTTCACTCATTATCTACTCACCCTCATGTCGACTAAGAGCTGTAAGAATTTTCAGAGTCCTCCGTTCCTTCTCTGAGTTCCGGGGGGGTCCACGCAGCAGTATTTGTCCATATAATGGTTGTGAATGGACACCACTTTTCTTTGTCCAAAAAGACACACCAAAAAACATCCAAATACCTCCATACTGCTCGTCTGTTCCGAAAAAAATGAAATAAGTCTATATTTTAAGGTTGTTTGTAGCGGAAGCTCCCAGTGTCTCAGTTCACTGCTCTTCCTGCGGAACAATTTCTCATGTGGGGGCTTCAATACAAGAGCGACATTACAGACGAGCAGTATGGAGGTATTTGGATGTTTTTTGGTGTGTCTTTGTGGGCGAAGACAAGTGGTATCCATTGACAACCATTATATGGACAAACAACTCAGAGAAGGAATGGAGGACTCTGAAAATTCTCACAGCTCTTAGTTGAGGGTGAGTAGATAATGAGTGAAAATCTGAATTTTGGGTGAACTATCCCGTGGATAGTGGGTTCTCTCCAGGTACTCCGGCTTCCTCCCACAGTCCAAAGACATGCAGGTTAGGTTAATTGGCGACTCTAAATTGTCCATAGGTGTGAATGAGAGTGTGAATGGTTGTCTGTCTGTATATGTTAGCCCTGTGATAGACTGGCGACCTGTCCAGGGTGAACCCCGTCTCTCGCCCTAAGTCAGCTGAGATAGGCTCCAGCTCACCCGTGACCCTACTCGGGCTATTCAAATAAACTCGCGGTGACCCCCAAAAATAAACAAAACAAAAACAGAAGGAAACACGATTTGTTATCTTTGAGAACTCAAAATTCCTACTGTGGGTCAGACAGTGAATGCACCACTCAACAGCACAGCAAACAATACCCAGTTAGTGCATTATTTTGAAAGTTACCGGTAGAACCGAGGCTTGGTCGGCCAGCGTGCTCTCCGGGGGCACCGTGTCGGACCACAGCCGCCTGTCACGGAAGGGACTTCGCCGCGGCAGACGTATCAGGCTGCCCTTCGTGGTCCTGTAGATTGAATTCAGTGAATTCATTTGTCGGGAGAAGGTCTGAAAGTAGACTAGGTGTTTGTGGAGAGCATGGTGACCGGTCCTCAGCCCTCCCATCAGCCAACAATAATGGTTAAACTCCAGTCTCTCCACTCCTTTCAACATATGAGCGTCCCGGAACAAGGCCACTTGCCCTTTTTTATTTATTTATTGAGGGAAGGGATTGGTTGAAATGACCGATTTAATTTCAACGCAACCTGCTTGCAGTGGAGTAATCACAACAGTAACTTGCTAGCTACTTTTCAAAGGAGTAATCCGTTATCAAATACTTTCCCAGAGTAATTTGCCCCCAAACGGCTTTTTGCTCCTTGTTTTTCACCAATCAAAATATCTTAGAGAACAGATCCTGGGCTCTTCACCTGCCACACATTAGTGATTTAGGCCTACATAACTCCCTGCTGTAAACCTCAATGCTTTGAAGTTTTTTCCCGGGCCTACTGTTGAGTTTAACAACTATTTTACTTCTGCTTGCAATACTTTTATTGACTTATTCTCTTTTGTTTAGTAAATTGTTTAGTAGCTAATGCTGGGTTTTAAAAATGCTCCTCATTTGTAATACCCCGCTCCTTATTGACCGGTGAAAATGTCCGGCCCAGCTTAAGGTCTCGGTTTGAAAATCTGGCCCCACTGAATTTGTAATTGAATAGCCCTGCTATAAGCGGTATAGAAAATGAATGAATGAATGAACTATCCCTTTAACATTTTACCCCAAACACTACAGAGATGAATTCAACGTCTGAGTGTTGTCATCTTGTGGTGGTCATTTTGCTGATATGTTGCTGCAAACTTCATAGATTAATGATCAGAAATGATTTTTAGATGCAGCTGTATGTGTTGCAAAAATGATTTTTAATTAGAATTATGCCACATACAATCTTTTTTTTTTTTTTTTTGCCACCTATGAGTGAAATCGGCCTGTCCGCGGTCCAATCATTTTTGGCGTGCACTGCAGATGGCGTACATTACATCAGCCTCACACACTCTGTACAAGTTCCTGGCAGCTGACGGCTGGTGGTGTTTTTTTTAGGTGAAGTGTTGCAGGGTGAACAAAGTAGAGGGTGGTACTGCACCACAGGGCCTCCACACACCACCAGAGATGGATTTTAACACCGTCCACCCATAGGGGGAAGATTTATTTTCTCCTTCACTGTCCGAGTGTTGAGACGGTTTATTTAGCTGGCCTCGCAACTTCCTAGTTGGTGCCTGGGGGTGTGTGTGTGTGTGTGTGTGTGCCATCACAGTCAGGCCCAGTAATCACGAGTCAAGGAGTGCTAATTAACAGCCACATGAAAGCAGGCTGCTGTAGAGGGGGGGGGGGCTACGAGGGACCCAGAGTGACATTCCCACATTCCACACAAAGACCACATTACGCTGTGCACAGTGTCAGGTGGTGGAGACCTGAAACAGCAGAAAATGTAATGAGGGGATCTGATCCTCTAAGTGAGGGAGGGATGTGGAAGCTCATCTGCGATCAATGTGTTACGGTTTTAGTGCAGGAGGGGGCGGCGGGGGGGGGGGGACACGGTGTTGTTCTGCCTCTGAAGGACAGCTGCACAGAGGTAGGTGGATAAACTGCTTAGTAAACGTTAAATGTTGGTTTCTTTCTGTATTCCAGAAAGATGCCGACCTGAACTCCAGACTCTGGCCCTGACAGCCTCTTTACCCAACTCTAGCTTCTGTAAAGAAACACAAGCCTCTGCATCCATCTGGACACTGCCCACCTATTTATGAGCCAAGGCTGGGGATGTTCAACAGTGACTTATAGAATATGTGAGAGTCTACAATGATTAAGATGATTTAAATGTGTTTGCAAATATAGGCCAAGCAGAACAGGAATACTAGGACTGATGGGAGGCAAGAGACTGCAAGTTGAAGAAGATCAACTCAAGGTTCCAATTCAGCTTTGGAGAGCTTTTTCATGCTGTTGTTTCGCAAAGCAGAACATCACTCCCAAAAATGGATGTTTTTAACAACAAACTAGAAGCAGCTTCTTGACCTAAGACAATTTATATTAATAATCCACGACACGACAGAATCTTTGTAATGTTATGTCAATTGTGAAAGACAGAGAAACACTATACTCAAATAAAAATGATTTACAAAAAGAAATATGTAAAAACATAACATCTGCTAAACTTAACCTCTCACATTGGTCTCAAGCTATCGGTAGATTACACTACACACTGGCAACAAGTGCTGCTTCAGGATTGGCAGTGATGCCAAAATATCCCTTTTGCTTAGTCTACAAACAATGTAGTTAATATTATGTAAAAAGACAAGTGAGATGACTTCTGCCTTGATTTGCATATCAACCCTGAAGGAATGTAAGACATCGCTTCGACACTAATGTGATCTTAGGCTCTGGTGTTTTTAATTAATTACTTTCATTTCACTCCTGCAAAACAAGACCGTCTGCAGACCAGAGAGCGTCAACTCCAAAATGGCTCTGACACGGGAAATAAAAGAGATGTATCACTGGCAGCCCCTCGTGTTACCAGAAGACAGGACACAGTCAAACATTCAAGATCAGCTCCTGCTAAGTCAGCCTGAATGTGAAGCCAACCAAACCCGGCTAAAGCTAAAGCCAGCGGCTAAACCAGCACCAGCCTCTGCAGGCGGGCACGACTAATGCTCATGTGAATCCCCACGTGCTACAGGCCCTGTACACAGCAGGGTGACTTCACGTCACTCCCTGTGTGATGTCATGCTGGGTGGCAGGCTCCTCATCAGGGCTGTGTGTGTGTGTGTGTGTGTGTGTGGGATTACTGGATCAACAGAGCAGGGCGGGAGGGAGGGAGGGAGGGAGGGAGCCATGTCTCTCAGACCATACAGGTTTTGTTCCTGTGTTAAAAGTGGAATCTAAATCTAATTTTCAATTGCTATGATACTCTGAAATAAACATCAACAAACGGAACAGATTTTACTACTGCTGTTGATCAGATACAACAGTAATGGGTCGTAGCTTTCTGTCGTCTGACTCAGGCTGTGAAGTGACTTTATCACAGAGTGGGATCATATTAGATTGAATTCAATTCATTTGTCAGAAGGTCTGAGAGTAGCATAAAGGGATATCAATATGTCAACACATCTCACAAACTAACAAAGCTCCAACAAGGCCACGTGATCCGTTTTGGAGCGTGCCACGTTGAACATTATGTCATTAAGGTTATATTTATAAGGTTATCTTTTCTAAGAACATGTCATCGTTTCCAATTTCTCTAACATTTGTGACCGTACACTTAATATTTCACTGATGTTGTTAATTGTTGATTAACTTGAAATACTGTTATATAAAAAGGGCATACAACAAAGCATGGTAGCATTTAAGCACTGTAAGAAGATAACAGATGAAAAACAATCATTTTACTACATTTGACAGAATTTAGTTAAAAAATAAAGAAGAAAAACCAGAGGTCATGTGAGGAGAGTGTACCAAATGAATAACCAATAAGACTGTGTCTTTCAGGATTTGATATCATAAGCCTTTTTATTTCAAGACTACAATGAAGTATTTTGACTTCGTCTCATTTTCTCAAAAACAACCATATTATTTCAACGCCTTTGCATTAACAGGCCGTAACAGGCCGGCAGCGTTAACAAAAAGCAACAAACGGAGGTGACACAAAAGACGATTCTGCTTCTTTAGGCACGCAACACCATGTGAGCCACCTTTGTAATGTTCTGAATTAACTTTCAGACTGGTCTTTATTCACTCCCCCACCCTGTACTGTAGATAGACGAAGACATGGCGAGGCGCATATAGTAAGTGATACAGCAAGCTCTCATTACCATAGCTTGACTTGTGGGAGTGGCATGTCGTGCTGGATGGTATTTTGGTTGCTTGGTATCATAAGACTTCCTCATATTACCGCTCCGGCCCACTTCATAGCTAGAGTGTTGTGTAACAACTGTGTGAATTGTCTAAATATAATCCTAAAAGGCCTGCTGCTATCCACAATGTGCTGTTGAGAGTCAAGCAGCTGCTGGCACACAGGTAGATGCCTCGCTTCTCCGTCTCTCCACCCCGACACGCAGGCGGTCCTAGGCACTGGCAGGCTGCTGTGTCACAAGACTGGCAGGCAACCAGCCATGCTGGAGAGGGTGGGTCTGCAAAAAACTTTTATGAGTCGCCGTCTGGACACAGAGGCCTCTCGGAGACAAGCCACCTATTGATCCCCGTCTCACTGTGGCCATGCAGGGACGGAGGTAGTTTTCTGCTACGGTGTGTCAGACCTGTGTTTACAGATCACAGCATCCATACCAAGCTTTATGGATGGGAGCTTTTTTCATCTGTTATTTTATTGATGTTGACAATTGCTTTCAGTATGAAGTGCTAGACTTCACTCCTGCTGATGCCTCTTCCAGTCTACAAAAAGGGCCACTGCGAAATTAAGTGGAACATGGTTCGTTTGACACAAAACTGTGTTTGCCCTACTAACCTGAAGAGGCATCCATCTAGTAACTTATTAATCTGACTGTGTGTGTGTGTGTGTGTGAGAGAGAGAGATCCTATGGGAATACCTCTGCGGCCAAAGAGCCAGCCTCTGAAACTGACACTGGTTCCTTCGCGCACAAACACACACACTTATTAGGGAGCAGCTGTTGGGGGAGCCCAACAAGGGACGAATTTAAAATTTCATACCGTCTGTGTTGCTGAAGCATGGCTGCCCTGTGAAACACTATATTCACCAAGGCAGTCAGGACAGCCATCCTGCACAAAATGAGTATGTTCCATGTTAAAGATATGGGGTATAAGTGATAGTTCTGATGATGAGACTGAATGCTTCAGTAATGCTCCAGAACAAACACGTGTTTCACCAGAGAAATAAACAAACAAACTGCAGTCTTTGACAAATTATAACCTGGCTGCTGGGGCTACTTCCATTTAACTGCTGAAGGTATGATAAGTGTTTTATGATATAACACAATGTTTTCAGTGTCATAGAGAAAAAACAGTGTGTTGGTAATAAACAACCTGCCACCACGCAGCATGACAAACCCTTCTCCTCAGGACAACATGCACCTTCTTGGCACCTGCTAGCTGCCATCAACAACACCGTCATTGTACTATTATTGATACCAAAATGTAAGTGCCCGCATACACACTTTTATATAGTCAGTGTGGTAACAACGTAGTCACAGACCAACGGTGTGAAAACATTCATGGCAAAAAGCAAGCGTTGACAGGCTGAGCAGCGGTGACGGTGGCCGACTCACGTTCTGAACACCCAGTACGGTATGTTGACTAACAGTGGATGCAACAGAAAACTATTTACTATTATTATCAGCCTGTACTACTGTGAACTGAATAGCACAATACAGTTAAGCTGTACAGATCTAATCAAACATTCTGATTTGGATTAACAGAGCAATGACTTCAGTAAGTCAACATAAACACATTCAAACGTTCACAAACTGAGATGGATCATCTGATCAACCGTGGCTCGACTATGTTTATCATCTGACCGAGTCGTTTTCCTTCTACACCCTGTGTGAGTTGGGAATGTGTACTGCATAAGGAAGGATGCTACACCCCACTTAAAATAGTTGCCCGAGGTGCTCGCTGTGCTGCTGTGTGCATCAATATGTTCCTTCAAGTGTTCAAGGCTTGCATAATGAAGCCTGACAGTGCAACCTCATACACCCTGACAGAGACTTTATACTAGCAGGGTATGAAGATCTTTATGGTCTGGCAGCATCACTGCACAGTGCATGTTAGCAATGTCAGGAAACTTAAATAAAGTCATCATCTGGGGAGATACATTCACGCATAAACACACAGGTGGTCACTTGCTTTAGGGGAAGACAGATCGGACATAAAAATGGTAGTTTGTTGGAACTTTCCACACTTCTGCCGATCATCAGTCTACTCTGCATCAGTTCGTGTCTTGTCTGGGCCCATACACTCACTGGAATGAGTGAATACAGGTGGAAGACTTGGACTTGGATGTGTTTCTTTTTCCTACTACACAATACCATACCCAGTTTCTTGAAATTCCATCAACCTCAAAAGGTTTCCCCCTCTTACAGCTGCATGCGTTTCCAGCAGCTTTATAACAACATAAACGGTCCCTGCAGGCTAGAAACTGCAGCAGAGAACTTCTACCTCTGTCCTACTTTTTCACGTCGACTGTTTGTCCTGGTGTCCGAGCAAACAAGAGGGCCACGCATACAAGACCTGAATAATTCAAGACAAAGTGTAACACTACCCTCTCTCATCGCGGTGATGCTGGAAATGATGGCAAAAAGACCCCCGGCCCGGGTCCCAGCTTCATAAGGAGCACCGAGCCCTGGTCCACTGACTGAGCAGACAGCTCAGCCAGCACTCACATAGATTTGGCAGCCAGGGGCTGGTGTAGAGGAAGAAATTGCGCTGCTGACTTGACTCCCTCGATCAGGTTAGTCACTTAACATCACAACAACAAAAAAAACAGTCGTTTCCTATTATAAGTACGAAAATACACATGAGGGACTATGACGGTGAACTCTAGCTGATGCTTAAAGTAAACGTTACATCACGCATGCACCTTGAATAAAAACCTGGGCTCAGATTATCTGGATCGTGACTGGCAGGTTCTTTGAAAGCTATCTGATAAAATATCTAACACATGCAAAAACACGAGTGATAAGAGGGAAAATATAGGATCTGCCTCCCATTCAGTGTTACTTTATAATGCAGCGTTTAATATAATAGCTGCATGAAAATGTAAACAATTCTGTTCACCAACCTGCTCGCAATGGCAAACAGACCCAGCTCGATGCTGGTTGATGATCATGTCTGATGTCCTAAATGTTGACTCTGAGCCAGCTATTATGGCTACGACTATTCTCTGAAACAAAATATCAACGAACAATACACATGCTTACATAAACGCATTTGAGGCGTTCAAACGCATGGGGCTCGGGCACCGTTAACACACAGCCCGACAACTTAAGTTTTCACGTAACAGACAATTTATCCGTGCCTTTAGACAGCTGCATTGCGCCTGCATGGACTCTCGTCATAGAAAAGTGTTGTGGTTATTTTTCAGAGCGCAGACCGGACCTTTACGTTTGGGCTAGCAAGTGGCTACCTCCAGCCTGGCTAATCAGCAGCTAACGTTAGCTAACATTAACGCTGGTAGCTGGAGTATCCCTTTACTGCCTACCTTGAACTGCGTCGCAGATGTTGTTTCCGTCGTCCCATTAAGTTTCCGAGCAAGCGTCGACTTGGGAATAACATAAACGTTTCCACGACCAACAATTCCTAACTTTTTAGCATCTTCATGGGTGGAAGTAAGCATGAAATCCCAAACCGGACCACAACCGACAAAGTAATTTCTCCACCACTTACAACAACAACGTCAACCGAAGGACTACGGCCCGCCCCCACAAATATCCACCCAATCAGAGAGGAGAGTCTATTTTATTGACATTTATAGGAACCAATGACTGTTCACGTAGGCTTTGACTGACGTTCTCCGATAGAGTAAACACCAAATGAGAGCAACCAAGTAAAAAACGTTCATTTGGCAATTGGCTGCAGGGAAATAAGAGGCCAGGGGTTTTGTGCAAGTGGCCTATGAGTGTGTCACCGAGTCCAGAGTGACAGGTGCTTTAGCGTTGACAAAATAGCCGGGGCGTCACCACGGCCTGGGTGAGGTCATCTCGGATGATGTAAACCCTACGTCATTAGCGGTGCTAAAAACAAAACAAAAACACAACAGTCCACACATTTTGGATTTTAAAAGTTTAATTTTCCCAAAGTAATACAAAACAAAGCACTCCGGCACAATAAAATGCATGTAGCAGTGAGAAAACTGAAACAACATTGAGGAAAATAATGAATCACCATACACATGTATGACCTACAAGTTTGCTATTGGAAGTATAAACAAAGTTTTGCTGACATAGCTTGGAGAATATCTTGTCTGTTACATTGTAAAGCAGCATAAACATTTTACAATAAAATGCAATGCTGCTTTAGACACCTTCTGTCTTATGTTATTCATATTTTAATAAAACCAATTCCTTTACTGAGTATTTGAAATCTCACAACTACGTGCCATACAACTATTACTGAAAAATATTGTACAAAAAACAAAAATTAGTTAGCTCTGTACGAGAAGATGGGTAGATTATAAACTTCCTGTCAAAGCAACAGACATCTCCTCTGGCCAGTGACGACTACCAAACTCAACGCCGCCTCCTGTCTGGACTTCTGCTGCGTCTCCGTCCACCAGCCCTGGGACAAAAAAACATGGTCGGATTAGAAAAAGGAAAATACCCCTGACTGCTGGAAAGAAAGCAGTCGAACCAAAATGACTGCAGCCGAACAACAATGGACGACTGCAGTGCAGTTGTCAAAGAAAAGAACCGTTTGACAACTGACCTTTACTCCAAAACTGTGAGATGATGAATGAGGACTTAAAGGGAAAAATAGACTAACCCCCTATGTTTTTGTCTACTTTCAAACACACAATTCTATTGTTGAAAAATCAAATCGAATTAATAATTTGGGGCAATTTTTTCACATTGACCTAGATGGATAGTTGGAATACAATAAATACATTGGCGACATGACAAACAAGCTATCAGTGTTTCCCACAGGATTTCATGAGACCATGGCACGACCGGGTGTGGGGGGGGTCTATGTGTGGACAGAGACAGTCAGCCTCTTAACCTGCCGCCTCTCTCGGGTGCTGGCGCAAAAGAAATTGACAAAAAATTATTTTATTTTTTTTCCTGTGAGAGACTGGCAGGCTGCCACACTCTCCTTAATTAGTGGGAAACACTGAAGCCATGTTTAGTAATAAGATAAAATCATAAATCAATACAATTTTATAGTCATCATAGTATTCTTCCAACATTGTAACTGACAAAGTGCAACATGTACAATTCAGATAACACTTCTTGTACCAACAAGTTACTGTCGCCACAAGCAAACTCATCAATCAACACGGCATCCTCACCTCCTCTTGTTCTTGGGAGGTCCTCTGACAAATCCCCAGTCAACGCTGATGGGCTGGCCCATCAGGTCCTGACCGTTGAGCCCTTCCATGGCAGCCTGGGCCTCTTTGTATGTCTCATACTCTACCAGTGCATACCCCTAGGGACAGTTGTTAGGACATCATTAGAGTTATTGCACACTCATAGCAACACTGTCTGGGCATTGGGCAATGTTTAACACACAACCAAAAGAAAAAAAACAAGACAAACAGAACAAGTAATCATGAAGAGTATTCCTCAGGTTTACAGGTGTTATGACCCAGCAGAAACTAGTGTGGGATTACGCAACAAAGGCAGAGAGACAATAAATCAAGTGTATTTGATGGTACATCATGTAAATTCTCCAACAGCCTGTAATACTATAGGTCACTCAATGTTTTGATGGAAGACAGTCAAGTGTTTCAGGCCGAAGGTGCTTTGTTCTTACTTCATATTTAAAACAATGCTGCCACCTTGTGGCTGTAAGGACAAAGGTTAAGTAAAAAAACTATGTATGAATCTGGACCAGGAAAAACAGAAACTGTCTGAAACAATATTTGCACATTACCTAGTTATTTTAATTCTGCCTATCTTGCGATGTCTGCCATTTTTTCCAGTATGATAAATGTGATTCACAGATTAACCTACATCCATCGTGCCTGCAATAGCAGATTGTTTTGGTACTTGTGATGATGAAAAAAAAGACAGAAAACAACTCAACAGATTTGTTTATCATCCCCTCCATTAGAAAGAAATAATGAAAGTAAAGCCTTTTGGTCATTTTTAGGTTAGATCATCAGCATCAGATTTAAAGGGACAGTTCATCCAAAATTCAAATTTCACTCATTTTCTATTCACCCTCATGTCAAATAAGGGCTGTGAGAATTTCCAGAGTCCTCCGTGCCTTCTCTGAGGTATGGGGGGGTCCGTGCAGCACTGCATGTCCATATAATGGTTTTTGAACGGGGCTTACTTTTCTTTGTCCAAAAAGACACACCAAAAAACATCCAAATGTCCCTCTTGTATTGAAGCCCCGACATGAGAAATTGTTCCAGAAAAAATTCAATAAGTCTATATTTTAAGTTTGTTTGTAGCGGAAGCTCCCAGTGTCTCAGTTCAGAGCCATGAACTGTTTTTTTCCGGAACAATTGCTCAAGAACCAAGTGCGCATTGAAAATAAGGACACAGTGAAACTCACAAACAGGCTAACAACACAGTCCCTGGTCTCACCTTGAGATAACCTGTTCTGCGGTCAAGGTTGAGATGCAGGTTCTTGATTTCTCCAAACTCAGAGAATTTGTCATGAATGTCTTCCTCTGTGGCCTCCTCATGTACACCTGTCACAAACAGGATCCAACCCTCCACAGCTGCAACAAGATGAAGACAGAGGTCAAATAATAAACCAGGCAAAGGGATAAACAATTATGGCAAAAGTTACAATCACTTGGATTGTATGTCCTAGCTCCTGGACTGTTAAACACCTTCCCCTCCGGAGATCGGCAAACTGTTGAGTGTTTAACATCTCTTCTTTAATCTATTTTATTCCCATTATTTATACTGCAATTTTCTTGCCATGCTTTGCTCCTAATAAGTTTTTTGTTTGTGTTTTACCCATTTAATTTATGATTTTTTGTTTCAGTTTTAATAATCTTTGCTGTCTGTCACTGCTTTTTGTGTATGAGACAAAAACATTAAATTGTTTATGAAAGAGAAATATTTAAGATAGGGATGTCCGATAATATCGGCCGACCGATAATATCGGCCGATATTAGCATAAAAATGTAATATCTGTCAATATCGTTATCGGTTTTCCGGCCGATAATGAAAGCCCGATGACGTGCCTTAGTAATTAATTAAGTAGCGGTGGACCGGCGCTACTTAATTCGCTACTTAACAATTGCTGTCACTGATTTAGACTCACATAATAGTCCACGTGTTACTACAGCTGTTCTGTTGTCAACAAACACACATGGTGATGGTGCTGCAGTGAACTACACAGCTCACTCATAGCATCTAAGATATAGGCTGTTTCAATGAGCCAGACAGAGAGCACACGTGTCTGTTCGGTCATTTCCTCATAATCCCTCTCTGCTCCCATCATCGCCATCTCGCATGTTGTAGCAAAGCAGCAGCCCCATTCAAGTCAATCAGCGCGCGCTACGGTATAACGCACAACGTATGCAGTGGTGGTTTGACCCGTCAGTCAGTGGTTTTGTGACTGTGTGTGTCTGTCCCCTCGTTCGTGCGGCGCCAATGCCGTGGACGCTCCGGTGCTGGAGCACACTGACCAGGTTGAGCACCTTGGGGATCACGTCACCAGGTGCATTTCTCCGTGCGGCGCTGCCGCCTCAGCCCCTTAGCTGTGTGTCTGTGGGAACGTGTACGTGTAGCCTGAATGTGTGCAGCCTGTGTGAATATGTGTTAATCTCTCTCGCGTTCTGTTAAGATGAATAAACGCAAACTGCTGCGAGCCTGGCACAGAGGTGCGCACTCTGGCTCATCTGATAACGGCGCAGAAAGGAAACTGGCTTTGCTCCGCGGTTGTTTTGCGTCCGTCTATATATTAAGCACACGTTTCTATTGATGTTGCAGAGTCCGACTCCGACCCGACATAACTACAACACATAACACAAACTTATCTGACAGGTCTCGCTTCTTCCTCTGCTCCTCCTCACTCACCCACCTACTACCACACACAGCTGTCTCCCTCACACTGCTTCTCATCCAACCATCTACCTGCCCGTACACATTCACAGTCAGTCGGAAATCACACAACTTAAACATCATAACAACATTACTGCGGGGTCGCTAAAATATTTTCAGTCGTGCAGTAGGCTATTATTAATAATGAGTGTGCGTCCGTCCTTCCGTGCCTGCCTGCCTGTCCCTCCAGCCGTCTCTCTCTCTCTCTCTCTCTCTCTCTCTCTGTCTGTGGTCTGTGTAAATAAGTAGGTTTATGTATATAGCACTTTTCCTTAAAAAATCACAAAGTGCTTCACAACAAAATACAATAGTACAACAGTAAAAACATAAAAATATAATGAATAAAACTATTTAAAACATTAACCAAAAGCCTGCTTAAATAAATAAGTGTCTGTAAACAAATAGCCTAAACAATGTTAATTTGTGGAATGCATCCAGTGCGGCATAGTCATACAGTAATGTGTTCATTCCTGACAGGATTAATTCGTTTTTTTGGGGGAAAAAACTGCATATCGGCATCGGTTATTATCGGTTATTATCGGAATCGGAAATTCTAATCTTGGAAAAGATCGGTTATCGGATATCGGAAAATTTCCAATATCGGACATCCCTAATTTAAGACAATAAGGACAAATACAACTGTATCTATCTGTAAGTTATTCTAGTTCATAGACGAGTTGTCATCACTTCAAGCTACCTAGTTGGGAAAAAATAACTTGTGCCTGGTACAGCTGATAGAGACTGGTATTTAAATGCAGAGGTCTTAAGGTATTGGGAAATGACCCAAGTTGGACAATTGACTTATGTCATATTAGTTTTCTGCATTGTTGCACACCAATCTTTTTCATAAACAACTGACAAGGTAACAGATATTGCAATTTGACAAATAGTATACGCAATTTTGAACATGTTCAGCAGACTTGGCTGTATCAGGTCAGCTCTCAGCAGCACTTACATCTCTGAGGGCCGGGCTCATCCCCATCCTGCTCCACGGTGTCATAGTCCTCTTTGATTCTGGACCTGGCCCCCTCCTCTACAAACAGTAACACACATGTAACAATACAATTAAATGAACCTGTTACACAAAATGGGTCGGGGGACACAAACGAAATTCACAACAGTGATAACTCACCTGAGCCGAAACCTCGTCCCTTTCTCTTCTTAGCCTTCTCTTTCAGCTTATGGATGCTCTCTGAGGAAAGAGAATGGAGCTCGTCAAAACCGTTGCAATGTTTGTTGCTACATCTGTTGCCGCGTTCTCAAAGTTTGACCCAATGATGTGAGTGATGTAAGTTAATGTAGCTCATGCTACAATAACATCACATCGACACCGAAACGTAAGAGCTGCATGTTTAAGAACACAAACACTTAAATCGAAGGTAACATAATAGTAACATTTAACTTTAGCCAACTTCTTATAGCTGGAGGACTCGACTAGCGTGCTAGCGGCGGCTAACAACATTAAATGGTTCGTATCAGACTTTTAACACGATGAACATCGCAGCTTGAGGAAAAGTAAATGATACGAGAGGCTGTATATAATGTCTGAAGTGGAAATACTTGGTACAAGTTTAAAGATGAGTTTAACGAACGCCAGAGAGCGTTTGAATGAACCTCCAGCGTGTGGTTAGCTTCATGCTAGCATTTCTCAGGCCTGCTACCACGCAGGCTGCGTTTGTTACATCGTCTGCTATGGCCACTTTTGACGTAGACCTCAATATTTTCACATAATTTGAACGCCGGGAACACGGAGCATCTACTGCCGAGAGCTCTAAATAATAATCGCACCATCACCATCCTCATCCATAGGAAAGTCCTCGCCTCCCGCTTCATGAAGGTCCAAAACGTCCGCCATGTTGTCTGTGTGTGTCTACGATTGAGCTACGCAACGTGCGTAAGTACAAAGAGCAAGCGTGCCGGCGGATGTTGCCAGTTTGCGTAGAAGTACGTAAAGAAGGTAACACCAGTAAGAACATCTGGAAAGAAGTAGCCTACTACTCTTTGAGATTTTTCACAGAGTCGACTCGTTCCTGTGAAAAAAGCATCGGCAATACACACTTTAGACAATTGGTTTGTTGTTGTTTTTGCAATTCAGAGAAATAAGTTTTAATTCATTTGTTTTTTCACAGTAACTTTGGACAAATGGGGAAGATTACATGAATAGAGCTCTGCTGCACAACAATGGGTCGGGTCTGGGATATTTTTTTTGGCAAATTTAGGCAAATTCTGAGCAACAAACAGGAGAATTGGATGCCAGGACATTTGACCTTATAATGTTCATTTTGAACCAGTTGAGGATTGAACCCACAACTTCTGGAACCACTTCTGGCTTTGTCTATCTGAGCTAAAGCTGGAGAGCAATGCTCTAGATGGGGGGAGGAGGGGGAAGAAGTAAAGTGAAAGAAAGGAGAGGAAATTTTGAGAAAATGAGGGGGAAAAATGGAAGGAATTTGTAGTTGTTTGTGTCTCTGCTGTTCATCACAAGTAAAAGCACATTCTGGTCTATTAATTTGAGAAATCTAACCAAACATGACACTCTACTGCAGAATAGCATAGGAAGCTCTTGATCCAAAGGTCGCCGGTTCGATTCCATCATTGGAACATGAGGCCTGTAACACAAACTACACAATACTACCAAGCTTTATGAAACGTAACTAAATGTACTTTTATAGTAATATATTTCTGAATGAAGTAGCCTACTGCAACAATGTCATCGTCTTCTATGAATGAGTTTGCATTTTTGCAGAAAAAACTGCACTCACTGAAATAATGACAAGTAACAAATTTAATATCACACATGCAAACATTCACAAACATGTGTGAAAGTAAACCAGAAAGTCTGCAGCAATAAAAACATGTCCTATTAGTAACTCATAGTAACTCCTCAGTGGCTGCTGGGGTGGCAGTGGCCATGAGGGTGTCACAGTCAACAAGGTCTCCATGGTAACTCAGCAGGGGGGCAGGATGCAGCTTCTCGGTTCTGGTTCCACCGGTTCAGTCCTTCCAGGAGGTACAGCTGGAAATTCAAGCTGTTGGCACTCGTTTACAGATGTGTCATTTTTCTTCTATTACCTGCCATTCGGCAATCTCCGTGTGTACATAAATCACTACCATAATTTCCTGATTTAATGGGCAATCAATCAATCAAATCAGTGGGTAATCAAGAAATTATAACTTGCAAAGAGAAAGATAATTTTAAAAAAAAAGAATTGTTGCAGTTTCTGTGTGTTTGATTCATTCAGATGCAGTCCCCCCCCCACCCTCCACCCCTGACATATAATCCGTGCGCCTGCATTGTCCAATGTGAAAAGAAATACCACACATACCACACAAATTACCTGGCTGCCTTAAAATTTGGAGTTAAGAGAGCTAAGAAGTTCTTTGCACTTCCATGTAAGTTCTTAACACTTACAATATGTTCAAATCACTAATCCCAAAGTGACAGTGTGGTGGCCTCAGGAATATGCTTTTAAGGGCTGATTGCACTTTCCACTCCATCCACCTCTGTCCTGAGTCCAGTTGAACTTGGTAACTACAAATGGACCTGCACTTCTATAGCGCTTTTCTAGTCACTTGGACCACTCAAAGCGCTTTACAATGTAATAGTCACATTCACCCACACATTCATACAGCGCTGTTCGCAGACAGGAAACTAATCATTCATATCCGATGACACGGAGGGCAAGTGTGGGTTCAGTGATTTGCCCAAGAACACTTCAACTTCTACTTACTGCAGTGTGTAGGTCTAGTTAGTTGCTATACTTTTGTGCCAGTCAGATATGTAACTTTTAGCTACTGCTGTGTTAACCATTTAATGGGTAGGCCTACAGTATGATTTATTTATTAGCCCACCCAATTTGACCACCAGCCACCACTGGTGCGTATACTACTGTGGCATTTTTTATGCAGCAGTACCGTCCCACCATCATTACTTTTAAGCGAGTTTGGGAACTTTTTTCAGGGGGACGAGCAAGTGTTTACATCCGCGATCCTCCAAAGATGGCGCCCAACTTCCAACAGCGTGACAGCGTAACTTCACATTCTCTAGTTATGATTCAAGTTATATTAGAATTTCTCTGGTTATGTTCATTCTTTGATTTTGCCACTTTAGTCAGTCAAACTTTTCAAGTAAATTATGAGAAAATAGTGTCATGCAGCCTATTGGCTCATAGTCATCATATCATGTTATTAAAAAATAACATAAAATAGAAAGAAATAATGTATTTATAATAATAAAGTTTTTTTTTCATAATATCATGTTATAACTTGATTTTTTTTTTTTTTTTTAGCTTAATCTGTTTGTGTCCTTCTCTTCACACATTTACACAAATTGGGCCTATTTGTCTGTTTAGTGCTGGTTACACTAGTTACCTGCTAGGGGCTGATGACAACAGTGGGTAAAGTGTATTGTCAAAGAACCTGTTTTTTCATAAGATAACAGTCGCTGGGACATATACATAAATTACATGTTTTGATGATTGGTATTATGACTTTAATAATGACAGACAAATACACAGCTTGGTCAAAAAAAAAAGTCACCACCAAAAGAGAGGTAATACACTCTAATATTTGGTTGGACCGCCTTTAGCTGTGATTACAGAACACATTTGATGTGACATTGTTTCGATAAGCTTCTCCAATGTCACAACATTTATTCCTGTCCAGAGTTGCATTCATTATCAATGGGGTGAAGGTCTGGACTCTGTGGTCACAGTGGACCACATTTCTCCCCACTATCCTTCCAGTTTTTAATAATGCATTGGACAGTTCTTAACCCAATTTTAGTCTCACTAATCTGCTTTGATGTTTTATCTGCTTGATTCATCTTTTCCACAACCACAGGATGTGTCATCCAACATGGTTGTTTAAAGCAGATATCAGTGGAATGTTTTTGTTAATATAAGTCCTAAAAATGAGACATGGAGTGTTTCAGCCGTAACACGAGTCTCTCCGTCAGCAACCCGAGGAGTTTGGCAAGTGTTATCCAAGCAACATTGCGTGAATGTTTCAGCTCAGGGTGATTCCACCATCTGGTTGAAAACTTTGTGTTTTTCCTTCCTGTGCTATCGATCTGGGAGTTGTCGGAAGTTACGAGTGGCCGTTATCGTGAACTTTCACAGGCAACAGGACGGTAAAAACACGCGCTACGGGTTACCTGGAACGCTACAGAGTCGTAGTTGTGACTTGAAGCTGTAACTTACGGTTTCAAAAGCCTGCCTTGAACGCAGCATCCAGCGTTTATTCCAAGAAATAATAAAGCAACATTGCAGAGTTTCAGCTCAGTTTCCACAAATGTTTGTCTGGGGGAAAAACGAAATGGAGACTGCATGGCTGGTGGTTTGCATGGAGACTGTGTGGCTGGTGGTGGGGGGGTGCGGTGGCGGCGGCGGTGGCGACAACGACCGGAGGGGAACCGTAAGTTTTGTTTTTACCCACGTCTCTCCCTCGACGCAGAGGGGTGGGGGGAGGAGGGGGAGCAGTGTTTCGTACCCGTTCAGCGAAGTTACATAGTTCAGTTTCAGCCGACGCGACCCCGCTCAGACCGTGGCAGCAGCTCCACTCATCCTATTAACCAATTTTCTACCATAGCACTGAGTCTGGAAACATTATTTTAAGGCTGAAAAACTCAGCAATGTTACTTTAAATAACTTGTTTCCAGCTGAAACATAATCATCCATGCAGTAATTATCCAATGGGAGGCTCTTCCCTATTAGTTTAGTTAAATCCAAGTGGTGACTTTTTTTTTGGACGGGCAGTGTATATACATACCTTCTGGAATTTCAATTTCCACCTATAATTCATGTGTGTTTAAGTGTATACATTTAAAAGATAAATAAAAGATGGGCAAAGATGTTGATCAAATATTTGCTTTATTTGATTCAATAACAGTCTGTGAACAACCATTCCAAATTTGGTGACTTTTGGAACATTATTTCCAGAGATACAGAGGTACATGTGATAAGGCAAACACTGTCCCTTTTCGAGGAGCCTCAATTTTCACTATTTCCGGTTTAGAGAGCATCCAAACATTAACCAAAAAAAATTATTTTGCAGAAAAATATTTTTATACAACCACCCATTTCATAAACTACACATATTAAACAAAGAAACATGGCTGTGTTTTGTTCTACCTCAGGTAGAGGTATCTCAAAAACTAAAGCCTTTTCTGGAGGTTTGTTCCTCTACTAATCAGTCTAACTGTTCCACATGCAGGTATTGATTGGGTAATTGATAAACAACCGTGTCTCTGAGTCTGTAGCCTAGTTGGTATAGGTTTTTATTTTTAATGCACACGTTAGATTAGATTACATTAGATTTAGTTTATTAATCCCAGACTGGGAGAGATTACATTGTCACAACAACAAGCTCATAACACACAGCACAAACAGTAGAATATATCATATGTAAGGATGATGGAGGTGAACCAACACCTTCCTCCCCCTGCAGTGCAGCAGTCCTTCAACATCAGCTGGATAATGGAGGTGCAGATGTTCAGTGATTGGACCGTTGTGTTCACTGTTATTGAAGAAAACGTTGCTGCAGCATTAGATGAAGAAGTCACGTTGCAGTTCACCTCCACCACTTTATTTCTTCAATCATTTAAGCAACAGGAAACAGTCCAGTTGGCCACTGACAAGACCCAAGCCAAAACCCACAGCAGGAAATAAATCTGAATTTAATTGAATGACATCTTACAATAAGTATCAGTAACTGTTGTGGTGGATGGGATCCCCCACAACAGTTAATCTATCCAACAGGTGTAGCTGGGTCAAACAAAAAGGTGAAGAGCGCCCTCTGCTGGACCAGAGGATGAACTACTAGTCAGCAGTGACACTGAAACATCAGACGACCTTAGAACAGTTGATCCACACTGAAGTTTATGTATCTTCATTTACCCATTATGTTTCTCTACAGGACAGTAATAGGTAAGACCATACACATCAGTATCAGGAGTCTGACATTATTCTCATTGTAGCATGTGAAACATGTGAATGATGTGAACAGAAAAACTTTTTACAAAAAACAAAAAAACACACACAAAATAAAGCGAAATAAAGGTGTGTATGTGTATATATTTTCTTATTTATTTTCTCCTTTTATTTTTATTTACAAATACTGCTGTCTTTCTTTATTGCTATACCTGTATTTTCCCCACAATTTTTCACTGACTGTAACTTCAAACATTCAAATATTCATATCTCCATGGAGCGGGTCAGCTCGCTGCTGGCTGCCATGTTGTGTCTCCATGTTTTTACCTTCAGTGGCAGCGTGACGGTAGGAAACCACGGAAACGGAAGTACTGGCCTTCAGTATTGAGCTCTTTGCTGCTTCCTCCTTGTTCTCTCATTCACTCTGAGTTTGGTTTTGTCCGTTTATGATGCGGAATCTTAGTTTATAAGTTTATATTCTTCATTTAGACTTGTGTGATTGCTACAGTGCATGCATCCGTGTTGAACACATCAGTAATAGAAAACACATGGTTTTTCTGGTATGCAGCTTTCTATGAAATGGTGGTGCCCCACCACTTTTTTACATGTAAAAATGAAACTGGATATTAAGAAAATCACCCCACTGTGTTGGTGTCAATCTTTTGGTCTCCATTTGACTCAAAGCAACAAAAAACTTCTCCATGCTTTTTGTGCCCATGTTCCAGAACATCTCATCAAAACCTCCATCTTCATCATCCTTTTCACTGCTGCTCTCTGCTGCAGACGACTTGTTGTGAGCAAACAAAGCTGAATTATTGAACTTGAAGTAGACAGGGAGTCCATCTTCTGTTTTAGGACATTGGATAGCTGAAGCATTAATCACCTCTAGAACTGGTGGACGTTGGCCGTCTGTAAATGTCACCAGAACTCTGATGTTTCCTGTCACATCTACTCCGAAGATTGAGAGAACTGAACCAAACACATGTCTATGTGTTGATGTGAGTTCTGGTAAAGAAGCCTCAACTACGAAGCACACAGCATCAATCTCACTGACATCATCTACAGGGGAATAGTCATAATCTTGGCGATATTCACGCATTCTAGTATGATTAAAGCCTGATGTGTCAACAATGGTCAGAGAGTAGTCGATGTTAAAACCCTCCTGATGGTTGATTTTATACACAGTGACTTCAGAGGTATGACTTTCACCATCAGTTAATGTGAATCTGAATTCGTCCTTCCGCTCTACACCAACAATGTAGTTGATCATTGCATTGATCAGAGTTGACTTTCCTGACCCAGTCGCTCCAATAAGAATCACAGTGCGATTTCTCCTGGAGCTTTCAGTGCCAAAGGTAAACCTCCGGTATCCATGGATGTTGATTTCTTCTTCTGTCAGAGGCAGTTTGTAAACTGAGGGAGATTCAGAATTTATCCTCTTACTTTCACGTTTGAGGTCTTCTATGAGAGGTTTGGATTTCGTTGTGCAGACATGAGCGGTGATGCTTTCCTTGCTTCTGCCATCTGTTCCACAATCAGCTGTTGTTGTGCAGACATGAGCGGTGATGCTTTCCTTGCTCCTGCCAGCTGCTCCACAATCAGCTCTGACCCTGACTGCATATCCAGTCTCTGACTGAAGTCCTGAAATGATCGCCTCCTCGGCCCTCGACTCCAGTTGTTTCCATTGGAGATCTTCTTCTTGCCCCTCGCTGTGTGTTTGGGCGTACTCCACCATGTAGCTCAACACCTGTACATCTTGTCCAAGCTCAGCAGGTTTCTGCCATTTGACTGATATCTCTCTGGAGTTTGGTTCAACGTGAGGTTTTCCTGGAGGGCTGCAAGGCAAAGTTTTAGTGGAACCACTGACTTGAAGGGCTGGTCCAACACCTACTGAGGTCACTGCTCTGCATCTGAACACATACTCTGTGTCAGGACTCAGACCACTCACTGTGACTTCTGCAGCCTTTGCTGCTGTCTGCTGCTTCCATCCATCCTCTCCACGGACACAGGACTCTACAGAGTAGGAGCTGATGTCCTCTGCTCCAAACCTGGGTGGAGAAACCTTCAGAGTCACACTGTTGTGGTTTCTGTCACTCACTGTCAGAGTTTCAGGTTTTGAAGGAGGTTCAAAGTTCTCAGTGACAGAGAAGCCGTCTTTATAAAGGTAGATGCTCGAACCTTTCTTTGTCTCATTTGTCAAATCGACTGTCAGGAACTTAATGTTCTCCTTCTCCTTGTTGGCCTCTGCAAAGTCAATGAACAGCTTTGCTTTACGCCTCATTTCATCTGCTACTTCTTTTGAGGCAAACCACTGTTCCTTCTCCACATCATGAGTTTGTGGATGTTGAGCATCGTCTGCTTTGGGTTTTCCTCTTAAGTAGGTTGATAAAGCTGAGAGGAATGGTTCATCACTTCCCAGTGAGGTGAAGACAAAACACACAGCATGCTCCACACTGAGGGTTTCTTTGTGCAGATGTTGAGACTGGATGGCCTTTGTGTTCTTCATCATGTTGGTAAAAGACATCAAGGTGTAGATTTCTCTCTCTTTCCAGTTCATCCACTCATTCAGGCTTTCACCGCTGAAAGGAGAAGAATGTCTCCTCTTCAGGATCTCTATGAGCACGGCCTCCTCTTCACCTCCTCCTCTGATTGAAGGAAGTGTCTTTGCTAAGTTTTGTTGAAATCCCAGCTTGAACTCTGAGCACATTTGATTGAAACGTTTAAGTTTTTTCCCAATTTGTGGGAACTGTTGTACAGTTGTTGTTCTGGCTGCATCGCTGCACCTCATTTCCAGCTCACTGAAGTACTCTAGGACGCTCTGAGCTTCCTGAACTAATCCAATACTGATCTGACGGACAAGTTTAGCAGCAGTAGAGTCTAAAACTGTCAGTGGCAACAGCCAGACCTTCACTGGTACAGCCTTTTCTCCATTGGTTCCCAGCAATTTTGGGAGACTTTGGTAGACTACTATTGCATCCTGAAAGGATGTTGGAGGTTTCTCAAGAGAAAAGTCTCCATAGAATCTGCAGGAGAATTTCTCAACATTTGCTTTGTCTTTATCGTCCATCTTCAATGAACCTTCACCCTCTATAGACATTGATGGGATCTTCTTTATCACCACTTTTAAGTTTCCCTGAATCTCTTGATGGTTTTCTTTTTCTGACACCTCACGGTCGAAGACAAAAAAAGCTTTTGCCCCATAAAGAATCCCTGTGACTACATGTGTAGCTATTCCTTTTTCAAAAACATATTGATGTGTCATATTGCCTCTTCCTAGATGATTCATTGACAGCTGCTGGAACTTTGTTGTTGTCTCATACTTCATTGTTACTCTGGCCTGGTTTTTTGACGTCTTATTATCATTCAGGTATTTGGCAGATCCGCCAACCTCAACCAGTCCACTCAGGAAACTAGCTTTCAGAGAAGCTTCAACATTAAGAGATGAAGATTTATCCTCAATGGATTCAGATGCAACAATCTCAAAGTTACTGTATGGTTCTGGCTTTTCTCTTGAATCATTTTCCAGGACATCACGGTCCCACAGTGTCATTCCTGCAAGAAAAGAAAATAATAAGTCCTTTATTGTTTTTTGTCACGACATTAGGAACTAGTTTTTTTTTACTGATAATGGGTGATGACGCGTCCAAAACCAAAAAGATCAGACCAAATCTCTCCATTGTCATGAACAGGCTGTGCTGCATAATGCGCTGAGATTTGGAGTCCGAATTTGCCGTGCAGTCCTGCGTACGTGACGCCAGATGACTGCATGTATGTCTTCGATGGCATCCAACTTAGATACCAAAGAAGACAGGCACAGAGACTGTCATTTTGCTGAACGCGTCAATGCTGTCCAAGAAATACAGTTACACTAAAATAAAAAATAGTTAGTTTATTTGCTTATACCACAGAGGCATGGGCAGAGCTCTGCAGTAAACAGTGAACAGTGAGTAAAGTTTGGAGAAAATTGGTGGTAAATGACCAAGAGTTATAAGACCTGGCAAAGTAGGACATAATGGTGCTTTTTCCACGACACAGTCACGGCACAGCACGGCACAGCTCGGTAAAGGTGATTTTCCATTACAGCTGAGCTCTTTAAAGGGATAGTTCACTCCTAAAAAGAAAGGCTGTTTACAGGGGTCTAAAGTTGTTGTATTCTGCTGATATTAGAATAACGGTTGCAAATGGACTCCCAGCCTTCCTAGACATATTTACAGAAAAAAAAGTTCCACCTTACATTCAAAACATCAAAATTCCTCCAGAGCTGCCTGACACTGCAGTAATGGTGGCTGTTGGACTAACGGTTATTTCGCTGAATAGGTCTATAAATCATTTGTCTGCAGCACTCTTTTTTCACAAGCTCTGGTTTGTTATAAACAACTGCAATCAGTTGTCACATAACTAAATGGTTTGTGATGAAGCTGGTGGTGGACAATAAACAGACCCAACACTCACCCGTGCACAGCCCTGTACAGAACCAGACGTCCTGTACCGAAGTGGATCAATACAAATACATGTATCATTTGCTGACAGCTGACTGAGGGAGTTGTTTCTAACACTTAGGCAATGAAGAAAGGAGTTGGTTAAGTTTAGTAAAAAGATCATCTTGCTAGAGAGGCTGCCAGAATGAACGTTAGGCCTTTATGTCATTCGGGTGAAGTATTTGCTTGTTTTCAGTTTATTAGCACATGATTCTCTTTGACTCATAAAATGAAATGGATTGGTGATGTTTAGTTTCCCCCAGTAACTGATTAAGAAATGAAAAAATGAAAACCGATATTAATTTAGATGAATGAATCATTTGTTTGAGGCGATTAGCAGGAAAGATTAGAGTTATGGACTGTGGAGAAAAAACAATAAACCCCCCTCCTCCTCGTTCCTCACTGCTGCGATTGGGGAAAGGCCAGAAAAAAAACTTGTGCTTTGTTTAAGATATTCAAAAATATTTTATTGATCAGCCTCAAATGACCAGAAAACGTCAGTGGACAGGTCAGTCCTGATTTATGGTAAAACTTAAACCAGCTACAGAAATATCCGGGGGATGGGTTGGACACTCACACACACATTTTGGAGAAGCAGCCTCTGTTTTCCAAAACTACAGAGTGTCTCGCGTTAATGTGCCGTTAAAATCATTTTTGCGAGAGGACAACTGAAGAAAGACACAGGGGCGTGGAGAGAAGTGTTCTACTGAGCGATTCAGTGACTGTAAACAGCCTAGCACTGCCACATTACTATTTACTATTACATTTTTCCGATTCGGAGGTCGGTTTTCCCTGTTCCGAGTGCAATTGAAAGCAGCAAGCGCTGGGCCAACTCGAACCATAACAATAACAGATTCTGCATTTGCCCCACGGAAACTACACTGGTGGCTTTTTTTGGGTAAATTTAATTATGGCTCCCCCCGACCCATCTTTTGCATATTTCAGCTTATTTTATGCCATTACTGTTGTATTTGTGATAATGCACCTTTAAAGTTTAAAACGTGCAGCAGTTGTGATTTCGACTTAAAATCAGACACTCTCCAGTGGTCTCATATTTTCTATCAATTAAAGGAGTCATAACCTGGTTTTTTACGTATCCAGCCCCCCCTGGATCGCTTTGGATCAATTCGTAAAACTTATTAGAAAAAAAAAAATTTAATCAGACATTGAGCTTGACCGCGACTTTATTACGCGAGATTACGCGCGAGGTTTTGACTGGTCCGGATGTGCATTGTATAATATGTAATGAGGCGCGCGTTGATTCGCCGCAGGAAGGACAGCCGGGGGGGGGGGGTTGTGATGCAGACTTAAACAGCCCCCTGGTACCTTAATGTCAAACGGACGGGCCGGGGTTGGGTGGTGAAAGAGGCTAGCCTCCACGGTGAGGTCACCGTAGGAGCAGAATCAAAATCTGGTGCTTTGGTCTATTCCTATTTTCCAGCTTTTGTTTCAACTGAGGTCAAACACCAATATGCATGTTTTAACAAGAGAAATTGCGATTTCCGGGTGATGACTCCAGGTTCTTTTATATCAAGTTTTCAGTTCAGTTGGGTCAGCAGAACTAAATGCTAACTAAAGGCTTTCACGACTGCACCATTGGATAGTGTTTGCTTGTGATGAACCCAGTATCTTTAAATGTTAATTCTTACCAGGTACCAGTGAGTCTTTGCGGCAGTCGTACAACATTCCGAGGCTGAAAGGCCGCCCAAGAGCTGCCACCACCATCGTCTCTCCAGATTCACCGTCCATTTTTCTGTTTTAAGTAGAGACATTATAACAGTTAGATCATTTATTTACTGACAGAATACGGCTCAAGTTGTAGCCCACAGCTAATCAGCTCTTATCCCAAATCCCTCAAATTATGCTGAAGGCCATGTTACCGTTGTATTGAAAAGAGATGAAAACGTACTTAATTAAACTTACTGAATGCAGTATCTAGAGCAGTGTTTTTAAACCTTGAGGTCGGGACCCCTCGTCGCCTGAAATTCAAATGGGGTCGCCTGAAATGTCTAGTAATTGATAAAAATGACTGATCTTTTTTTTTTTTTTTTAGGTAATTATTCTTCCTTTTAAAATTGTGATTAAAAACAACACACAAAATCTTAAACAACCTATTGTATACTTTCACTTTCTCAAATATAAATCAATTTCAAATAAATTGCAGCATATAAAAATATCTGAGCTGGTGCATCTTGATTGATGGGGTTGCCAGAAATTTTCTGTTATGCCAAAATGGGGTCACAAGCAGTGTTGTTTTTGGCAGCCACTTTAGATTTAGTCTTAGTCTTTTTGACGAAAATACTTATTAGTTTTAGTCAATTTTAGTCATTTCTATATGTGATAGTTTATCTATAATTTCAGTACGTTTTAGTTACAATACAGTTTCAGTTAGTTATCGTTTTTTCATTTCATTATAGTTTTTATTTATTTCAGTTAACGAAAATGTTTTTTTCAAGTCCAGTTTTCGTCATTTCGTTCGTTTTCGTTAACGATAATAACCTTGGTAGATAATGAGTGAAATTTGAATTTTGGGTGAACTATCCCTTAAATCCCAGAAATGTATGCATGCTTTAGTCTGGGACAACACCATGTCTAAAAAAGCATCAGACTATTTTGATGATGATGCAGCTAACGACCCCACAGTCATATAACATGTTAGTCCTGGTTAATCAGCACTGACCAGAGTCTCTGGTTGATTTTGGCGTCAAGTCAGACTTCTGTCCTGTCTCAATTTACATGCAACTGAGAAAATGGAATAACTGACGGGGTCCGCCCCCTCATGCGGCGTCCTGTTGACCTTTCTGTCACCTTGTAAAAAACTTAATATAAACAACTTAGTGAGCTTAATAATGAATTCTCAACTGCAGTTCCTGACCAGACGCGTCAGTCTGGGCCGGATTCATGCTGAGAATAGGGTACAGGCTTCCTTTTCCCCCCTCTCTTCAGTCTTGCTGGTGGCGCTGTGTGAAATACACTGAATGGGCGCTATTGTTTTTTTTCTTCTTTACTTTGCTGGGTTCGGGCGGCTTCTCTGCTCCACTTTGTGCCGTATCTACTGTTGTGGAGCATGTGCACATCCATTGTCCAGTTATACTCCGACTAAGGCGAATACATGACAGAGAAAATCGAATTCCAATCGCATTATCTGGGTGTCTGAATCGGAGTTGGAGAAGTCTGCTTTCAGTCGGACTAAGGTGTTGACATGCACTTCAGTTGTCCAGTTATAGTTGGATTAAGGCAATAATTTGTTTTTTTTCAAGTGTCATGTAAAAACGTACTGACTAATGAATCTAAATTCAACAACATTTAGATTAGCTTAAAAAATCAGGGTACAAGAGGTCATATGTGCTATCTGCAGTGAATGTTCTAAATCAGAGCATCTTTAAGTGAAATTTGAGCTACAGTGAAATCACAGTTGCTGTATGATATTGTATTGTTGTGCTTATTTATTTTTTTGTTATTGTGCTGGATGTGCCCAGCTGTCTTCTTATCTTATCTTATCTTATCTTATCTCATCTTATCAGGTTATCAATAAACAAGACTTCAGGAGCATCATAATGTTAACATGAAACCTTCAACATCACATTAAATCAGGTACTCACAGTGATCAGCGAGGGAACAGGAACTGTCTGAGTTCACTCTGTAGTTGCTTTATATAGCCTACAGTCCACGCACGCACGCACGCACGCACACACACACACACACACACACACACACACACACACACACACACACACACACACACACACACACACACACACACACACACACACACACACACACACACACACACACACACACACACACACACACACACACACACACACTCACACTTATTGTGAAAGAAGTACATGGAACTCGTGTTTCTACCACATACATCTGTTGTGAGTACTAGTGAACAATCAGACCATGTGAACCAAGTCTACAGTCGTCAAACCACAAACCTTAGACAGAAGCAATAAACCTAAAAGTGAAAGACAACCTCCTCACCTCTTCTCGTACACATTAATTTTTTTTTCAAGCATGTGTTCATTATTTTTGTTTGCAATTTACAGTAGATCAAACAAGACATTCTTACAAGCGAGAAACAAAGCTAACTTTTTCTCCCCATTCTCCCTCCCTTCCCTTCTTCCCCTCACTAAATAATTAAAACATTGAAACTATATATATATATAAAGAAAGAAAGAAATAAAATAAATTATATATGATGAAAATAAAGAAAAAAGGATGGAATAGTAATACTAAATAAATAATACAATATATATAAAAAAAAGTAGACAAATACTGATAACAGTTATATGATGAAGTTAAAGGGTGTTTCTTAGGACATTATATCACACATTCTACTCCCTCAGGGCCTCCTCCTGCTGAAGCAAATTACCAACATTACCATCATGTTTTAAAAAACGTATAAAAGGTCTCCAGATGTCGTCAAAAACATGTTATTTCCGTTTAATAATGTACGTTATCTTTTCCAATGCCATATTTGATGCCATCTCTTTAATCCATCTTCTAATTCTGGGTGCATCAACATTTTTCCAGTTAAAGGAAATTACACGTTTAGCTTGTAATACTAATCTAGATTCTTTACTTTGTAAATATGGGATAGTTGGATATATGCCCAGAAGGAAAAGTTTGGGATCCAGTGCTAACTTCTTGAGTAATATTTTATCAATCATGTTAATAATATCTTGCCAGAAGGATTTCACTTTCCCACATACAGTGGTACAACGTTCCTCTTGCTTCATTACACTTAACACATGTAGGGATGTTATTGTTAAACTTGTGTAATTTGACTGGTGTTATGTATGTACGCATCAGCCATTTATATTGAATAAGTTTCAGATTACTATTGATCGTTTGTTTCTGAGCTTTCCTACATGCCTCTTTCCAGTCTTGTAGTGATATTTCATCACCTATATCATCCATCCACAATCTCAATTTATGTTTTGAAGATTCATCAGACCCGGTTATGAATAAATCGTACAAAGATGAAATTAAACCTTTATCATAGCAATGTAATATATCATCATTTCTGTACATATCTTGTATTTTCTTTAATCCCTTTTCAGCCCATATTCGGAATCCTGGATCATTACTCCCTGGTTTGAAATTTCCATTACCCCAAATAGGACTAAAACGTGACCAAGACGGATCGATGTTCAAATATTTACAAGTATCAAACCAAATATCAATCATATTTAATACAATAGGGTTGTCTGTATTTTTTCTCAGACTTTTCCGATCCGCTGAATACAAAAATAAATTCAGTGGCAAGCTAGGTCTTACTGAACAGGATTCCAAGTCTATCCAGGCGGGGGTATTTTCAGAAGAGAAGTAAAACATAATGGAACGTAGTTGAGTTGCCCAGTAATACCACTGGAGGTTTGGACACTTAAGGCCTCCTCGATCATATGGTAGATATATTAAGGATAAACATAGTCTTGGACGTTTATTTTGCCAAATAAAGTTGGTAAACAATTTTCTAATTCTAGTAAACAAGGAAGAGGGAGGGGGCAGAGGAATATTTTGAAATAGATAAAGGAATTTAGGTAGAATGTTCATTTTTAGGATATTTATCCTGCCAATCATTGAAATTGGTAATGATGTCCAGCGCTCTAGAGGCGAAGTTGTAATTTCCTGCAGAGATTCATAGTTCACTTGAGAAATTTTATTTATCTCAGGAAGGATTTTTATACCCAAATAAGTGAAACTATCTGTGGATTTAAAAGGAGAGACATGAAATTGATCATTTTCCCTATCTGATTCATTAAGTAACATTATAGAAGATTTGAGTAGTTTATTTTGTATCCAGATATTTTTCCAAAATTATCAATAAGACTTACAAGTGCTGGAATTTAACTATTCAAATTTTTAAGGAACAAAATAACATCGTCAGCAAAAAGTGCTATCTTATGTTCCACCTGACCCTCCAAAATTCCATAAATATCTGTTCATGTCCTAATTGCTATGTCAAGTGGTTCAGTTGCAAGAATAAACAGCAATGGTGATAAAGGGCTTCCCTGTGGGCAGCTTCTAGAAATATTCAAGGGTTTAGAGACCACATTATTGGTTAAGCTTTCTGCAGTGAGTTCTGTACAAAGCAATCTGACTTATTTGCAAAATCTATCTCCAAATCCAAAGCGAATAAGCACTTCAAACAGATAAGGCCATTCGACCCGGTCGAAGGCTTTCTCCGTGTCAAGTGAAAGCAAGGCTGTGTTCTTCGCTGTTCTTTGGCTGGGTAGAATGTTCAGTACCCGCCTGACATTGTGAAACCCTTGTCTACCTTGGATAAATCCATTTTGATCTCCTCCCACCAGCCGTGGAAGCTGGCCTTCCAATCTTCTTGCAAGAATTTTGCATAGTATTTTTGTATCTGAATTTAGGAGGCTAATTGGCCGCATATTTTCACACTTTGTGTTCGGTTTTCCGGGTTTTGGGAGCAATGTAATTAGAGCAACCCTCATGGATGTGGGGAGGAGACCATTCCTGAAGGAGTCCTGAAACATCTCCAACAAGGGTGTCAGTAATTTGGACTGAAATGCTTTGTATAGATCTATGGGAATACCGTCAAGGCCTGCTGTTTTTCCAGCCTGCATAGAGCCTATTGCATCTGCTATCTCCTGTTTTGTTATTACTTCGTCCAATGTATTACTATCCTCTTCAGAATGTTTAGGGATATTGAGGTCATTCAAAAATTTTCTCTGCTCATCCAGATCAGAGGAGCATTCAGAGCTATACAGTCTCTCATAGAAGACCTGAAAGTCTCACTAATTTCTTCAGGGTTCACAATATTTTTTCCATTTGGAGCCTCTATATAGTTAATTGACCTCTCTGTTTGTTGTTGTTTAATGCGCCAGGCTGATATCTTCCCAGATTTTTCCCCTTGTTCATAGTACGATTGTTTGAGTTTCAATAAGTTGGCAGCTACTTTGTTAGCTGATAATTCGTTATATTGAGATCTGAGAGCCTGAAGTTCTGTATGCTTTTCTGGTGAGCTAGATTTATTTTGATAGAGATCAGTTTCAAGTTTTTTTAATTTTCTCTTCTAATGTTCTCATTTCAAGTTGAGCTCTCTTTTTTTTGAAGTGATGAAACAGATGATCTGTCCCCTAATGAAGGCTTTGAATGCCTCCCATCTAATACTAGCCGAAGTTTCAGAGGTGTTACATTCAAAATACAGGTCAATTTGTATAGCTATGAAATCTACAAATACAGGGTCCATGAGCCACTCTGGTTGGAAGGGCCATTTAGGAGGGTCTCTTACAAGCTTGACATCTTCATATATCAAGGATACTGCTGCGTGATCAGATAGAACTATGCTGCTATATTGGCATTCTTTGATTTTGGAAACAAGTAGTGCTGAGACTAGGAAAAAATCTATTCGTGAGTGAGTTTTATGGGTGCTAGAATAACAGGAGTATTCCACTGCATTTGGTTTTCCATATCTCCATATATCCAATAAGTTTAACTCTTTCATAAAATGATGTATTATCTTCCTTGACCTGGTATGAGTGTTATCAAAGCCCGAAGATCTATCTATTGATGGCTCAAGTGTGCAGTTGAAGTCACCAGCAACTATATACTGTAGTGTCCAGAGAGGTTTGAAATGGTCAGAAATTAATTATTATAAAATTTGGGGTCATCTTCATTTGGTCCATAAACATTTATCAGATTTATATTTTCATATAACAGGGTACCTTGGAATGACATGTTTCTCAGACAAATTAATCTATTATAAACACTTTTTTGCTATTCCGACACAGAAGCCTCATCTTGTAATGACAATAAAATGATAGATTATAATTTGCTGTCCATAAACATTTATCAGATTTATATTTTCAGTCTCAGTAGCTAATCAGTGTGTTTTTAAACTTGGTGGGTTTGATTCTTTGGACCATGATGTATGAGAATCTGTCTCAGATGCAAAAACAAAAATGTAATCAATCTGCTATAACACAATGAAAAAAAAATTTGGAAAGTGGGACTGACTTATGGACAATTAATATCGAAATAGCGGCATGTCGGAATAGCAGCATGTAACCCCTTGGACCATGATGTATCTGCCAGCAGGATCTGCTATAACACTATGAATTTGGAAAGGGACTGACTTATGGATTAATATCATGAGTAGCTAGCCTCTAGCATGAGTAGTAGGCTATAAGGAGCAGACTTGACCCTGCCCTTTTTTTTAAAATCTTGATGTATCTCCACTTCACAGATGAGTTTCTTGCAAAAAGATTATTTTTGATTGTAAAAATTTTATCCTGCTCATTACTTGTTTTATCTTTGCAATTTTATTCAAACCTCTACAGTTCGATGAGGTGATTTTTAGTTTAAAACTCCCGCTAACCACCTCTCCAGAAATCCTGCAGCATCTTGGCCCTCTGCTTTCTCCGGTAAACCCACCAGTCTCACATTGTTGCGTCTGCTTCTACATTCCAGGTCGTCAACTTTGTCGGTGAGAGTTTTCACGGTGTTCTCCAGTGTGCTGACTTTGGTTAATATGTCGTTTACGTTGTCTTCCGCGTCTGAGATACGCTGCTCAGCATGTGTAATGCGGCCCGTGCATTCCTGCACCTGCTTTCTCACCTCAGTAATTGTTAGTTGCACAACGTCGATTTTATTGTAAAGACCATTTTTCAGTGAAACGATGGCTTTCATGATTTTTCTCGTCTGGTTTGGATGTTTCGTCTGCAACTTCTTCCTCGACGTCGTCCTCCGTCCTCCTTTTCTTCTCCTTGTTGAGGCTTTTGTTCATCTTTTTTCTTGTCTTTTCGTGGCATTTTTGCGTCCAAGTGCTCTAATATTCGCGTTGCTGGGGTTTAGGTCAGGTTCTGGTTAGTTTTGCAGGATTTAATTTGCTGACAATCTATTCAGATTCTTAATGTAAAGCTGCAGCCATCAACACTTTTATATTAAAATTTGATCAAATAACTGGTGGTTGATAGTGACCGACTCTGCAGCACTACTAGCTGTTTCAGTGTCTCTCCTTGTTGTTTTGGTTTGACACCTGCATTGACAAGTAAACTTAAAGGTGGCAGTTTTAGCGCTTTAATTTCCTGTCTCACTTCCCCTTCTCAGCTCAGTGTCTGTGGTTTCTGTGTGCACACGGCCCTGCAGTGTCATGCCTTTTTATGGGCATTGATGGGGCATTTAGCCAATCACGATGAACTGACAGCACTAGAGCGAACCAAGAGAAGGCGTTCTTCAATTTAAGAGCACAGCTGTTAAACCACAGCTGAACACCTTCTCTTTGTCACCAAACGTTCTTAAGAAGAAATGTCTTCTTCAAACCCACTGAGGAAGCTTTTAAGAAGATTTTGACTTTCATTCTTCTTTGGGATTTCTTTTTAGTTTAGAATAAAATGTACACACACTCAAGAGCAAATGTACACACATCTGAGAGCAAACACTGACACAAAATCCCTGATTATTGGGTTCTCTTCTGTTCTGTAGTTGTATAATTTTTATGATTTGAATCCCGAGATCCATTGGTGAGGTGGTGCTGCTCCAACCCTAGCAACGGGGAGGAAATGGAAGTCATGTGCAGCAGTTGCAAAGACCACCCCCAGTCACCGGGATATAGTGGGGCACATCCAACATGGCAGAGGGGGCCTTGGTTTGGAAGCAACAACACCCACACGGCAAAAGGCTACTCCAACCGAACAGTGGCACATGGTAGTGGAGGATGTGCGCCACCAGGAGGAAGCAGCTAGGTGTGCCAAAGCAGTCTCTCAAGCGCAGCAAGGCCACTGGATGAAGTGGGAGGGTGTGGAGAGGAGGAAAATCACCTGGAACAAGTTGTGGAGCATGGAGTCTAACAGGCTGAGTTTCATCATAAGAGCCAGATATGATGTCCTGCCTTCTCCAACCAACCTTCATCTCTGGTATGGAGAGGAGCCAGCCTGTCACCAATGTGCAGCCTCAGCAACCCTCAAACACATCTAAGTAAAACCAGCCTGACTCAAGGAAGATACACCTGGCGCCACAACCAAGTTCTAAAGTGTTTGGCTGCCGAACTTGAGAACAAGTAGGGTATCCACTCATGCCATGCCTTTAAACGCCCAGTCTACCTTCCCACAGAAAATGTTCGTCTGGGAAGGGGAGAAACGGCGGACCAAGTCATCTCACCAGGAATCTGGTCCATTGAGCACAGCCCGGGATTGGCAAATGGACCAAGTGGACCTCAGCCAGAGGTTCACTTTTCCACCCAAAACTGCAGCAACCAACCTGCGACCAGACCTGGTCCTCTGGTCCAAATCCTGCTGGCATGTTTACATCGTTGAGCTGACTATCCCGTGGGAGGATGCTATCGATGAGGCATTTGAACGGAAGAGGCTGCACTATGCCAATTTAGCAGCTGAAGCAGAGGGGCGGGGCTGGAACATGGAGGTGTGGCCAGTGGAGGTCAGCTGCAGAGGCTTTGTAGCAAGGTCCACCACAAGGCTCCTGAAGGAGGTAGGGATCAGAGGGCAGGCCCAACGGAAGGCAATCAAAGAACTTGCCACTGCAGCAGAGCGGAGCAGTCACCCCAGCAGAGGGTAAGCGGCTGAAACACCTGATGAAGTTGGGGCACACAACTGACGATGTGTCAAGCTGGTGGCGCTGCACGATCAGTGCCTAATTTCACCCCAACCAAGAGGACCTCAATTGCTGTGCTGATTAATTTACTTTGGGATCTATAACAACTAGTCCTATTAAGAAGTCATTAGAAGAATTTTCTGATCATTTATGCTGTTTCTAAAAATTATTTCAATCATTTTACAAAGCACTGCGGCCTCATAAAAAACACTATCAACACAGGGGCGGTGTTTAGCTCAGCTCTCTGCTGCCCTCATTAACTCTACGCACATTTGCACATTCTGTCATAAACTGTAAACAGTAAACTGTCTTGTCTGTAACAACATCTATTGCACGTCTGTCCGTCCTGGGTGAGGGATCCTCCTCTGTTGCTCACCCTGAGCTTTCTCCAATTTTTCCCTGTTAAAGGGTTTTCTATGGAGTTTTTCCTCAGTGGATGTGAGGGTCTAAGGACAGAGGATGTTGTTACGTCATGTGAAGCCCTTTGAGACAAACTGTTTGTGAAAACGGGCTAATTGCCTTGCCTTGCCTCAGTTGGTAGAGCACCCACCCCATGTGTTGAGGCTATAGTCCTCACTGCAGGCGGCCCCTTTGTGTCCCGCATGTCATTCCCCCTCTCTCTGCCTCCTATTTCCTGTCTCTCTCAACTGTCCTATCAAATGAAAAGCTCCTCTCCAAAAAATCCCACTTAAGTGTCCTTGCCCCACTATCAACACTTAGTTCACATGCTGCTTCCTCCTGGTGAACCACATCCTCCACTACCATGTGCCACTGTTACAGGTTGAAAGTAGAATTTTGCCCACTCTGGGTGTAAAATTGGTCTAATAACCCATCTGCCATGTTGGATGTGCCAAAACTATATTTTGAGTGACTGGGGGCGGTATTTTTTTTGCAACTGCTGCACATGACTTCCATTTCCTCCCGTTGCTAGGGTTGGAGCAGCACCACCTCACCAATGGATCTGAACCTGGGATTCAAATCATAAAAATTATACAACTACAGAACAGGAGAACCCAATAATCAGGGATTTTGTTTCAGAATGTTTTTTCTCAGATAAAAACATTTTGATCAAAGTGTGTGTACTTTTATTAATAAACATTAAAAGAAATCCCAAAGAAGAATGAAAGTCAAAATCTTCTTATAGATCCTCAGTAAATTAATCAGAAGAAATTTCTTCTTGGTTTGGTGAAAGAAGGTGTTCAGCTGTGGTTTAACAGCTGCCACCAGCTTGAACAACGCCTTCTCTTGTGTGCCCCAACTTCATCAGGTGCTGTCAGTTCATCTGCTGGGGTGACTGCCCCATCAATGCTGCAGTGGCATGACACTGAGGGCCTTGTTGCACACAGAAACCACAGACACTGAGCTGAGAAGGGCCTTGTGAGACAGGAAATTACAAAGCCTAAAACTGCAGCTTTAAGGACCTCCACTGGCCAGCCTCCATGTTCCAGCCTCGCCCCTCTGCTTCAGCCTTTGACAAGTTTAGCCTCTTGTCAAATGCCTCATCGAAAGAGTTAATGCAGGTGTCAAACCAAAACAACAAGGAGAGACACTGAAACAGCTAGGATTTGGACCAGAGGACCAGGTCTATCAACCACCAGTTATTTGATCAAATTTTAATATAAAAGTGTTGATGGCTGCAGCTTTACATTAAGAATCTGAATAGATTGTCAGCAAATTAATATTTAAAGTACATCAGATTCCTGGTGAGATGAAGGGGACTTCCAGTTTGGCGAGGCCCTTCCCAGTCGAACATTTTTTGGGAAGCTCTGCTGCTAGCTTCAAATAAATCCTGGCAAAACTGGAACCAGAACTTGTTCTAAACCCCAGCAGCCAAACACTTTAGAACTTGGTTGTGGCGCCAAAAATCTTCCTTGAAAGGTCAAAAAAGATGAACTTAAAAGTGTCAACAAGGTTGCTGAAACTCAGAGGAAGAAGAAAGGCTGGCATGTCACTCATACCAGAGATGAAGGTTGGAAGAAGTTGCAGGCAGGACAAACATCCAAACCTTATGATGAAACCAGCCTGTTAGACATCATGCCTCGTTTCACTGAAAAATTCTTTCCAAGAAAATCAATGTTGTGCAACTCCCAATTATCCAGTGGCCTTGCAGGTGAGAGACTGCTTTGGCACACCTGAGCTGCTTCCTCCTGGTGGAAGACATCCTCCACTACCATGTGCCACTGTTGGTTGGTTCAGACCTTTTGCCGTGTGGGTGTTGTTGCATGAAACCAAAGGCCCTCTGCCTGTTGGATGTGTCCACTATATCCCGGTGACTGGGGGCGGGACTTTCAACTGCTGCGGAAGATGACTTCCATTTCTCCTCCCGATCTGCAACTGGTTGGAGCAGCACCACCTCACCAATGGATCTCGGGATTCAAATCATAAAAATTATACAACTACAGAACAGAAGAGAACCCAATAATCAGGGATTTTGTGTCAGTGTTTGCTCTCAGATGTGTGTACATTTGCTCTTGAGTGGTGTACATTTTATTCTAAACTGAAAAAAGAAATCCCAAAGAAGAATGAAAGTCAAAATCTTCTTAAAAGCTTCCTCAGTGGGTTTGAAGAAGACATTTCTTCTTAAGAACGTTTGAGTGACAAAGAGAAGGTGTTCAGCTGTGGTTTAACAGCTGTGCTCTGGAATTGAAGAACGCTTCTCTTGTGAGACTGGTGCTGTCAGTTCATCGTGATTGGCTAAATGCCCCATCAATGCCCATAAAAAGGCATGACACTGCAGGATTCCTGGGCCCTCAGAAACCACAGACACTGAGCTGATAAGGGGGAGTGAGACAGGAATTTAAAGCGCTAAAACTGGAATTTATCAACTTGCAGCCTTGTCTTAGGAACGTGCGTCAGCCTGTGACAAACTTGTCAACGGTCACACAAAATTAATGTAGGTGTCAAAATAGAACAACAGTGGAGAGACACTGAAACAAGCTCAAGTGCTTCACACCTGTTTCACTATCAACCATTCTCAGTTATTTGATCAAATTTTTATAAAATGATTGATGACTGACAAACTTTACATTAAGAATCTGAATAGATTGTCAGCAAATTAATATTTAAAAAACATCATTTTTCAAGAAAAAAACCCGGTTTTTTCTTTGAGAAGGTTTTTTTTTTTGAGCTCTGATGTTTTTTTAATTGAAAATAAATTTTTTGATTGAAAATAAAACACAAATCTACCTTAAATAAAAGACAGTTTTTTAAATTTTTATTATTTCTCAGTGATCTTTCCAAAACTCAACAGAATTAACAAGCAGTTAGCATTTTTTCTTTTGTTGGTCAAACCTCAACAAGTCCAAACAGTAAAGGAGGGTTTGATTCAACTTCTCCTACAAGTACATCCAATCCAGTATCAGAGAAACTAACGAAGACATCTTTGAAAGCCATGATTTTGGTCTTTACAAAAAATCATTCACGTTGTGCAAAACAATTACTGAGGTGACCATACATGGTCAATTGCACGGGCGTTTCCATGCTGCAAATTACCCTACTCAGACGCATGAAGACAATGGGATTCATCATCACTGATTATTAACCAAAGTCAACACACTGGAGAACACCGTTTGATAAATACAGACATTTTTTTGACGACCTGGAATGTAGAAGCAGACGCAACAATGTGAGACTGGTGGGTTTACCGGAGAAAGCAGAGGGCCAAGATGCTGCAGGATTTCTGGAGAGGTGGTTACCGGGAGCCCTGGATGCTGGAGCCGCCCACGGGGGGCTCCGGTAATCGAACGGGCGCACAGGATTGGCACTATCTCCTTCAACCCCAGCACGGGACGTCCAAGGACTCTCATGATGAAATTCTTGAATTTCCGAAACAAGGAGCGAGTACTGAAGGCAGCACGAATTAAAGAATAAAATCCTTTATGACAACGAGCAAGTTCGCTTTCACCCGGATATTTCTGCTGGAGTGCACAAAATGCAGCGCAGCTAAACAATAAGCTGCAGTTTATATCCTAGTTCCAAATAAATAAATAAAATAAAGAATCATCTTAAAGAGAATGATAGGCTATATGAAAATAAACAGATCTCATTTTTCCAAGTTCCCTACGTTTCACAACTTTCTCCAGTCTCGGAAGATTGATAAAATGGACCAGAGATAAATGAATACAAAGACCAAAAACAAACGTTTTTCCATTTGATTGGAAATCAAAAAAGGAAAAAGTTGACAGATTATTTTTTCGAGGAGTTTTTAAAAACTCAAATTTGAAAAATTCTGTTTTTTGTTTCAGTGTTATCTGATCAGATCAAAAAGGGAATCTGGAAAAACAGGCAACAGGACAGAATTTGATTTCAGTCTGGACTGTGGGTGATGGGGACCTCTGCTGGAAGTTTGGCGATATCAAAGAGCAAAGATCATTCAGGGTTTTCCATATGCATAGAGATAAAATAATAAAATAATAACCTACACGTTGTCCCAAACAATAAGCTGCAGTTTATATCCTAGTTCCAAATAAATAAATAAAATAAATGGCTGGATACAGGTTTATAAAACTTGAACTGTGTCTTATGACAAGTCTTGGTGGTTGATTTGCAGTTCCGGTATCAAAGAGACACAAAGATCATTCATAGTTTTCATAGACCCGATCTATCATCGGCTCAGCGACAAGACACTGCAGAGCATCAACCACCAAGACTCGGTCATATCACTGGTCATTTAATTAGACCTGTTAACTTTTTAGGCTTTCTTTTTTTGATGTAAAAAAAAACACTTTTTCTCTCGAGAGCTGGATGTGAGGCTCAAAACTTTTGACACTGTGTCTTATGACAAGTCTTCTTTTTTGATGCTCTGCACTCTTTTTCTCTTTCTTTTCTTATAGTGACACTTTTTTCTCTTTCTTTTTTGATGTAGGCTACGTGACACTTTTTCTCTCTTTCTTTTTTGATGTAGGCTACGTGACACTTTTTCTCTCTTTCTTTTTTGATGTAGGCTACGTGACACTTTTTTCTAGGACTTGTTGAATTTTTTGGATGCACACAAGAAAAACAACAACCGATCGCTCAGCTCACATGATTTTTAGACGGAAAAAAAGTTTTGTGTCCCTTTTGAGAACAAATGCCCTTGACTGAAACTCTGAGCCGTGACACGTTTTTTTGCCACTTCCACACCTGCAGCCAATTCACAAAAAAGAGCAAAGCCGTCAGGCTCATTGACTCACATGATGTCACTGACCATATATGGTTAAAACTGGGCGTGGAGACGGAACTCTGTGATTTAAAAAAGTTAGGAGTGTGTGCAGGGTTTTATAAATCCCTACCAATGTTGAGAACAAAGTTTTATAAATGAGACCCCAGCTGCCGTGGAGCGTATGCCTTCTTTTGTGCGTATGCCTTCTTTTGTGCGTACGCAGCGTTTATAAATGAGGCCCGATCTTTCCTCGTGCCGTATCTGGAAAAATCCTGTTCTTACTTCTGGAAGAAGCACAGCAAACAACTGATGATTTGCATGGTGCAGAGTGACGCTGCCCTCCACTACACATTTCATTTGAAAGTCTTTTATTTTGTTCTGCAAAGAGCAAAAATATGTGTTTTTATCATCACAGTTCACCACACACACACAAAGAAACTTCAGACTCAAGTGTGTGTTCTTCTCATTCACTGAACATATTCACTATTCTAACAGAAAGATCATAACATCTGTACCAACATCCAAACAATAGATCATGTGACTGTTGTATCACCATTCCAGACCAGTTTCATCCGTACATTCAATATATCAACTAAGCAAATGTGGGAATAATTGTGAGTGACATGTTCAAATACGTGTGTTCCCCAGATTATAGCAGTGACTCCACGGAGTAAAATCTGTTTTCAACACAAGGTGGCAGGCCTCACTCTCCTCAGCGGTTTCAGATGCCTGCCCTGCTCTCACAACATTGTCCTCTAGTGCCCACTGCCAGGAAGACCACACGTCTAACCAGACCAGAAGAGCCCATTAAACTTTAAAAGGAAAATAAGTCTCTCTCCAGTCCCAGTTTCCTACACAATCCAAAAACCACAGCACAAACATGGACTGATGGATGAATAAAAATAAAGCAGTCAGTTTCTTGTGTCTTCTTCAGCATTTACCACCATGTTGCACTAGTGTTGCAACAGTAGGATCTGTATTTCAAATATGCTGCACGCTGGAGTTCAGCTTGGACTAACCACATTATTAAAGATTTCAATATATTTAACCATCTGCTTTGTGGTCTAGTCTCTGCCATCTCTTCATCCCTCATGTAGTCACAGGTTAAGAGATAGCCTGGATGTGACACCAGAACCATTAGGCCTGAGGTCAGTGTGATGCTTGAGATAAGAACTGACCTGAACTTTAATCTTATGGATATTGAACCAGCATGTAGGCACGTCACCCCGGCAACAAGGCAACTACACAGCGGTTTCACGTATCACACATCAATCAATTAGCCCTCTATTGCATGAAATATTACTAAGGCATGGTAAAAAATGTTTGTTTTTATTACTTACAATTGTCTAAATAACAGAAATATTTAAAAAAAAATCTTAAATATTTTTTTAAAGGGGGGTTGTTGGTAAATTGTAACAACAACAACAACACTTCTGTGACTTGTTTCTTGTGTGTGGCAGTCTTTGTCCTCAACCTGTTTTCCTTCAGGATTATTAGTTATTTATTTATTATTTATTTTGTCTGTCTGTCTGTCTGTCTGTCTGTCTGTCTGTCTGTCTGTCTGTCTGTCTGTCTGTCTGTCTGTCTGTCTGTCTGTCTGTCTGTCTGTCTGTCTGTCTGTCTGTCTGTCTGTCTGTCTGACTGTCTGTCTGTCTGTCTGTCTGTCTGTCTGACTGTCTGTCTGTCTGTCTGTCTGTCTGTCTGTCTGTGTCAATGGGACTCCATTGCGTTGAATGCACCAGGAATTTTCCATATTTGCATACTGTTGCCATATGGCAAAAAATGTATTTTAGCATAAATGTTTTTTGTTGTTGTTTTTTTTAAGTTTATTTTCCCCAGATAGTGATTTCAATTTTTTATTTGATGAAAATTTTCCAAAATTCTGAATAAAAGACAGTCTTCGGGAGCCCCACACAATGATGTCTACATGTCCATGAGCAAAAGGGACTGGCAAACAGGATTTCACCTCATAAATTGTATGCCCTTCAAAGTAAAAGTCCCCTTTTCACACCTAACTGTAAAAACAAAAATCATAGCTTTTAGAAAAATGAAGACATAGTAATTGTTGCCATATGGCAACACTATGAAAACTTTATCGCTCTGCAGATGAGGCAGAATTTTTTCTTTGTATCTCCCTGAATCTACATTCATTCTGCAGTCATTCAGTCGTATATTCAGTTTTAAATGACAATGATTCATCCAGTTATTTTGACCTCACTGCTCCCAGCAAACAAAACATTACCGCTTTGTTTGCACGATACTTTTCACTGTGTCACATGCTTTGAAATGCAGGGCCCATGACACACACACACACACACACACACACACACACACACATTGACAGTACAGTCAACTATTGAGATGTACAAAAATACAAAAACAGATATGTGGGTTAACCACAGACAACAAATGTCCAACCTTTCCCACTGCTGTTCCAACTCACTTAAAGGAACACAGCACAGGATGTTCAAGCATTTCAACAAACTGAAACGATTGACTTGTAGACACATGATGCAGGGACAGTGTGATTGTTTAAGAAAACATGAAGTAACAAGACAGAACATGATAACATGAGGGACTAAGACAGTGTCTTCTGATGTAGGCTATCTTCGGAGATGAGTTTATCAGGAGTCGTCTCTGCTGAGTGGAGCAACTGCTGATAGGACTGAAGGCCTCGCCAGCAGGACTGAGTAACTGTCTCATCAACTGATCCTCTTTACTGTAGTAGAGCAACGATGTGAGGACTAACACAAACAGAGGACATTAAAATGGGTTCTGGGCTGTTTTAATTCAGATTATGTGAAAACAAAAGCATACTGAGGAAAATAATGTATAATATGAACACAATGATGTGATTATATAAATGCATGTTTGTGTTTTACTGTATTTCCCCACAATTAAATTCTATGTTTTAATCAGTCACTGAATGTATTCACATCTCAAACTTACAGTAAATAAAAGCAGCAAATTATCAAGGTAAAATATCTTCATTGCAAGTAAATGTACTACTCTCAAAGTACTTAATGCAGTGTTACAGAATTACACAATACAGTCTTCTGTCAGTACGATATTACTGCAGTTATTTGGAGAGATTTATACTTTAGTTGGTTGAAGGACTGTGCTGCTGGGGACTTTATATTATATTATATTTCAAGATGTGATCTTCTGTATAGTGTGGAAAAACAACAACAACAATTTAATTTACAGTGACTTCATTTATCATATAAAAGAAAAGTCACAATATAGCCGTACCGTTGCACCTTAAACACAGCGTGAGGTGGTAAAAGTGTTGTCCAAAAGACACCTAAACATAGAGCAGCACACAACTTACAAATATATATATATATAAAAAAACAACAACTTACAAATATATAAAGTTAAATCAAAAGGAAAGCACTGTATACAGAAACACATACAAAACAATGAGAAAATACACATTTATGAACATGACAACAGACTAAAACATGCTGAGTGGATAAATAAAGGCAGTGACGTATAATGTAGAGCAAATGTATGAATGAATGCAGCGATTATAAAAACTATAGAGCAGCAGACGGCTCAGGAATAACACATATCTGTGTTTCCAGCTGTCAGACTGACCTTTGTGCCTTCCCTGTCACAGCTATCACACACCAAGGTCCAGCCAACACTGTGCTTGTCTTGTCAGGTCAGGCATTTGCGTTGAAAGTGATTCAGTTGTGATTAGCTGTGATTGACTCATCCTCTGGAGCTATAAAAGCCCCTGGCTCCCTGACAGAAGGCACCACTTGGTCCAAGAACTCCAGGAGTTAAGGTATGTCTCCCGCTGCTTTCAGCGTCCTGTGTCTCATTCTCTGTCTTCATCACATATCAGGAGGAAAACAGCTTCAATCCTGCTTCAATTTCTCAGCTGGTTAAAGATGTGTTAGCATGAACCTGCTTTTGTTATTGTAACTTTGACAACTTTCAGACTGATCCCTCTCACTTTCTTTAGGTCTCACTCATCCGCAGCCATGAAATTCTCCCTTGTTGCTGCTCTTGTCGTTGTGCTGGCTGTTGCCCATGGTAAGATATGAAAAGTGTTTTTAGAGTCACATGTGGAATACAGAGTATGTCATATTTTTGGTCCTATTATGGACACTTCATGGTCATATTCTGATTGAATGTAGTGGATTTGAGTAAAGGAGTTGACATGTGTGCCATCAGGCTCGGAGGCCGGGGCCCTGGTGAAGCGCGACATCCAGTCTGATGTGGACAAGATCACCAAGCTCATCAACAACATGTCGGCCAGCATCGCCACCGCAACCCAGGACATGGTGCAGAAGGTGAAGGCTCTTGAGGTGGCCAACGCTGCTCAGTAAGTAACCATACTCATCTGCAGCTTTAACATAGACACTGAGTAAGGGATGTTATTTCTTATGTCTGGATGTGATTTGTTCTGGATTTTTTTTTTTTTAAATTTCCAATAGCATAGTACAGAGCAAAATGTACCCTCTGCTATTCAACTTAAGACACTTGAAGTTGAAAGAACAGAAATTGTTATTTAACTGAGAATTTGAGAAGGGGATTTTAGCAGCAACAAATGTGTCATTTATCACCATGAAAACACTACATTTATTTAATTATGGTGCAATATACACATCAAGGGAAAAGCCTATCTATGTCTTATTTTATCATGATCTATTCTCTTGGTTAAATACACACAACTGGTAGTGAACAACACAAAGATATTTTCTTCAGAGGCACACTGATGAATTGTTCATGTTTCTTTATTAAAACACAAGTGGGACTCAGCAGCAGTGATTAACATTGGACTGTCTCTTCCTGTTTGTCCACCACAGGACCTACATGGAGGACAGCAGGGCCAGGATCCAGCCTCTGGTTGACAAGGTCCAGGCTGAGGCCACCAAGCTGCAGAAGCAGGTCAAGCCCTTCATCGCCAACATCGAGGATCAGATCAAGCCCTTGACTGAGAACTTCAATGCACAGGTTAAGCCTCTGACCGACAACTTCCACGGCCAGGTCAAGCCTCTGACCGACATGATGGAGAAGCTGTTCCAGCAGGTGATGGACCAGACCAAGGCCCTGCTCCCCCCTCAGTAAAGCTGTGGCTCCAGCCAAGGGCTAGGACGCACGTTCCGTTCTATACCCAAAATGCTTCACTCCTGTGTGTTGAATGTCATCATTAAAGGAGTTTTGAAAGTCATTATTCTGAGCATGACATATTTTGTTTTTTTCTGCTTGTCGGAGCTGAATTTGTTTTGCATTCGTTTGAGTCCAGGGATTAATTTATGAAAAGCCAGAGGGCAAGTAATACAGCTGAAATGAAATTAATTCATAGCACAATCTGATGAGAGTTACTCATTGAAGTTAATGCCAATATCAACATGACCTCTAACCTTTGGGTCATTGGGCTTTTCCATCATTCGTGGTTCAATATTCAGAGGTAGGCTGTCAAATCCAGGCAGCGTCCAGCTAACAGCTTGAATAAGACCAGGCTTATGAGATTACTCCTTTGAGCCAATAATTAACCCAATACACAATCAGAATGATAACAAATTGGATCGTGGGAAAACTGAATAAGACTTCACCTGTAGCCTTAAAGCTTGGAAGACAAGATGAAGGAAAATACAGTATTTCCAGAAACAGGGAGAAAAAAAGAGCACATGAAAAACAGATGCAGATAAGTGGCAAAGTCAATCAATATCTAGTTTCCTGTACTGAAGTCCATTGAAATATGTAAATCAACCTGAAACCCAATCAAAAGGGTTATTAGAAATTGCTAGAAGTCAGCTATAACACAGACTGAAGTAAAGTAGAAAGTCTTGTCTGACTCAGTGTTTTGTGGTTTTCCCAGTTTTCTGCCAGTGCTAGTTGTTCCAGTCGACTGGAGCGCTCGTTTTGTTTTATTATGTAACTCCCCAAAAGGAAAACAGTGAAAGACATTTAACAGTCTGTGTTGCTTGTGTCTCAAAGCAGTGAGGGAGACAATGACTTGTTGTCAGTTTCATCACAGAACAACAAAATCACTAGTCTTCCAAGCTGCTGTGGACTCATTCCAAGGCCACCAGATTTTACTGTTTGTCCAATAACTAAGCAGTGTTTTTCCTAAATACAGATGTTACGGCCCAAAGGCTGGGGCGTAACAACAGGCTTCATCACGGTGGCTACATTTCTTTTCATGGCAACCACATAAATCATACGAATATGTATATTAGCCTCCTCAATAAAAAGCATTCAGTCTAGTGTTCATCTGTCAGCGCTGCTCCTTCCTGCTCTGTTGCCAAGCTTCCAGTCATACTCAAGGTGGCCTTCTTGAGCTAACGTACGATCTAAATCCTCCTGAAGGACTGAAAGAGCTTTTCCACAAAACCTCCCATGGCTCTTGCCTTCAAACCAAACTTTTACTCAGAACCCTTCAAACCTCTCAGATGAAGGCCGGAACCTGTTTGGCAGCAGCACTGGCAGCTGGGAGCGGTCTCCTCCTTGCGCATGTAGAGATTAAATGAATGAATTGGCAGCCTGTCAAGAAACCATCTGTAAAAGTGTTTGAAAGAAGAAGAAGAAAAAAAAACACTTAAAGAACAGATGAACAAGTTTTTCTGCACAGGGTTATTATTTCAATTACTGCAATTATTTCTGTCAGACTACTTCATAATCTCTCCTCCAGCATTTTTCCTATTTGAAAGCAGGAATCATGAAGTCATCTCTATTTACCTGAATTGAATATTGTGTTCCCTTGCGCTACTACACTAATAAATCTGGGTGTTCATGCATCACTAGAACACGCACTACGCTGACGCATGTGAGGCAAGTGGTGCAGTGTGAACCTGCTGGAGGACTCGGTGTTTGAGAACCTGATGTTCTGGAGGAAGGACGAGGCCGGGGGACGGATGGAGGCAGGAGGGTGAAGTGAGGAGCGGGGCCAGGAGAAGGTCAGAGTCAGGGTTGTGATTCCAGGCTCGGCACAGCCCGTGACAAGCCCTGAAGGCTGGAGCAGAGAGAAACCCCCGCTGACACGCTGACACGCTGACACGCTGTCACTGGGATGGGTTTTTATGTGCTGACGTCACTTTGGTTCGGCTGTAAGTCAGAAACCTGCTGAAATAAATTAGGCAAATGGAGAGGAGAGAAAAACAACAACTGTATTAATGCATTCATTTACTTCTCTGTAATTAATGAACTTAACACTGACTAGAGGCAGTCATCTGACAAGCTGTTTACTTTTCTTTCAATGCTCTCTACAGCTGCAACAATGAGAAAATTATAGTTTCTGTTTTTTTTTTACACATTTGTTGATTCCAAGTGCTAAAATATGAGAATTTGGTGCTTTTCTAATAGTTAATTGAACATAAAACAAGACGTTCTAGGATATTGTGAAAGGTATTTGTTATCTGCAGTGCAAGTTCAAAGAAATAGCTCTATATAGGAGACCACAATGAATACACAAGATTAGATGAACACAATTTAAGAATATACAATGAAGAATTGAAGGAGCTGTGAACAGATCAGTGGATTTTTGCACCAGATAATGATTTTTCTTTTCATTTCCCAGTTGTTTCAATCAATCACTTCGCTGGAAAAGCTACAAAAATCAATCATTTTAGATATCAAATCAAAAATATTTTGCATTTTTCCCCCCATGAATTCCGCGAAGCAGCTCCCACTGAGCTCTGCCGACTCCAGCTGCAAACTGCTGCATGGATGGAACATTCCTGCTGCATGCATGTGCTGTATTCTGCTCCACAGAGCCAGTATAGCCATCTATAATTCAACAATAACAGTGTTTTGGACGTATGAAGTCAGCCTGAGGGAAGACGTACAGCCAGTTGTTTCTCACTGGCACTTTGCCATTTTGTTAATGCTTCTGCTGGACACATATTACAGTACTGGACACTTATTATAGTGATGGACACATATTACAGTGAACAAATTATACATTACATTAGATGGTTGATTGATATCAGGAAAAGCGCTTTAATTGAAAATGTTATACCAACACATGACCCTATGTATTTGAATGATGACATACTCAGGTCATGAATGTACATACAACATATTAAGGATAAAGAATAGCTGTCGGCACGCGGGTCGTCCTGTCGTCTGACGCATGCTTTCTAAGTGTTAGTTGCTTATTCTTCGGTTCGAGCAGATGAAAACATTTTTTCTGTAGCAGACGATAAAGATATAATTTTCTGCTCTTTGTTTTGTCTCTTTTTCTGCTGCCCGGAGAAAAAAGTCACTAATCACTGCTGCATTCACTGGTCTGCACCGAGGATTTGTGTGAAATTTCACTTTGTGAAACTGATTCCCCCTGAATTTAGAGAATGATGTGAGTATTTACTGAAACTTGATAGCACATCGGCCAACAGTGCTGCCATCTCTACGGACCGTCTACACAGACAAGCCTGTGTGTGTGTGTGTGTGGACTGCACAGACACAATGAAACCTGATCTGCATGTATGTGCAGTGTGTAACCTATTTGTGTGTGTGTCTGTATGTGCGTGCATGCATACGGTATATCAGTGTGCTGTGTGTCTGTGCCAATATTAGGAGTGCATATTTGCCTGCTTGTCTGTGTGTTTTCAATCAAAAACATGTGTGATTGAAACGGTTTTCATTAATGATTAGGAACGACCAGATTTGTCTGGATTTCATGTCTGTGTTCGCCAATTTGATGTTAAATGCCGGGACGCGGAGACAGAACGGACCAAGTGGACAACTGAAAATCAATAAGAGAAAGCGGTGACATTGGCAGACAATGGCAACAGTCAGGAATCAGAGGGTCAGGGTTAGCGGAGCTAAATTGCAGCAAAAAAAAGGGGGGGGGGGATAAACCTGACAGAGTAAATATTCAGAAGGTCAAACTAATATTCTCACTGCCTGTCAGTCAAAACAATGCAAACATACACAGCCACGGTAAAAGCACAAGCGCACAGATTCATGTAATGGTAAAATTGTTGCCACTTACCGTTTCTGAATTAGGCACCCGGGGTCATCCACGGGGGCGGCGGGGGCAGCTGCACCAAAATGAAAGCGCAGTCTTTTTCAAAAAAAGAAATAAAATTTAAACTCACTTGAATTCACAAAAGAGGTGTTAAAAAAAGAAAGAGAAAGAAAAAGATGCAGAGTAAAGATGCTAAAACAATTCTGAGGGGGGTCAGGAGAGTGGAGAGGCTGATGGGGGCCAGGTCCCAACACCGGAGGGGATGTTGGCCTCTGAGGAAAAAGCAGGAGCCCGTGTGTCTCCATTGACCAGTGGAGAACACTGATAGATATGTTTTTGCTGGCATGGCTTATGTTTTTACTCCGACCTGACAGACAGACAGACAGCCCCCGTGCACACAGGTGCTATTCAAGGAAACTGTGTAAAAGTGACGTCACTGAGAAAAATCTAGCCCACAAACCTTTTCAACACTCAAGTCCCTCCCACTACATGTTGCTCTGCTCACATTATTCCCATTTTCTTCTTTTCTCCCTCTCTCTCCCTCTGTATGTCCACTTTTCTCTCCCTCCCTCCCTCTCTCTCTCTCTTCTCACTCTTTGTCCACCCATCTTTGTGAATTTCTCTCTCTCTCTCTCTATCGGTTTCTCAGTCTATAAAGTACATTTCAACTAAATATGAAGACATTATAAACGCACCATGTGCTGTAAACTCACATACAGGCAGGCATCTTCTTCTTTATGACTTTATTTCTGTTTCCGTTGCCTCTTTATCCATCCCTCGCTCTGCGCTGTTGCTCAGGTACACACACACACACACACACACACAGACAGAGGGACACACAAATGATATAGGTTGATTGCACTGCACCATATAGATCATTCAGTGTTTGTTTTCATTTCGCCATCACCGGCTGAACACACAATACACACTAAATGTCTTTGCTTCTGGGCTGTTTGTGTGGCTTTTGCAGCTCCTGATGTGAAACCACCAAATGAAGCCCCCCCCCCCCCCCCCCCCGATTTCCATAGCCCTCCAATTTGGAGCACGGACCCCCCCCCCCCCACCCCCTCCCTCTCTCTCTCTAATGCTGAAACACCACTTTGTGAAATTACTGTACAATTTTGAAAAGTAGAAACAGGCAGCAGGCAATTCAGGTGCTCAGCCTCGGCAACAATGGAGTGCTGGCCTTGGTGATGGTTGCTAGGCAATGGAGGAAATACAATGGCTTCCTCTGAAACCAAAGGCCCTTAAGTGGACTGACAGCAGTGAAAGCACACACACACACACACACACACACACACACACACACACACACACGCCCACAAAATAGAGCGATGTTGGGAAAAGGAGAGTGCAAGTGAAGCTGTGCAGCTCTGTGTGCAGACGCTCCACCAAAATATTGCAGTTGCTATTTGGAACAGAAGGAGGGATTGGACTGAATGGTGTGAATCAGGTTGTTTTTTTTCTTTGGCCAGAACAACACAAAAAAGTAGCACAAAACAGCCGGGCTAGTCGGGGTATACGGACAGCTCCGTCTGTATTGATTGTATAGGCTCATTCAACATAGCTCTATTGCATAAGGGCTGTTTTTGTATTGGTAGATGCTTGGGACAACCTGATAGTGGCAGATAATGTTTCAGACCGAGCAATGTATTGACCAATCACATGATCAATAGAACAACAATCAGGGGCTGCTGACGTCTGGCAGCTTGTCTGCTCCACCGTCCGTACAGATGACCATCTCTCTATCTGCTGCCTGTCTCCCTGTATCCATCCATCCATCAATGCATCCAATCCACAGAGCAACCACACAACAATGAAAACAGTCGTGCAAACATCTGCATTTTGTGATTATACTTTACTCCACTAGCCTACTTTAATTTCTCAGCTTTAGAGGTTTGCAGATCAATAATACAAAAATAATCAGCAAGCAATTATGGTAGATGAAGATAAAACTTATATTAAACCCAGATGGAAACATTAATGAGCTGTCCTTTAAAAACAATTAAAATGTGTCCCTTCTTCACCTGCTGCATAGCCTAGGCTACTAATAATTTGGATAAATAACTTTTGCTTGACAGTAAATGTTAGGCGTACTGCTATATATTTTTTAAAAGGTTGTTTGACACTACAATCAATGAAAACTAATTTCCAAGGTCAATCAGTTAGGAAACTTTGGGAAAATATAATTCCTCAGTCTCCATGATGTCCGATCCATCTCATCCTCGACAGGAAGTGAAACACGAGGTAAACACACTGTTAGCGGCAGCACTGCCACCAGCATCAGCTGGACTTAAAGTTTTCTCCTCCCAACATGCAGGTGAGTGTGTGCAGTTCAACTGCCTGCATCTGCACAAGGACTGATAGAAGCTCCTGTCTGCAGGCTAGCAGCGGCTAGCAGGCTAGCAGGAGCTTTCTGCTGCAGGAAAGCTATGAGCCTATTATCATGAAAACTTTCATTTTTTAGGACATTTAAATATGAATTACAAATTATACTGATCATTCACAGTTCGTTCTTTGACCTAAACTGTGTAAAAATATATTTGAAGATACACAGGTATCATAAAGATAATTAGCCTACATGAATGTTTGCTAGCTGAGATGGTGGACAGACAGACAGCTAACAGACGACAACTCACCTCGTCACGCGTTGGATTAACTTATGCCGTTTTGGATATGGCCATATATGTCTATGATGGCCGTCCTCTTTCTTTCTTTCTTCAGCCAAACAAATACAATGTGCCGAGTTAATACAATGTGGAAAGTGAAGCTGTAACGAGGGAGCCCGGGCGGGGTAAGTTTTTCAGGATCACTACATCAAGGCAGGTCCAGTTGTGTTGCTATAGCCTATATTCCAGGATGTTGTGCATCCCTACAAACCAACAGAATGAGTGTAAACCTGACTGTTTTGTAAATAGAGCATGTTTAAAAACGTGTTTTCATGGCACAACCTCTGAGGTAAGTTGTTTATTGTAATCAATAAACATACAGACTATTATCTTTATTAGCCTAACGTTACTCCCCAGAGCTGAAATGGTTAACTTTCAAAGGGTTACCACAGGTTGTAGCTCAGATGTATAAAACAAATGTATAATTATATCTTTTGGTATTTCACAATTCTCATGAAACAAATAATCGACCAAATTCACTTTCAACTGTGAATTTTTTTTTTGTGAAACCACTACCCATGTGGTCCTTCTTCACAGCCTTCCTCCTAAATATTTGGTCACATGCTCATTTTTTCTTATGCTTCTATAGCAACAAGGAGTGGCTCAACTTGCCCCAGTTTTTCCTAATGGTCAGCTACCATTATGAATCACACTAAAGTATCCAAAACATCATGACTCAGAGTAGCTCACTAAGTGAGTAGGACGTAGTGAATGAGTGTGATTTTGGACACAACCCTGCTCTCCCTCTCCTCTAACAGACTGGCCTGTGTAGCTGCTCACACTCTTTCAAAGCATGAGAGGATGCTAGTGATTTCAGATGGAATGGTCAGTTTTGTTTTTAATTTTCAATCAAAAGGAAAAGTGATAATTTAATTTTTGTTGGGTCTTGTCCCAAACAAACAACGTCCCTGTCCCATGTCATATATTGGATGTTGCACTTTGCCATATTGCAATTGCTTTACTCTGCAAATAATTGTGCAGTGTGACTATAGTCAACATCGACTCCTGATGTTGAACGTCAGCTCCTTCAATTCAGTTGAATAGTGCAAAATACTATCAAAGACTTTGACTGTTAAAACACAAAGAGAGTCAATACCAGAGGTATTAGCAGATCTGAGTGTCCCTACAAACACAAGACGACAGACTAGAAAGCCGGACAGTGTGATTTTGTATCCTATTCATTTCTTTCTCCTGCTCCCAGGCTTCAACCAGTGCTGCAGTGGCACCTGTAGCAACAAGAGAGCGATAGGAGGGTATGGCTGGTATAGCTGCAGCTAATGATGAAGAGAGGAGGAGGAGGAGGAGGAGGAGGAGGAGGAGGAGGAGGAGGAGGAGGTGGACAGCAGCCAGCATACCTCTGTGGGAGAGCCAGCTAAAGCAGAAGCAACAGGTGAGACCTACAGCTAACAGAGGCACAGAGCTGTAGATATTGTTCATCATAACTTACAGTGTATGGCTATAAAAAAAATGCAATGGAGTATAGATGTCCCATATTTGAATGGTTGGTTTGAGATAGTGATCCTGAAGTGGTCGTGGTTGACTGTCCCTTTGATCCTAACCTAGTGGCTGGCATGAGTGGAAGTAAAACAATATGGCTCATTATCCTATTTAAATATTAAGGTGTGGCTACATAAAGCTCATAACTTATACGTGTCATCATTTAATTTGTGTCAGTGCTACTTGTGTATTTTTACAGAAATTGAGCAAAGCTCCACCGACTTCCATTGTGGACAGTAGCAGAAATAAACACCAAATAAACCTGAAAATCATGAAAGTGATGCAATCAATAAGCAAAAATAATGGTTAGCACTCTCTCCAGTGCATGCAGGCAACAGTAATCAGGGGTAATATCCACAGGCTAACAAGCACAGGGACTACGGTCTGAGTCCAGTCACAAATCTGGCAAGCTGTGAAGTCCCTCTAAGTGGTCTCTTCATTATTCTTTGGCATACAGGCTGTAGTTGGCCATATACTGTGCAGGAAGTGTAGGGGATGTAGAGTATATACAACAGCTGGCATCAACAGCAACTGAGTCGTGTATGAATGTGTGAGTGTTTATAGACCTCAGTCAGTCTGTAGTGAGCACATAAAGCTGCAGCAGCAACAACCTCTGACTCTTTTAGTCCGCTCATTTTATGAAAAAAAGGTTCAACAAATTGCAACAGAATCAAACTCAACTGATTGTGTCTCCTCAACATGTCCTGAATGAGGGAAAAAGCCCTGAAGAATCCCATTAGGGGAAAGTTTAGAAAAAGACCCAAATATAGTCCATTCATACGCCTAGTCATTATTGTTCTCACCTGAATAGGGTCACATTTTTAACCTTTAGATATCTCCATGAAAATTACTGAGTTGATTACTGACATTAAGACAAACAAAAAATGTATTACAAGTTTTTTTGAAATTCTTTGTTAACATGAGCAAATTTGCAGAAATTTGCAGAAATTCCACCGTTTTGACGGCACATGTGTAAAGGTGCTGTGGTGGAACCAGCATGAAACTGGAATGAGTTGACTCCAGAGGTTCATAAAGGGACCTGTGTATTGTCTTGAAATTTCGGACCAAGTCACGGAGTTTACTTTCACTTTCGTCAACTTACCAACTGTAGCTTTAATGAGCTAGGTTGCTAGGCTACCATGGAAAACCACTGCTTCCTGCAGCAACGGATTCTAGAAAAATGACAGTCATCTTGAAATTCAAAGTGGTTTCTTGACCGATGGAGTCGACTCATTCCAGTTTTCATGCTGGTTCCACCACAGCACCTTTATGTACATGTGTTGTCAAAACGGTGGAATTTATGCAAATGTGTGAAAATTTGCTCATGTTAACAAAGAATTTCAAAAAACTTGTAATACTTTTTTTGTTTGTCTTAATGTAAGTAATCAACTCAGTAATTTTCATGGAGATATCTAAAGGTTAAAAATGTTAAATGTAAAAATGTTACCCTGTTCATTTTTGTTCAGGTGAGAACAGTAATGACTCGGCGTATGAATGGTCTTTTTCTAAACTTCTTTTTCTAAACTTTCCCCTAATGGGATTCTTCAGAGCGTTTTTCCCTCATTCAGGACATGTTGAGGAGACACAATCAGTTGAGTTTGATTCTGGTGCAGTTTGTTCAACGTTGACCCCTTTTTTGTCTTAAAATGACTGGACTATTTGTCAGTATCTCCTACACACATCCTAACATACATTATATTAGTGGAGATGAAGAATTGTTTATTTTTCTTTGATGGGCACTACTAATAATATAGAAAGAGAATAAGATTATAGAGAATAAAGATTTCTCTTTGGTCTCTATTTTTTTCTCAATGGTGAACTCAGGACAAGTAATATTGTATGTCAGATTTCACCCAGCAACATTTCTATATAAAACAACCACATGCTGAGCAGCAACATGAAGCCAAATTGCTAAACGGTCTTGAAAACAGCATTAGTCCCTCAAGGCTGGGTGGGGTGTGTGTGTGTGTGTGTGTGGGGGGGGGCACTGCTGTGTACTTTTCTACTGCTCTTTTGTTGCATCCCAGTCAGACAAGTGCACTTTGCTGTGTGTGTTTGTCGGACTGAAAATAACAATATAAAGAATACTTTATGGTAATTTTTTTTTCTTTCATGGTGATGACATAGGATATGCTACTTGAGTGCATCGGTGAAAATAACCTAATTAAATGTCTATTGTCCACGACTATATGAGATATATTTCAGTGAAATTAGCTGTATTAAGGCAACAAAGGGTGTATTCAAGAATGCAACAAGACCTATGGTAATGTCTTTATTTTTTTTAACAATAGCCATCACAATTTGTCGGTGCAGCTTGGATAATTACAGCGTGGAGGTTTGGGCTTCCTGGCCGCGCCATAAACACTGTGCAATCAAATGAGTCGCCAGGGCACACGCTGACCTTTTGAGACATTTTTAACAACGCTGAAAATACTACCAAGGGCAATATCTCTCTGAAGTACTCCCCTTCCCCTTCAATCTCATTTCCACCCCACACATCTCCCTCATCTGCTGGAGAGAAACTGAAGCACCACTTCAAGCCAGCGCTATTATTTGCTCCTTTCGGGGCCCGGCCCCTGAAGTACTGCACTCAGTTAGGACCTGTAATGTAGATTCCATTTCAGCTGCTATTAGGCCTCATCCGTTATATCAGACCTGCCTGTTATTTCTCCACTGCTCTCTCCATCTTCCGTGTCTCACGTCTACACGTGGCCATATACACCCCCACCCCCCCTCCCCCTTCTGTTTTTTTGTTGTGCCACCCCTCCACTCATCCTCTCATTCCTCCTCACTCCTCCACCCATCTGTCCCCCTATCCCATCCTGCCATCTCTCCACTCCAGCACTCATCTGACCACCCCGGTTTCTTTCCTGCTCCCTCCCTCCCTCCTTCCCCTCCCTCCCTCCCTCCCTCCCTCCCTCCACTTCACTCTACTCTACTCCCATCCCCAGCCTTGCCCCCAGGGGAGCCCTGCAAACTGCTTATTCAACAATCGGCCGCCATAAAGATATGTAATGACATTTTTGAAGGCAAAGAGGCCTGTGTGGTTTTTAATTCATATTTAATGGCTGTCAGGCTAAATAGCCCACTATCCTAAATGGGAGAGAGGCTGCTGCTCTTCCACTTAAGACTGAGAGCCGTCTGCTCGTGGATATCTGCTGGCTGTCCAGAGCTGCTGCTGCTGCTGCTGCTGCTGCTGCTGCTGCTGCTGCTGTTGTGTGGTCTCAAACACACAGTGCAGCAGAGTGGGGCCTAGATCTTACAGCAAGAAGAAAAGAAAAGCTTATTTCTATATTCATATCCCACATTTTGAGAATTAACCTGACAGTCTTATGCATTAGAGCTACTGTACATTAGTGGTGGAAGACGTGTTCAGACATTTTACTTCAATATAAGGCAGGTTTAATCCCTGCATTTCAGCTCTTTCTTCATTATATAGGAAAATATTAGAAAAATATATATATTCTATTCTAAAATATATATATATTAATATATATTCTGTCTGTCAGATACTGTATTATTGGATTATAATGTCAGAGTTCCAATCATGTCTCAGCAGCATGTCACCTATACAGCTGCTGCATATGGAGTTATTTCTAACTTTTTTTCTGGGGCTGTTTTTTTTTTTTTGTATTTCAATGTTGTTTTTTGTCTATTAAAACAAAATCCTCCAAGATTTTCAGAGATGAGCATCAAATCCTCATAGAACAAGCACATATTTGACATGTTTTGCTATAAAATGATTAAATTGACAATGTAAGTTTTAAAATGTAAACAGTAAAGTTGTTAGAACGTAGTGTTAAAACTGTCTCCCTTTGAAATGTAATTAGCATCAGGTCCAACTACCTCCAGTACTGTGTTGATGTGTAGTACTTGAGTAATCATTCCACCACTAATCGTGAACATTGTGCTAACACAAAAGACACTAAACAATAAAGAACGTCATATAGAATGTCTAAGAGGCTTCTCTTTAAAATGTCCATGTGATTACTACCTGTTTGCAGTTTCCTGAAATCGATTGTAATTACAATGTGGCATGAAATAAACTCATAATAATCAAAGTGGTGATGTTGGTATTTACTGAGGCCATAACAGTAAATAAGAAGGTGGTTGTTTGGTCTCAAAATTTGGCAGAACGTCTGGCTGTGCAATCTGAATTTATGACTTGTACTTTCTGAGGCTTTGTACTTTCTGTTTGGCTGTCTTCCTGATTTCTCATGTCACTGTGTAATCTTTGATGCACTGTTTTCTAGCTGTTACATAGAGAAGCTGAGTTGTTCAACATGTTCAGCTTGCTGTACGCAGGTTTTAACTGCTGCTCATTTACAGATACACTTGGAAATGTTTGACAGATCCTCATCTGGCCAACAAGATCAAATGTAAAACCTGAGGTGACTGCTAACGCTATCATCAAGTCAAAACTTTTATGAACGTTTGCCAGTTAAAGGACAATTCCGGACAAATTCAACTCGGTGTAGGTCCCTAACATTTTAGGTTTAAAAGAAGGAATCTGAAGGTTTTCAGTTTAATGTCTCCTGTTTTGCGGTAGTTGTGTCTGTCTCCGCATCGCCACAGCAGCAATGAATGGGAGTGGATGCAATTTCTGCAGCTTAGGCTTTTTTCCACAGACACACAGACAGCGTCAGATGGCGACTCAAACATGCACCAGAAGTTTATTTACTTCAAGCAAGACGACATGTTTGTAAAACTAGATCTAATTCAAAGTCTCCCAGAGTCTCGCGCGAGACCCAGTTGCCGCTCGGTGTGTTCAGGTGCAGTTGGAGCTACCGTTTGTGTCATAAACACAGGAATATCAACTCTTGACTTGCTTCAAGTAAAAAAAACTTCTCGGTTCATGTTTGAGTCGCCACCTGACGCTGTCTGTGGAAAAAAATGTATAGGAAGCAAGTCAAGAGTTGATATTCCTGTGTTTATGACACAAATGGTAGCCCCTACTGCACCTGAACACACCGAGCACGACAACATGGGTCTCACGTGAGACTCTGGGAGTCGTCTTGCTTGAAGTTAATAAACTTCTGGTGCATGTTTGAGTCTCCATCTGACGCTGTCTGTGGCTTTGAGGGATGTAAACAGGCTAACCAGCGGAACTTGCATCCACTCCCATTCACTGCTGCCGTGGCGATGCGGGGACAGACACAACTACTGCAAAACAGGAGACATTAAACTGAAAATCTTCAGATTCCTTCTTTTAGACCTAAAATGTTAGGAACATACAGCCCCAAGTTGAATTTGCCTGGAATTGTCCTTTAATACCTGGAAGATAAATGTTAGTCTAACTATCTCAGCTGTATTCTGGGGTTTGTGCTAAGTAGCATATCATTGCTAAACATGGTTATCATTGCTCCTGTCAAAGGATCAGCATCTTACTTGGCCTCAGGATGAACTCCAGATGCAGCTTCACGGAGCTGCTGGCATGGCTGTGGATTTTTACTGGTTCTATTTGGTTTCTAGAACAAATAAAAGCTTGTGAATATTTTCCCACCATTTCTCCACAGGCTTTTCTCTGGCTGCCAGCTTGCAAAGTCTCTCTCCATCCTCCACCTGCCAGCCAACGCTGGGTGGATTGCCGGCTGCTAACCTGAGGTTGAGGTTTCAGAGCTGGGACCGAGTGTGGGGCGCCTCCTTTAACCGGCTGAAAAACCTGAGTGAGTGAGAATTGATCTTTTCCTACTTTAGAGTTACTGAGGCAGTGTAGTCTGTTGTTGTGAAAATCATTCAGATGATACTGGGGGAAAAAGTGTGTTTTATTGGTAAATCTTCTCGGGATAAATAAAAAATAATAGGTAAATTAACACGATGCAGTCAGAGATGCAGCCTCGAGCCTGAGAGAAAATGTGGCATTCAGTGGCTGATTTGAAGTAATTACATGGTAGGCACAAATTAAAACCTTGACGGCATTTATAATTTTAGATTGCACATCTGGTCTAATATTTGCCTCAGTGGGGGGTTCTGCAAAAATGTCTGTAAGCCTTTCAGCATGAAGTGACAGCCTGGCCATTTGGTGTGACTTGAAAGTAATCATAGTGGTACAACAACTGAGAAGTGCTGGAGCGTGCTCACTCGCATGTGATAATGCAATCACGTTCATGAAATAGCAATTGATTAAGTGTTAGTTAAAGTTAATTACAGACAAAAAAAAGGCTCTCAAATCCCTGCTGAAGTTTGCTCAGCCGTCTAAACAGAATCTCTCCAGAGGCAGATTGTATACTAGCTATCCAAATGTACAGGAGGTTGCATGCGTATGTAATGGCCAGTGTCCAGCCAATGACTGACCAGCGCATCATGCAGCATGGGACTGAGTGAACTGGGACTGTTCAAAAAATTCAGTGAGTGAGAATTGATCTTTTCCTAAGAGCTTTAGAGTTACTGAGGCAGTGTAGTCTGTTGTTCTGAAAATCATTCAGATGATATTTGGGGAAAAAGTGTGTTTTCATTGGTAAATCAGGTTTCTTTGATAAAAAAAAATAACCAGAAAAATTAAAATGCAGTCAGAGATGCAGCCTGGAGCCTGAGAGAAAATGTGGCATTCAGTGGCTGATTTGAAGTAATTACATGGAGGAAATTAAAACCTTGCTGGTCATTTACAAATTTGAGAATTGCACTGACATCAGGAAGAAGTGAACTGAGACACTGGGAGTTCTGCAAAAAACAAGCTTTCAAAATACAGACTTATTTGGTTTTTTTGAACAATAATCATAGTGGCTACAACAACTGAGAAGTGGACGTTACAGCATGTGATATAATGCAATCACGTTTTGAAATAGTTTTTTGATTAAGTGTCTTTTTAGTTAAAGTTAATTACAGACAAAAAATGGACAAATCCCTGCTGAAGTTTGCTCAGCCGTCTAAACAGAATCTCTCCAGAGGCAGATTGTATACTAGCTATCCAAATGTACAGGAGGTTGCATGAGTAGATAATGCCAGTGTCCAAATGAATTTTGGGTGAGCATCATCCCATTAAGTCATGAAACAAAAGAGCGAGCGGGGGGGGGGGGGTCATCACTACTACTACAAAATATTGATGCCCCGGCTGGCTCGTATCATTTTTTTCTGAGTGGGGTCCAGGCGCTGAAATGTAAATAAATCTATCAGAGCAAGGAGCTGGGGAGGGGGGGGGGGCTGGGGGCTCCAGTTACCACTCCTAACAATCAAGAGGCTTTTCATGCTGCCCTGGAGGGCCATTCCTGTAACGCTAGCACACTGGAGAGAGCCACAAATCATCATCTCTCCTCCACTCCCTCCGTCTGTCACACTCCTCCTCTACTGTTGCTCCTCCTCTTGGTCTTTCTTTCTTTCTTTCTTTCTTTCTTTCTTTCTTTCTTTCTTTCTTTCTTTCTTTCTTTCTTTCTTTCTTTCTTTCTTTCTTTCTTTCACATACAGACACACTGCTGTCTTCTGTTCCTCTGTTCCCTCTTCAGCCTCCTTTCTTTCTAGCACCTTCCTTTTCATTCTTAATGCTCTTCATCATAATCCCCTCATGCTCTCTGCTCTCCCACAGCTCCGTCTTTATATTCTCACTCGCACTCTTGGCTCTTCACAGCTGCCTGGAGCTTTTCACCAAAGCCCTGCGCGACAACAAAATGAAAGACACATTTATCAAAAATCTCAAACATCATCATGTCATTTTAAGAAACACCCATCAACATGACATTTACAAGATACTGTAGGTTCAAAGCCGGCTGAGGACGAGCAGCGAAAGGTGCTGCCTGTTCCTTTTCCATTTGCTGTATCTTTATTTTCATCTTTTCTATCTACACTGGCAAAGTCAGTCATCAAATATTGTAACTTTTGCAGATAAGATCCTTTCATGTTACTAGTCTGTTCTGATGTCTGCAAAACCCAACAAATCCTTCAAATGACTTGACAAAATACATTGTTAGTATTTATCCTTCAGAGGGTTCAAGGTTAATCCATTATCATTTTAAACATGCTCTCACAGAAGAATGGAGTTTGTACTCAGGTCTCAGCAGTGCAACAAATTGACAGTAAAAAGTAAATGAATAAAAACAGCAGCAGCCGTAGCAGCAGCCGTAGGGGGCAGAGGGTTCAGGTTCCTAGGCAGTAAGTTGGACACATATAAAGGACAGAAGGATACATACAAGCACTTGTATCAGTCATTTTATCTGCCATTTAAAAATCATAAACAAAGCTGTTTTCTTATCATAATGAGCTATGGACAAGGTTTTCATGAACCTGGGGTTTAGGTTAATGACAAATGTGTTAAGATTTGGGGACTTTGGTCTTTTGGCCTGGATTTAAGCATGAACAACCACCTCAGTATTTTCTAATAGTCTTCTCTGTAGAGCTCTAGTAATGTAACAACAGGTCATTGTCAGCCAATCAGAGGAGGCTCTGAACCTCTCTGTGACTGGGTGACTGTTTTTGGAGTGATCAAATACAAATTTAGTAGATTTCAGGTAAACCCTGTGATTGTGTCTGGACTTTCGCTGCTCACTTTCTGCGTTACAGGACCTTTAAAATCAGCTCAAATATATACTGTAAAGTTGCATATAGCAGGAAATGATGTCAAGTAATCATCACTATCATAATGAAGTCACATTATAAGACTATAGTCCTTGATAGAATGACTATACCAGTGGTTTTTATCCCTTTGCTTCTGATTTGTCACTCATGTTTACAAGTCAGCCGTGGCAGCAGCTGGAGCGGCCGTGACACGGATCACTGAGGCAATTAAGGTGCTTGACATGGAGAAATGAGCCAATATTTGATATGAAGAGCATCTCATCCTGAAACTACAGCAGCTAAACCAAAAACATAGGAAATATGATAAGACTTAGCTGAGTTGACTTTTAAGCGAGACCGTGCGTTTTATTGAGAAAACCCTAAAAGGCAGGATTGAAATAGTTGAGGAGGTGATTGATTTAGAGAAACTTGCGAACCCTCTGTATGTATTATCAACTGAATGGAGACATAGGTGTGGGACGTGGACACCATTTTTTCCCCAGCCCTCATGGATAAAACTGTATGTGTCTGTATGTGCTGCTTGTAGAGTGATGGTGCTATCTCTGTCCATTGATCAATGATGGCCTGAGCCTGAGCCTGAGCCTGAGCCTGTCATTGATCCGTCTGGCTGAGGCTCTGGGACTCGGCCTGCTCTGGGGCTCATGGGTCACGGCCACAGTTTGCACTGGCACTGTCAGAGGTTAATATGGAGCAGGTAAACAAGAAAAACTTGACACTAGGAAAGAGACGACGTGCTGCCTCTCCATGGTTTTTTCAGAAAATCAATAAGTGAGGCTTTTCTCAGTTTCTTGTCATTTTTGGCAAATAATCAAATGAACCATGACTTTGGTGCACTGCACCCGAAGATTTTCTAATCATTTCAGCACATTGATGATGTGTTTGAATTTTTTTTCTTGTAATGTCTGCAGTCAGACACTGCAAAAAAAAAAAAGTCTTCTCAATCAATAAACCAAAGGATATGTTTACAGTAGTAAGCTCCTGCCTTGGGTAATAATTTCGAGCCCATGCAGAGCATAATTTCTCCTCTCTCTACTTCCTGGGTGAGTAACTAAATCTCATCTCTGTTCCTCAAGTGTGATTTCACTGAGTGCCCACTTAGACATCAAGCTGTAAGGTGGATTAGATGGTGACAGTTGGGAAAAACAGTGAATGGGAAGCCGAGGGATGGTCTACAAAGATAGGCTAAAAATTGGGATTTGTGATAGACTTGCCAAGTCATGATCTGGTCAATATTTGATAAAGGGGATTTCAAATTTGATTTGATATTACTGTAAAAAGAAAATCAATATATAGTGCATGTTCCATAAAGTTTATATCAAAAGAGAATCATTCACTTTTGATTTAGGCTTTTTGAAAGTTCTAACATCTACACGTTCAGTCATTTACATAATTAGTGCTCTTTTTAATCTGTTTGGTGAAAAGAGCAGGAAGTGGCTCAGTGATTTTTGACAATGATAAAAGCACCAATCAGTGTATTTTTTTTTGTTTAAATATAAAACCAGATTAGAATGAATTTCACTAGCACTGGACCAGTGATGTACAATTTTCTGAGGCAGGCCCTAATTAAGGCTGCAGTCTGAAAGGACTCACCCTCCCACCTGGTGTTCTAAAAATTACATTCATGTGACCAATTTGCAACACATTTTGAGTGGGAAAAAATGCCATATTTTTAAAAATCACATTGAGGAAATGTTATTAATGAACATACCTGCCATGTCACAAATCATTGAGGTTGTACAAATCTGAAAAGGCACGCGCAGCTCTTAGTGTTAAAGCAAAAGCGAAACATGCTTATTTGCTGTGTTACTGAGAACTAGACGAGAAGGCTGATATATCTCATGACTGTACAGTAAATATGACCCTACAGCCTGTAGCCCATTAGCTTAGCATAAAGACTGGAAACAGGTGTAAATAACTAAACGTGGCTATGTCAAAAGAATGAAACAAAATCCGCCAACCAGCTCCTCCAAAGCTGATTGACAGGTCGTCATTTTACTTTAGTGGGCAAACAATTCAGAAAAAACACTGTGTATGCAACAAGAGCAGCTACAGTAGCGTGTTAAAGGGATAGTTCACCCAAAATTCAAATTTCACTCATTATCTACTCACCCTCATGTCGACTAAGAGCTGTGAGAATTTTCAGAGTCCTCCGTTCCTTCTCTGAGTTACGGGGGGTCCACGCAGCAGTATTTGTCCATATAATGGTTGTGAATGGATACCACTTTTCTTGGTCCAAAAAGACACACCAAAAAACATCCAAATACCTCCATACTGCTCGTCTGTAATGTCCCTCTTGTATTGAAGCCCCAACATGAGAAATTGTTCCAAGTTTTTTTTAAAAAGTCTATATTTTAAGCTTTGTAGCGGAAGCTCCCAGTGTCTCAGTTCACTGCTCTTCCTGTATCAGTGCAAATCTCGTGTTGGTCACTTGAATGTTTGATATCAGAGCCCAATAGACAGTCACTCTAGCTGTGAGTTTTTATGAGACAGTGTTAGTGAAGTCAAGGCTTCATCCAGGATGTTGTGTGTGACGAACAGTCAGTTAGCTCTGTAACCCTGAAGGTTGATCAATATTTTGGTTGTGGAAATCCAAGAATCCAAACATCAAGGATGTTTTCAGGTGTTAAGGTTATGTAAATGTGACATGACATTCTCAGAATGAACTAAAGAAGCAGCAACAGGAGACAGTGACTCTCCAGGTTGAGGGCAGGATGTGGAGGTTGGCCTCAGTCCAAACCACTCAACATCAACTTGTGTGGCTCTGTTGATCAATGTCCAACTGGTTGGATAGAGAGGCTCTATCCACAGCATCTCTTGTCATGTGACACAGCCACTGACAGCCACCTTCACAATTTGTGCTACGTTTGTGATCATGGAATTGAACATTTGTCTGTCTCTATGTATGTCCTTACCATTTATCCATGTTTCACCAAAGCTGATGGGAAAATGTGAGGCAGAAACAATTCCTCATCAATTTTTTTTTTTTTTATACTTTATTTTTTAAGTCACCACGTGTTTGTACATTTACATGTACACATAAAATAATGATAAATTAATAATAAAAGCAAAGAAAAGAAAAAAAAAAAAGAACAAACAAAAAAAACACAGCACAACACGGTCACAACATCAAGCACATGGAAATAGAGATGGCGTACATACGACCACAGCAGCGGCCACATACAATAGACATAACACACAGATACAAAAAAAACAAAAAACAAAACAAACAAAAAAAAAGGATTACAACAAGCAAAAAATTACCCTTGATTGTAGTAGGTTGACCACTTATTCCATCTTAACTCATATAGTCTGAGGTTGCCCCTTATTTTGTATGTTACATACTCCATTTGATGTACCTGTTGAATGGTGTCCCTCCATTTTTCTATTGTGGGCGGGAGTTTCTGAAGCCAGTTTCTAGTAATTTGTTTCAGGGCGGTTATACGCAGTACCTTAAGCAAATAATTATCCTTTTCTTCATGGGGTGTGTCTATGGTCCTACCCAGCAGCATATAGTCTACATTTAATTGGACAGTGCATCCCAGAATATGACTTATTTCTCTCTGTACCTTTTCCCAGAAAGTGTGCAAAACAGGACATGACCAAAATATATGTTGAACATTAGTGTATGGTTCACCGCACTCCCTCCAGCAGCTTGCTGATATTTTTTTTATTATATTTAATTTGCTGCACTGGAGTTATGAAATATCGTGACTGTATTTTCCATGCATATTCCCGCCAATATGGCGTCCCAGAGCCTCATCAATTTAGTCCAGTTCCAGCCAGGCCTCTTGTGGGCCACATCTCCCAACCCCGTTACTGATCCCCATCCATCCTGCCAAAATGGCAGCTTTATAGCCTCCTTCCAGGATGGCTTCGGTTGGCCAATGGGATGGGGCAAGTCTCAGCCTGAACAGGGGGCAAACAAAGGGATACATCTGGCTGATGAATTATGATATTGCCCAAAGGGTTGTTGGTTGTCTCCTTGGTCAGTACACTCACCAATTAAACCATCATCCAGCAGTCGTTTATGGTCTGCCTCACTCCACCTACTCTAGGATATCACTGATTACTCTGATGATAAATTCTTTACTGCTTTACTATCTAGTAGTCTGTCTGCATTGCAGTACAATGAGGAAATCACATGGATAATCTAAAACTATAATAGGATTATAGCTATCGCTGCAATTTTTTTAAACTTGATATATTGCTGTGGTCTGTTGATCCACAATTTTGGTAGAAACTGAAACATCTTAATTACTGGATGGAGTTTAACCCATGTTAATGATCCTTAGAGGATGAATCCTACTGTCTTTGGTATGGCGTGTCTTTTTCTTTAGAGCCATTCAGTCATCAAGTAAAATAATTCAACTAAAAATAACTTGAAGGTTGATGTAGAATTACCAGAACAACAACAGCAAAAGAATTCCAGCAGTCGATTGCCAAACCGTTGCTAGGTAAAACAGGCCGTTGCTAGGGACGCCGCTCTGTTCAGAGGACAGACAGGAGGAGAACTATGCAGGATATTTACCTTATGTTTCATTTTTACCGTCATTAACAGCATAATAAATGACTTGTAGCTTGTTCCAGGGAGAGTGGAGGCTCTCTGCCTTCCACACCGCTGCTGGAAACCAAACCTGCGATCAGAGCCTCCGCTGTCACTGCTCTTGTCTCGGTGAAAAAAAAAAAAGTATGCAACAGTAAACGTGTTTATGAAAGATAAGACTACACAAATACACCCATCCTAACATGTATATGATAATCTTTTGATCAACCGATTGATTATTAAAAAGCCTCGTTGGAAACAAACGCATTCGACCGGGAGGAGGCAGGAAAACAGCGGCTACGTGCTGGTACGAATGTAAACAGAACGTTGACAGAAAGTCATTGTTGAGCCCGTCAAAACATTTTAAAATAATGACTTCAGACTAAATATATTTTTTTATGGAAAAGCAATACTTTCATTCTGTCCCCCTCTAAACGGCCCATGGGTGTATTGTTTTTAAAAAAAAATATAGCTTTTAATAAATATTCTACATATTCAACCTTTAAAGGAGACATTTATTCTCCTTTTCCACAAATTAAAACAGTTCCCAGGTGTCTTAAAGACATATCTGTGACATGCTTTGGTCAAAACCCCCCAATGGTCAAACATCACAGCTCTTTTAATCCTCTCTAAAATACCTCTGTTCAGAACGGCTGCTTTCAGTGCCTGTCCCTTTAAATGCAAATGTATGGAAGTTTTTCTGTGCCATCTGAGTTTGAATATGAATTTCTAAGACTGAATTTTTTTAGCATCAAAATCAGACTTTGAATTTTAAAAACCATCAAATTTCTAGCAGATTTTTTTGCCTCTTTTTTATGTTGAAATAAATTCAGTATAAAGAAAATCAATGTCTCAAAATATTCAGTTTTTCAAAATTCGACATGTAAAAAAAATGTCACCATTAAAAAATATGTATAAAAAAAAACAGTTTCTAAAAAAAATTCAACATCTCAAAAAATTCAGTGTCAGAAGAGTCAACATCCGGGTCACCAGGGAGAAGCAATCGATCCCTAGCCTGACTCTCACCAGACCCTTGTAGTTCCACAAAGCTCCACGTCATCTGATTGAATTGTAGCCTGATGCTGAGCTTATTTCATTACATTTCACAACGGTCTGGACTCGAGCCAATGCAAACTCCTTCTTCCGGGAGCAAAAAATAATGAACAATCAGGATCTGCGGTGGTCACGTGGACTTTAATAAGGTTGTGACGCTTGAGTTCAACGTCATCGCCTTCACTTACCCAGATTGGTCCTGTTCGATTCAAACAACAATGGCGGCTCAGGCAAATTAAAGAACGAGGAGTCGTGCGTTGGCATTGATTCTGCTATTTCAACTGTTTTGTCGAATCTATCAAATCTTAATTTTTGAAAGATGAACAGAAGAATGTATTTTTTGAAGGCATTTATTGGTGGCAAGGATGTTTCCCACTCTTCTTCCGACCGGGTTTGGCAAGTGGTTTATCCAATCACAAGGAGTCTTTTTTACAGATTCCCGAATTTTATTCCTTCTGAAATACATGGCCTATGGAGCAGTCCCAGACCCTGGTGTGGAGCTCAGCGTAGCTTTGCGGAACTACAAGGATCTGGCGAGAGTCAGGCTAATCGATCCCTGTCTCAATAAGGACTGCTTCTGTGTGACACAGGTCACACACACAGACACACACAGGTAGGCCAGACCGGTCCGGCCATGGCCACAAACTCAGGCGACGGTGCTTCAGTGAGTTTACTTTATTTGCCATTTGTGTTTGTTAAATTGAGTATTAGATTAGCCGGATTTATTTAACAATATCTACAATGAACTTTTAATGAGGTGGCGTTTGTTGAAAAAATTCAGTCTTAGAAATTCATATTCAAACTCAGATGGCACAGAAAAACTTCCATACAAATGAGCCACTGCTGACCCCGCCCCCTTTACCAGCACCGGTACTCACAGGTAGGGGTGGTATGATGCAAATTCAAAAACGAATGATATCATTGTATGCCAACTGAGGGAACAGCTTTTAAAACCACATGGATCTCAACCTACAGTAGGGAGCCTGCAAATGACAGATTTATTCTGTCAACTTTTTTGTTAAATTGGGCTGAAAGGATTTATTTAACAAATATCCACATACATTTAAAGAGTTTTGAAAAAAGTCTTAGAATATTTCCATATTATGTCCCCTTTGAATATTCCAGTTGCTTGAGAACAGAATTTAAACTAATCTAAATAAATGACTAGACAGACCAGTTGTGTTGACCATGAACCCCACAATGTAAATGTAATCAGCCAATTTCCTCAGACAGAGATCCACCCTGCTTAGTGCGCTCTGAATCCTGGAATTGGCAGATCATGTCATACTCATCTCACTAGACTAGACCAGTGATCTGTACTATGGGATGGACGGGAGTCAGGTCTTCCTCCCACTGCACTGGAAAAGCAACACTTGGCTCTTGTTGATGTTCAAACCTGCCCTCTTGACAACCGTGTCTTTTTTCAATATCTGTTAGATGGTACTTTGAGCCCACTCCCCATAATATTTTCACATGCATCACAAATATGGAAATTGAGTTACTGTTGCCTTGCACCTGTTAATGGCCCACTTCTGCTATAAGAGTGAGAATGACTGACACAAATGCTGTAAAATTACAGGTCAATTTTTTCTTTATAGTTGAGTAAAATGCAGTTGTGACACCAGAGACAGTACTATTCATCATTATCACCAGCACCCTCTTCATGCACACACACACACACACACACACACCAAGAAATGGGAGAGAGTGCAAGAGAAGCTGTGCATATGATATGCCAAGCATAGTTATACACAAAAGATGCACACATGCAGATTCTCACGCACACACACTGGTCTCTGGTGCTTTCCTCATCAGGGTTCTGTGTGACTTTGAAAGAGCTGCACTGACTCCTCCTGGTGTTGCTAACCATTTATCTGCCATTCTGATCACAGAGCAGCAGTCGGTCACACCAAGTCGACACTCGGCACACTCCCAGCAGCTTCTTGATGGCACAAACGTTGGCTTGTACAAATGAAGGAGCTGTTCTGCTTTTCACTGAATGTTGAGCTGATGGATTTCACAACAGACTTGAATGATTCATTCATTTTCTTAATGATAACCATGGAATTTAAAATGACTCATTGACAGAAACCATCCCCTTATATTTAAGATATTAAATTGTTATTATGGTATATTCCACACAGACAATTAAAACACAAGGCTTAACCCCTTATCTTTACACAAACTAACAGAATAACAACAAATAGTATTATTATCTATTATATATGCTTGGCTAGGTGAGACATTTGAACTGGAATAGTAACAATTAACAACAAAACCCCCCACTGCTCTACCATGCATTAAAGGGATAGTTCACCCAAAATTCAAATTGCACTTATCTCCTCCCCCTCATGTCGACTAAGAGCTGTGAGAATTTTCAGAGTCCTCCGTGCCTTCTCTGAGTTACGGGGAGTCTCGGCGTAGCAGTGCATGTCCATGTAACGGTTGCAAGTTGATACCACTTTTCTTTGTAAAAAAACACACCAAAAAACATCTAAATACCTCCATGCTGGATGTAATGGGCTGCACAATATATCGTTTGAGCATCGCCATCGCAATGTGTGCATGTGCAATAGTCACGTCGCAGGATGTGCAATGTCTTCTCTCTTTTTTTTATAACATGTAAACTTTTGTTTTGCTTCGGAAAAGCATCTCTGAGCAGCTCCACACTCCACTGAGCATTGTCAACATTGACAATTAGAAGCCAAGCCGGCCCGACCCGCAGGACCCGATGCGGCCAGACTCACCAGCATTATTTCTTGGCTGACTCAGCCTGAGACATTTGTTTATGTTTTTAGTCCAAATGTGACCCAAACCAAGCGTGTCCAGTTACATTCATTTTTACAGTCGAGAGTCATGCAAACATGTATATGTATTGTATTTCTTAACTCTTTGACTGCCAGCCATTCTCAGAGCAGCGTCCTCCAGCTTGCCAGGCATTTTCCAGCTTTTTGACTGATTTTCGTAGACCCACCATGTACCTACCTACTTTTAATAAATACACGTTCAGCCTATCAAAGGAAAGATGAGGGTCTATACTTTCCAGCAAAAAAACCTGTTTGTTTCTATCTTGTTCCAGTCTTGTGAAATTGGCGGTTGAATATAGGTGGGTTTAGCCCAAAATGCCATTTTGGCAGCAAAATCTTGAGAAAAAGAGGTTTTTGTGTCGGCTGTGATTTTCAGGTGAACCAGTGCAACTGGCTCCATTATATTTAGCTTTAGTGACACCTCAACATCTGTACAGCTGTTCTCTTGTAAACAACAACAAAATCAACACTGACAAATGACTTTTGATGACAAAAGACACAACATTTAGCTACTGACACACAATGAATGGCTCCAGCCTTTTTCTTTCATTTTCTCTGAGTTCAACTTTTTCTCTCCTTTTTTAATAGTGTTGAAATGTTCACAAGTGCCTCCATAAAGCCTTCAATGTTGTGTACCTTTCTAAGTTATCAGTTAAAGACAGGTGTTTGTGCAGGAGCCGACACACTACAGCTGTGCTGTGCTGAATTTTTTTTTTTAAATCAGATAAAAAAGCTTCCTCTGGTCGAGGCAAGTCGGTCTCTGACTCTCTGTCTGAAGCCTTCACAACTTATAGCCTCCAGCTGTGTCTGACGTGCCCCCTGGACCCACAACCACAGACAGTCTGATTATCCAAACAGACAGATTCCCACCTAATCAATTTATCAATTGACAATTCCTTGCAGCTCTCGGTCTCCTCCACTAGACCGGGGATTTTCAAGCTGCTCTCTCTGTGATTTTACAAACTCATAAAATTTGGCTCTGTTTTCCAAACGCTGTTTGCTAACGACCAGCGATCAACGGGGTTGTTGTTACTAACGTGTGTACTTTGTATCACGGAGCTGTAAAAGCTTCAACCAGCTGAAACCCCCTCCAGAGTGGAAATTGAAAAATGCTCCATTGTCGCCCCCCTCTCTAAAGGGGCAAAAGTCTGCCACGAACTGCTCGCTGCAGTCAGACACGAGTTATCTCGTCTTTGGCAGACCACGTATGGATGATCAAAGACGAGTTAACTCGTCTTTGGCAGTGAAAGAGTTAATATCGCAATATATATTGCAGAAAAAAAAAATATTGCAATGTTAGTTTTTTCCAATATCGTGCAGCCCCAGGATGTAATGTATTGAAGCCCCCACATGAGAAATTGTTCTGAAAAAAATTAAATAAGTCTATATTTCAAGACAGTTGGTATCCATTTGCAACTGTTACATGGACATGCACTACTACGCCGAGACCCCCTGTAACTCAGAGAAGGAACGGAGGACTCTGAAACTTCTACCAGCCCTTAGTCCACATGAGGGTGAGTAGATGATGAGTGAAATTTGAATTTTGGATGAACTATCCCTTTAAGAGATGTTTCTGGGGTATACATGACTGTCAGAGAAGCCCCTGGTAAAATCCCCTTCCTTCTCTTCTCTCCTCTCTCTGTCCTCAGCGTGCAGGTGTCGGCCCATCTCTTTGATCTGAATGGACACAGCCCATTTGCTCATGCTTCCTGGATTGTTCAATAGAGTAACTGTAAATAAATATTGTTTTAATATGTTGAAATGTTCACAAGGGCTTTCATAAATTCCTTCAATGTTGTGTACCTTTCTAAGTTAAGAGTTAAAGACAGTGTCTTGAAGTGCAGGAGCAGCACACACTACAGCTGTGCTGTGCTGAATATAGACCCAATCATTAATTCTGATCATAAGCTAATAAGTCGATGTGCCCATGGCAACCTCCTCCTGAAGCCTTCACAACTTATAACTTCAATTTGCTTCTCGTACTTGAAAGAAAAACTCACTGGAATGTATTGATTATCCAAATAGCTACAGATTAAATACAAGTTTTATTGTATTGTATTGTATTGTATTGTAACTCATAAAGTTGATTTAGGCTCTGTTTACACAACAGTGCTTGCGGGTGAAAACAACAAAATATTTTATCGGATGTGCTTTTTGTTTAGGCAGCCACAGCGTTATGGGGGCTAAAAAACGCAAAAAAGTGAAACCCCCCTCCAGAGTGGAAATTTTAAAAATGCTCCACTGTCACGTTCCCGTCTAAAGGGTAAAAACGCAAAAGTCTGCCACGAACTGCTCACATAGTGTACGCGTTTATGTCACAGGCATGCGCCAGTACAGGAACATGACAACAAACATGTCGGATTCCACAAACAGATTTGCCCCCAAAAAACCACTCATCTAAACGTGGAATAAAAAGTTGTCTTCTCTGTGCATGTGGTTTCTGTGTAAACATAGTCTAATGTGCTGCTAAAAGCTCTACTACTAACCTACTCCTTCTGTTTCTCCTGTTACAGGACTCACCAAATCTCAAAGAGCTGGGGTTACAGTGGTTATTTGTTGTTGTTGTTTCCGAGTATACATGAAGTGATTCAACAGGAAAGACTAACCAGACTCTGTGATTAAGATGCTGAAAGTGGGGGTTGAATCATTGTTGATTCCTGTTCCTAGTGAGTCAAGGTAATGGGCTCAAATCAGCCAATCATTAAGATGAAGTTGTTTCCCAGAAAAACAAATTTTATTTTAGGTTTATGTCAAACAAATCCCCTTTCTTTTCTTGATCAAGTCTACCTGAGCTAATTACATGCCATACTGTATACAGCATGACTGCTTAAAGAATAATTCAGAAATACTATCAATCAGCTCAGAGAGCTGCTGTTGCTCTCCATCAGTAGGATCTGCTGTTCTCCAGGTTTCTCCATATTTGGACTGTATTCTCCGCTAATAATTCCTGCCATCACAGAATACGAGTGGTACATGATTATAGTGTTCTTTCTGTGTATTTCACAGCATTATTGACTTTTCCCAGAGCCGCGGGCGGAGTATTCCATAAACCTCTTTTACGGAAGCGGACAGAGATGTAGAACATGCAGTGTGTGAGTCATAGAAAGCCTCCCAACACTAATATCACTAACAATTCTGCTAGTTCTGGGACGTTTTGTGTGTGTGTGTGCGTGTGTGCTTGTGCTTGTTCTTGTGCAAATGTGTGTTTGTATGTTTTTGTTTCTTTATATGCATAATATTCAATGAAAATAAATAAATAATAATAATATTGATTTCTAAAAAAAAGAACACATAAGGTCTAAATCGTAAGAACTTTGTCTCTATCTCAGAAATAGTGAAGATTTGTCCTTGCTGCTGTGAGATGAACTGCAGTGCATGAGATGAATAGAGGGGTTATGGCTGTGTATTGTGGATAAAGTGGCACTTTACTCTCATTTTTCAATTAGGATAATGGAGAGCAGCTCTTTGTAAACATGGATATGAGCTGGAGATGTGGCTGCTGGGAGGGAGGAGGGACAGAGCGACACCCACACAATGAGCCAAGGAACGAGAGAGAGTTGTTTTTTAGTCTTTTCTTTATCTATTTGTTTTTCATCATCGCAGGAGGCAGAATCTCTAATGTACTGTAGCACCGTTGGTTTAAATGAGAGAGCATGACAGCAAGAACTGTTTGTTGGAAACCTATTCCTTTGTGAATGTAGTAATGAATTTACACACTTAGGTCACTGGCACAATGTATACTGTGATTTACTGACATGACATTATGGGATGTCTTTAGGTTAACTGAATTCAAAACACAATCTCACTGAATTCTCTTCTGCATGTTGTTTGGTCGGTGTATCTCTTGCCACACTCTTAGAAATAAAAGTGCTATGTAGAACCATATAAGGTTCTTTGGCTTGTCCTCAGGAGAATCCTTTTGGAGGGTTCTACCTAGAACCCAACTTAAAGGGTTATTACGAGAATCCGTAGACAAAGTAGAACAGTAAAGACACGCACATCGAGCCCAGTTAGGGATGGGTGCTGGATAAAAAGACTAGGGGTTAGCTCCGGCTCTTTTACAGCAGTTTAAGAGAATCCAACATAAAGGGTTATATCTAGAACCCAACACATAAAGGGTTCTATCTAGAACCATCTGTGAAAGGTTACACCTAGAACCCCCAATGAGAGGTTCTACAAAAATCCCTTTTATGGCGTATTGGTTTCACCCAGAAGCCTTACTGGGGGTTTCATCCAGAAAATATCCCACTTCTTACGGTTTCATCTAGAACCCACACAGGGAGTTCCACCAAGAACCCTTTTACTGGAACCCTTAGTGTTACCAAGAACCCTTGAAAAACCCTTTCTTCAGGAAAGGGTTTTTCAGAAGCAAATGGTTCCAGGTAGAACCTCAGCCCTTGTAGAAGAACACTTTTGGAACCCTTATTTCTAAGAGTGTATTGGCCAAGTCTGATGCTCTTGACCTGTTACAGTAAAGAGGTGATAATCATTGTGCAAGCTGGAACAATTTACTGTAAAGAGTGACTGCAGCAAATGTTAGACTGGACTATATGAAGAAAGAAAGACAACACAGGCTGCTGCTGAGAAGTGGTGCAGAGCTTGATCAGGAGTTAGTCTTTTTTTAAACTGTCTTTTTGAAGGAGGCTGTGTCTAAAATGCACCAAATGAGTGCGTTTGAGTGACTCACCAGCTCCAGACTGGAAGGTTGGTAGAAAGATGAAGAGACGGAGAGGTAGGCCGAGAGAGGAAATAGCAGTATCCAAGGTAAAGTCCTTCAAAATAAACGAGAAATAATGGCCTTCACCTGAGTGACACCTACTGTGGAGGCATTCTCTGATGTGGTGTGCCTGATATTGTTTAGATAAACATTTTCCAAGAGCCTTGACAGGAAAAGACATTCCCAGAGCTCCACTAGATTGTTCAAGTGAAAAGTGCAACAAATAGCTATGTAGTAAATGGAAAAGGAGAGGTTAGCGAGAAGTGTGATCTTCAGCTACTTCCTCACCTTTGCATAGTTGGCCAGTTTCTGACACTACCATCCCACAGGAAGTCTGGACAGGGTAGAAAGCTGCCTGCAGGTGTTAAGACACCGTCCATATGCACCTGGTTAGAATCTGGCTATAGATGCACCTGTCTTTCCTCTGTCATTTTCTTCTACAAGTATGTCTGTCAACCTCTCCCAAAAATACTTTCCTTGTTAAGCCGAGGGAACCGTTGTGGTTAGAGGAATGGATATCACTCCAACCTCCTTAGTCTTTGATTGAATTGAGTGTGATGAGCCTTGAATTGGCCCCAAATCATCTTGTGGCGTAGCGTCAAACTACTACTGTCCCAACAAACACAAACAGTTACTCCCTCTACACTGCTGCTGCAGCATCACTGATGATCACTGACTGATGCTGATGTTTCTTTCTTTCTTTCTTTCTTTTTTCTTTCACCAAAAAAAGAGAATTAAACATAGCCTATTTATTATCAGTTACTATGACCAAAACAATATTTGATTCATTAAACATAAATTGGTCTTTCCTGTAGGATTTATTTGATTTATATTGTTTCTCAGCATTTTAATTATCATGACAACATAAAGCACTGAGGAATAAGCCTAGACATTGATATAGAACTCTAACACACTCATCACACAAGTAGCTACATGTACTACATGCTCTCCCTGTGTGATCATCTGGGAAGCAGACAGTCTCAGGTTGAAGTTTATATTTGAAATGTACAGGTGACACTGTGACAGGTCTCCACTGTACGTTTTGACCACATCATGTTAAGCTGTAGAAGAGGAAAACTCCGCTCGCTATTTACAGCTCCGCTTTTTTTTCTTCTTTTTTTTTTAGGAGCTACTGCTGATCCAATGTATTTATCTGAGCTTGGTCACTGTGAGAGGCACCGGGTCACTTTGAGCTGCGTCCATATGAAGTTATAGCTACCTGACGCTGTGCAGCACCTGACGCTCTTCTTCTAACCAGAATAGTTCACAGTCGACATACTACAGTAGTGCTCCATCCAGCCGAGGCCAGCTGAGCTCCGCTCTCCCTGCAACACAGTCTCTCTGATCACTCGCTCTGAGCGTCATATCGCCGCGGAGATGATTGCATTGGAATTATCAGTGACAACATAAAGCACTGAGGAATAAGTTTAGACATTCGGGAGTAAGACTGTGTGTTGCTCCCTGACACATCAGCTGAGCATAATCGCAGCCTGTGTGTTACAAGATCGTGATTTATCATATCGCAGTATAATCGCAAACTAGAGGCTACTGCAGAAACATGAATCATTGATCCCTTTGTGCTAGTGACATGTAACTCATCTTTTGTTTGAATGTTTTCAGTTTTTCTTTTTTTTTCTTTTTCTCATGTCGCGCCTCCCCTCAAACTCTCTGGCGCCCCCCAGGGGAGGCGCGCCTCACACTTTAAGCTATACAACATTTCTGATTAGTTTGACTATTAAAGGGACAATGAGGAGTTTTGGAAAGCCAAGTGTTCTCATACTACATTTACCATGAGCCTCTGCGCACACCGTGAAATTCTTGGCCCAGCACAAGACGGACGTCTTGTCAAGAATGTTTTCATTCACAACGAATTAAAGTCAGAGGTTGGAAGACGATCAGAAACCGTCGTAGTTCCGACCATAAACGTTGATTTGGTGGCGTTATTCTCATGACCCACCTGGCAGCGTCCAGGAAACATTTCCACCATTAATTAAAATAACAAAATAACAATAGAGACAAAATGATATATTGATCAAAAATGGAGCCATTAACAAGTGCGGGTAATGTAGATTCATCAATAGGTAAAAGTCTGAAGAAGAGCAAAATGCGCTCGAAACGTAACGACGATTAATGTGCTAAATAAAATCTGCACTCGGGAGCAACAGTGTGCGGTCTCCTCTCCTCTTTTTTCTAATGTAGATTCATCCACATTAATGTGAAACTTTTTTATAAGCAAATACAAACTAAAAAAAAAAAAAAGTAATGTTGATGAAGACATCAGAGAAAAGAGGGACAACAGATACACACAACTGTTGTTGTTCATTAGCCTCTGAGCTAACTGCTGCTGTGTCTCACCCTCAGCCCCCCCAGACCCCCCAGGCCCCCTAGGCCCCCCAGCTCCTCAGGTTTCTGCTCATCTGCATGAGCCTCTCAGAGGCCTCTGGTGTCCACAGCCCAGATACTAATGAGGCTGAGACGGCCGATCCAGTTACACACACACACACACACACACACACACACACACACAGACACGCATGCGCACACAACTTCTACTACAGCTTACTCCAGTCCATTGATTCTGGGTTTACCCTCGTGGTCTGCTTGTGCACACACACACGCACACACACACACTTGTAAGACAAGCATATTGAGAGCATACTACTGTATCCATCAGTGCATGCACACAGACACACAGGGCTGGCTGCATGCATGCTCGTCTAAAAACACACACACGCCCAGCGACCACACACACACACACACACACACACACACACTGATGCTGGGTGTTGATGATCCAGCCACAGATGCAAATGGAAATGAAGATGGGAGAGGGTTGGGTGAATGTAAAAAAAGACGAGTGGAGCAGTGACGAATTTGAGATGAGTACACCCAACACCGTTGTTTTGCTTGGTGGTGTATCGATCAGGGAGGAGAGGATTTGGTCTGACAAGGGGCTGGGGGGGGGGGGTGAGGGACTTTAATGACTCTAATGGTCAGATCTGTAGATAAAGACACTGCAGCATGTGATGGTTTACACAGATTCTCCTCTCTGTATCTTGTTCCATCTGCTTGTACTGAACTCCAGCTCATCTGATAAGAGGCCGAGGACATCATGCTGCTGTCCAGCTCTGAGGACAGTGTCTGGCGTTTACATGAGCGGGGCTGCCGCTCTGCTTTCTCAGGCTACCACCACGTGCTGAAACCTCCCGATTACTGACTTGGTTGGCTTTCTTTATCACTGACATACACACTATCTTCAGATTTTTTTTAGAGAAGCTGTTTGGTTGCATTTCTTTGAGAAAAATCAATAACATTGTTGGCCATCGCTGATGGAACTCCTCATACACAGATTTTAAAGATGTTCAGCCTTCAAGAACTGAACGAGACGTTTAGTACGGCTGGTATCAACTTTGCGTCCTTGTTGTTGAATTGGTTAAAGGTCTCCTGAAGAGTTTTCTTGTTAAATACAAAGTTACAATTACATTCAATCAAGGCCATAAGTTTCACAGTTTCTAAATCTCCTGGCTTTGCTTTTTTCCATCTGTGTGGTATTTTGGTGCCATGCACAGAGTGCATAGTGCACAGGTGCAAAAAGGTGAGAGGTTCATTCAAATGAGAGTGCAAAATGAATAGTTGTAATTTCTGTGAGCAGTATGTCTTCTACAGTATGACCCTGTGGTGAGAATCGACCTCATCAGACTTTCAGAAACAGTGACTTGTTTAACCAACACCATCCTTTCCTAACGTTCTCCAATTTGCTTTTGTTACCTTAACCACATGTCGGAGTTGTGATCCAAACCTCAGTCTTTGTTGTCTAAATTGTGCCTTCCTCCCACCACTATCCCCACCTGGAGGAAATTTTTGCAAAAACAATGGAGCACTTATATCTTTATTATTTCTTTATTGATGGTTTATTTGATAAGGACAGTTACAGTACCTCCACATAACATATTCAACAGCTCTCCAATGAAAGTATCATAGTGCTTATAGGAAATAATAACTTGCAGCACCTGTCGCTGTTGGAAGAAACCTTTCTCCAGACAGCAATTTCATTTTCCTCATGATGTAGTATGTGGCACAATAGCATTGCAATTTATTAAATTAATTTATACATGATAGTTCTGCCAGTAACACGGGCAATAAAACAAATTAGGATCTGCAAAAGTCAAGTTACTCACACATCCCTGGGCGGTGTTAAGCTCAGTTGGTTGAGCACCCACCCCATGTGTTGAGGCTATTGTCCTCACTGCAGGCGACCCCGGTCCGAATCCCGCGTTGAGCGGCCCTATTCCCCACCTCTGCCTCCCATTTTCTGTCTCTCTCCCTACTGTCCTGTCCATTAAAGGGATACGCCAACATTTTTTTCTATGTGTCTTGCCTCACTCCCAAGTCCATGACAAGCAGATAGACATCATCCTTTCAACTGTGCGTTCAGTAACAAGGGAGAATCGGAATCAGAACAACTTTATTGCCAGATATGACAATATAGTAAAATAACAATATAAGCTATTAAAGTAAGAATATAACAATTTAACAAAATAACAGTATAAACTAAAACTCTAAAAGTACAATTATGACAATATAAATATAACGCTCAGACTGGACCACTAGAGAGCCACTAGAGCCGTATCGCCTGTAATTAGCTTAGCTCAAACACTGGAAGTGTATAGGTAGTGTTAACCTATAGCCAAAATCATTTTAGCTCTAAACTCTGTAAATATATCACTTAATCAACATTTCAAACATTTTTAGGCAAGAAAGTAGGCGTTTAGATCAGTAGTGTGTCGTTAATTTGTCTAAATACCAGCTTGTTGTTCGGACGAATTCGGCGTTACTCAAGCTAGCTGTTGTGACCAAGGCACTTCCGGTTACTTTCACAAAATAAAACACCCGTTGCCCTTTATATAGAGAAGTGTTTTTACTTTGAAATAGGAAGCTACCCTCGATGTAGCTAGTTTGAACCAAAATAAACCGTCTTTGCTTGAACCCTCCGTTTTGACCGATCTCGTCCCGTTACCGGCATTTGACCGCTCAAGATGTCTTACCGGAGAATTTTGTCAGCTCGGTCCGTTTAGAGTTGTTGAAGAGTTTCTCTGATGACTTTAGGAGGAGGCAGGCTAACACTACCCATACACTTCCAGTGTTTGAACTAAGCTAATTACGGGCGATACGGCTCTATCTCCCTTGTTACTGCACGCACAGTTGAAAGGATGGTGTCTATCTGTTGGTCATGGACTCGGGAAAAAAATGTTGGCGTATCACTTTAAAAGATGAAAGGTGAAATATCCTAAAATCACAAGTTGGTAATACAACAGCATACTGTACATATGACCATCTATCCTGATGAATAGCTGCCACATTACAAAACAAGTGGCAGCAGCAGAAAAGACAACATGAAAAGTAAATCCTACACAAGCAAATCCATGAATAAATCTTACTTCAAATGTCAATGTCAGTGTTTCTATTTCATGAAATTAGAAAGTAAGTTATTATATTACATTTGTCCCCATTCAACATAATATTCAGTTGCTGCAAGTTGTCTCCTAAATAAATGCATGAACATTTTAACAATAACTAAGAAGTGCACGGGTAAGCAGACCTTTTCTTTTATTGAATTGAAAACAACATTTCGGAAGAGGAGAGACTTTATACTTTCATCGTAAACATCAAAGTTTAATCTACTCCCATTTTCATTAGATGAATATGAACTGTAAATCATATTAGGTGTACCTGTAGCCTATCCCTGGTGTAATTGCTTACACTTCTGTCAGTGGATTTCCAAATTACCCTCAAGTATGTTCAGTCTGCTTGTGATAATAGAAATGTTTTACAAAAGAACACTTAGGACAAAATGATCACATTCATGATAAAAAGCACATTATTTGGCAGGACCATTGGTCGAGCTTTTAATAATGATAACAGTAATAATAGTAATAAAAGAAACTTCATGACCAACTAAGACAGGGTCATTATTATTTTTTTTTTTTTAATGTTCTCAGGAGTTTTTAGAAATACAGTAGCAAATGTAATCTCCTGCTGCTCCAACCATGGCCTCTGCTTCTCTGAATAAAACAGGAGGGGCATGTCACAGTTTTTAGAGGCAGATGGGAAATTATAGTGTTTCTGCAAAAGCTAAAGTTTCACCAGGATTTGGAGTTGGGTTGAGATGAAGCACAGGAACATGACCAGGAGCAAAACAGACAAGGCACAAAGACAAATCAGACAGAGCAATTAAAAAGAGATTGGTATGTGTACAGCAAGGAGCAGGTGGTTGTAATGGTAGACAAGACGGGCTCTGAAATGACAGCAGAATCAGGACATAGATGGACAAGCAACTTCAAGTGTATGAAAGGAGAAATGAGGAGATGGAAACTCAAAAACCACAACAGGACAGGTTTTAACTGGACTTCCAGTAAAGTAGTTGTAGTTGTGGCAGTCTCATGGATAAGTTCAGAATGCAAGGAACTGGAAAAACTCTCCTCCAGGCTAATGCTGACTCTGTAGTCATGCTACATAAGGTCTTGACCACTTCTTATGTTATGTTATGTATCCGTGGCAGTTCACTGCCTAGTGAAACCAGTTAGGTCCTTTAAATTCACTAATATTAATGCTAATATAGATAGACTCAGATCTGACCTTTAACAGCCATATCAAATCAGTCACCAAATCAGCCTTTTATCAACTTAAGAACATATCCAGAATTAAGGGTTTTATGTCCCAAGGTGATCAGGAGATGATGCTCTAGTTATCTGAGGTGCATCAAACAGCTGCAGCTCATTCAGAATGCTGCAGCTGTCAAATGTCTTACTGAGTCCCAAGACCAGAATAGATTTTAGCCTGCTGAAAGGTTTGAACTGAAAAATATCAAGCCACATGACATGCTGATAGTGGAGCACAGTTCAGACCAGACATGGTGAAAGCTAGCTGTTTCTGTTCCACCAGCAGAACTGAGCACTTTTTTTACATATGCCTTCAGCTAACCTTGTTCCATATGTCATTTTACTTTTATTTGCTCTTGATTGTTTGAAGTGTTTGATTCTGTTTTATGCTTCTCTTTTATTTCATTTTATTCTTTAAATGTTCTGTTACATTGAGTTCTGGAAAGCTATATAAATAAAGATTCTAATATAAGCTCTGTTCCTAGTTATCTGAGGTGCACCGTCAGTGTCAAATGTCTTACTGACCAAGACCTTAGCCTGCTGAAAGGTTTGTTAAAGGCCACTGAAAAATATCAAGCCACATGACATGCTGTTGAGACCTGCCATGCTCCTCACTACCTGATTGTGTCAGACTCCATACAGTTTGAAGAATGTAGGTCTCAAATAAAAGCCAAGCCAAGACTTTTTTTTACTGTAGTAAAGCTCCTTTCAGAGCCACACTAAACATACAACTGCTTACCATACTGAGGTGTGTGAAATTATTTAGTCCTTTTATGTGTTTTTTATGCCTCCACCCTGACCACCATCATGACCAGAGTCATTGTATTTGAATGGGGTTTCTCTTTCTAGTCTCTGGAGCACATTATCTCAGGAACCCTGAGTCAAAGTCAAAAGTCAGTGTGACCATGTAAATTATTTTTGCCAATGATGATAAAATACGCTTAATATCCTCTATTAAAGTCGGGTCTGACATAGATATAAACTTCAAATAAATTGATGTACATACATAAATAGTTTAAAAACTGAATGTATATTTGTTAATATGTCATCTATAAGTAATTGTAGGATTTATTTCTATGAAGTATAGTATAGTTTGTATAGTAGAAGTGAATCACTTAACCTCTCACCTTCTAAAAAACAAATGTAATGTTGTTGATGTATTTTTTCTTTAAAGGTAGAGTATGGAGGTTTTTACTTAAAAATAAACACTAGACATATACAACTGTAATCCATCTTAATCATCACCTAAGGGCTCCTTGTGTGGTGGTGACTGTGTCTGCAGCGCCCCCTTCCTCCCGCCTGTATTTTGGTCTTTTGCTTTGTTTCGTTGAGCACGGGGACACTTCTGGGTGGAGAGTCATGTTTTCTCTCCAGTCAGAGCTCAGGTTAAAGGATAACTTCAGTTTTTTACAACCTGGACCTTTTTTTCTAGCATAAAATACATCATTTACTCACCCAGACAACTTTGGTGTCATTTGGAGTCGTTTTGATGAAATTAGCCCCAATCGAGCGGCGCGTATATCCGTATAATGCGAGAACACAGGGCAGTGCAATGCAGCCTCTAAATAACACATTATCCGCCATTCCCCTCTGAGCCCGTGGTGGCATGTTATCAACATCCGTGGTCTGTAGGTTGACCTACTGACCTCTGACCTGGATGATGTCATCTCCGACCGATGCCCAGCTCATTCTGATAATAATCATTCTGCTTCAGCATTCAGGTCCATTTTTATCTCAACTATCAAGGGCTTTAGTGAGTCCAGGTTGAGGAGAGGAAGCTGTGGAAGCTGAACTTCATCCAGCTGCTCATTTTGACAAGTCAGGAACACACAAACAAACCATAGCATTAGCGGTCGGGCAGAGATGACATCATCCAGATCAGAGGTTAGTAGGTCAACCTACAGAAGCAGGATGTTGATAACATGCCACCATGGACTCGGAGGGGAATAGCACTAGTGTATCATCACAAAATATTGGTGAAATTAACAAGTTTTGCAGCGGATAATGTGTTATTTAGCGGCTGCATTGCGCTGCCCCGTGTTCTCGCATTATACGGATATACGCGCCGCTTCACTGGAGCTAATTTTGTCAAAACGACTCCAAATGACACCAAAGTTATCTGGGTGAGTAAATGATCGTATTTTATGCTAGAAATAAGGTCCAGGTTGTAAAAAATGCTATAAAGTTATCCTTCAAGTTAAGCGTGTGGCGAAACACTTTTTCCACAAACCCAATCATGTTGCTTCCCTCTAACTTTTCAGGTACTGCATATATTCTTAGATAGTTGAAGCAAATGTAAGCAACCGCCTCTCGGAAGCAAACGACCCGTGTTCAAAGAAATGTAATGAAATTAGCGGCTGATGATTCTTCTTGATCGGCCCTCCAAATCTTCACATTTCTCCATCAAATCTTTCTGAACACGTAGAGTGTGAATCAGTGCCTTAGACAACATGATTTCCTGGTCCTCCTTCGCGGCAATCCTCGATTCCGCTTCATCCATCCTATTGTCCAGCTCTTTGATTTTTTTCTTTATATTGATACATTTACATCCTTCTTCACCACTTTGAAGTTACATGTTATTTCAAGGCGGAATTCTCTGATTTCTCTCAGAATTTGGGAGAAACCTTCCTCGCCCTCCTCTTCAGACGCCGAGTCTGATTGGCAGTCTTTGTGCATGTTTGATTCCTTCTTAGGCATCCTTATTCCTCAGATTTAATGCTGCTTTAGGTTACTCGTCAGGATATTGATCTTATTGGAGCTCAGCCAATATGCAGTCCCTCCAGGAATTCGCAATGTTGCGATCGCAACAATTAACGCAAATTCAGCCACTCCCCGCAAATTTTTGCGATCTTGCAATTTTGTACAATCACCGCAACTGTTCCGCAAATTGGACCAATTGTCGGTGCTTTTCGCGAGTTAAACAGCAGAGAGTGCGAGTCTGGACGGAGCGGTGGTTGAAAGTGAGTCCACGGAGGAACGACGTGGCTGGACTGACGGCAAGAAACATGATACAACGTGCACAAAGTGATAAGTAAAGGAACACAAGCTGAGTTGAACGTGTTGTGTGTGAGTTGTCCTGGTTGACCACCCGAGGCTGTGTCAACCCCGCAGCACTCGCCGAGGGGGAATCCAATGAGTACGCCACCGCAGGGGCGGAGCAGAGCAGCTGGCGGCCAGGTGCCCCTCCCCCATAAGGGCCTGGCCCTGGACTTGAGTAGCCACCCTCCCCTTTTTTATTCAAAGATGGAATTTTAAAACAGTTGTTTTACCATGATTTTTAAACAGACATTTTAATTAAAAGTAAAACAACATAACTCTATGTAATTTTCCTGTGCCTTTCTTAACAAGTGGAAAATTTCTGGTATAACAGGACCTCACATTATTTTCTGATATTTCAAAATTTTCAATTTCAATATTCAGAACAAAACTGCAACTTTTTTTTGCAACTTTGGCTGTCTCCCGCAATTTAATCGCAACAAAAGCGCTTTAAACATCGCAACATGCACCGCAATTTTTTCAAAATGTGGCCGCAAAATTATTATATATATATATATATTATAAAAATTATTTTAAAGTTAGTTTAAATTTGAGCTTTCTTGGAGCCAAAATGACGGAGGTCCTGCAGACGCCACGCATGCGGTAAGACTGCAGGCCACAACAAATTTCTGCCTGTCTCTACCTGCCGGATGTAGAGAAAATAAAAGAGAAGATAAAAGGACCTAAAATATTTTTAAACTGTCAGTTCATAACAAGTTGATAAACCCCATCCTCTCATGAAGATCACTGATGAAAAGCTCCAGACTGACAATAAAAGGCACCATGTTTTCTTATTGCCAGAGATTTTTTTTAAAGGAATTAGCAAGTATTGTGTCAATGATGTCTGTGACCTTCCAACTGGAGGGAATTTATTTATTGAGGCAATCAGTTTTGATATTCAAGGTTGATGCTGGGGAAACCAAACTGGTTTCATTTCCCACAAAGATACTGAAATAATTTGAAAAAAGAATATAATCACAATCCACCATATCAGTGCTCTGTATGTTAGTCGATGTACAAGTAGTGAATGACAGCCAGCAGCAACACAGTCTATACAAACAGGGCAGCTGTGTGCATTTACCACTTAAAGTGTAAAAGCCTTTCCTTGTCCTTGGTCCAAAAGAGCTTTTACTCACCTGCTCATTCTGTTGTTAGGGTTTCTCTCTTTCTTTATCTATCACTCTCTCTCCATCTCTCTTCATTGCTGTGCATATATGAAACTGATTTGTTTGAAGTGCAAACCTCTGTATGACTCAACATCCCCACCTCACCCCAGCCCTTTCTCGTGCTTTCCCCCTGATGTACTCTTCATCTGCTCTAAATAAAATAACATAAATACCATCATTTATCACCATTTTCATCATGTGTTAGATATAGGAAAACAGAAGAAAGCAAAACAATGGTTTGTCCTTGGTGCAATGTAATCATTGAAAAATAACATGGTCAGGGAATGCTGGCTTCAATACTACTATATATCTGCAGACGTAATGGAGTAAAAACTGTCTACTGCCATGCTGGCAGCTCTGTCAGGCTGTACGTAGGCTTATGACCAGGGCAGTTCTTGTAGCTAAATGCTAATGTTAGCATGCTAACATGCTTTTCCACTACAGCTGAGTTCTTCTAGTTCCTCCTCAGCGGGGGCGGGGTCGTTGCAGGGCGATTGCGGGGCCGCATTGTCCGTCTCTCTTTTCGATCGGCTCATCAGCTCCAAATTCACTCGCCTGCACCTCGTTAACAGACCACAGTGTGGTTTTACACAGCATCATTTAACTCAAATGAAGGAGTAACAACAGTCTGGTACAGATCAGTGGTCGCTGTTGCTGCTCTGTTTTTGAAATCTCTGGGTTTGATTCTCATGCTGGACGTTGCTTGCAACGACGCTCTGCCCAATCAGTGGAAGGCAGTCGGCTGACATCACGTCTTAGTTTTGCTTCGGCTCGCTCGGAACCAGGGCCGAGGCGGTACTAAAATAGGGCTAGTGGAAAAGCAAAAAAAGGGTGCTGTGCCACGCAGTATTGTGCCACACTAGTGGAAAAGCGCCATAACAAGCTGACGATTACTGTCTTAGTTTATGGTGTTGGAATGTTGACATTTAGCAACACAAAAGCTGAAAGTGATGGAAATATCTTAAGATTTGCAGGTATTTCATCATAAACCAAAGTTTGATGATTTTCAAGACATACTAAGCCATTCTGTATTTTATGCTAGTTCTTAAAGGGGAACTATTTAAGGGCGCACTCACACTAGGGCCAGTTGTTCCGTGCCGTGCTGAAGCCCGAATGCCCCCCCTCCCCTCCCCACTATTTAAGTCTGGTCGCTTTTTCACTGTTTTGCTAAGGCAGGGCAAGGTAAGACAATTTTATTTGTATAGCCCGTTTTTACAAACAGTTTGTCTCAAAGGGCTTCACATGGCATCATAACAACATCCTCTGTCCTTAGACCCTCACATCCACTGAGGAAAAACTCCATAGAAAACCCTTTTAACAGGGAAAACCAGGAGAAAGCTCAGGGTGAGCAACAGAGGAGGATCCCTCAGCCAGGACGGACAGACGGGACATAGATGTTGTTACAGACAGTGCTATGTTATGTTACTTTGTAAAATTTTCATTTAGTTGTTAAGAGTTGCTAGATATTTGGCAATATTTGAATTTGTTCATTGCTATTTTATATTTTTGTGTATTTGATAACCCTAACCCACAATCATGTGCTGATCATTAAATGAATAAATCAGAGGTTACTCAGCTGTTACTCAGAATAGTTTTTTCACCAAGTACTTTATTATGCTTACTCAACTAAATATTGGATGGCTACAGTACTTTTTACTGTTACTGTACTTGAGTAATTTTATTCTAAAGTAATACTCTTACTCGAGTAAAACTATTGGCTCCTCTCAGATTCCAGAAGGGACATGGCACGATCTGTGGAAAGCTCACCAAACTACTACTCAGTCACTGAGATGGAGAGAATTTAATTGGAAAAATTTAATCGAAACAACCTAGAATCAAAAGTAAACAGTTGGTTCACCAGCCATGCTGGAGACTGTGTAATGACATAGATTCAGATCATACACACATTTTTTGGAAATGCACAAATATACAGCCCTTCTGGAGGAATGACCAGTTCTCTGATCTGGGGGAAATCTTGCCTTGTTCTGTACCTGGGACATTTGGATGGCTGATAGGAGACCAATATCTGATTAAGACTCTTTTGGTGGCTGGGAAGATTTCAAAAAGCCAAAAGACCCCCCTTGCAACAAACAATGGATGTCAAAAGAGTATGGAACATCTCACATACAAGTTGAAGTTCATTTTAAAATGTAAATGGTTATTATATAAGTAGATTGGATGTTTGAGTATAACTGTTATTTTTGTTTGTTTATATAGTTTGTTATTTTTATTTGTTTGTTTTTTCATCCTCCATAATGCAGAGGAGGACAATGTATTGTAAACATTGATAACTAAAACAAATAAATAAATATAAAAAAAAAAAAAAACTAGAAACCTCTGTTTGTTTAATTTACCGATTACAGGTTACGGGGCTCCTTCAGACTAAATTGGAAATTTTAAGTTTATAGCAAAAAGTATACAGTTCTATCAAATGTGTTTGAGTACAAGTATAAATATAGCAAGTCTACGGACCATGTACCTGTAGCATACTAGAAAGTATTTAATTTAATACTCCTTCAGACTAAATTGGAAATTTTAAGTTTATAAAAGTACACTATCAAATATACAAGTACACTCGTCTATATACTCCTACTGTAGTGTACTAAGTATATACTTCTAGTCCACATTTTAGTTTATTGAAGTATACTTTATAAGGTCATTTTAAGTTTACAAAAGTACACTTCCAAGTATACTGCCTCAGTTTTAGTATAAAATGAGTATACTTGTAGTACACTTGAATAAACTACTTTTTGCTAAGGGGAAGCTACTGTAGGTGGAAGGCAGAGAGCCTCCATTGTCCCTGTAACAGGTCATTTAACCATCACAATTACTCCAAAGCTGTTTAATTAAGATAGTTCCTCTTTAAGCCAAGCATATTTCTATTTATATGGTTAGCTTGACTAAAAGAACAAAGGTGAAATAACTCAAACTCCTAACTCAAACTTCACTGTGTATTTGTCGGTGACTATTTCAGCTGCAGATTGATGCACATTCAGTGTTTATTATTTGCAGCACGAGCTGGTGGGAGAAGTGGAGATGTCATGCGGTGCATCAGTATAGCCCACTGATGTGTTTTTGGACAACAATGGGGCTCTATATGTCAAGAGGAACAAGATATATTAAGATTTGTTTGCCAGGCCTTTATCTCAGAATGATTTAATGAAGCTGCGCTGAGCAGTTGCATGTGTGTGTGTGTATGCACCAGTGAGATAGGGAGAGGAAGTTGTAGACACGTGGTGGAGATATGGCTGGTAACATGGTCAAGTCTTTAAAACAGGATGTAACAGTGGCTGTGTCTGTTCCTAGTGAGCTGAGTCCTACCCGGTGTATTTATGTTTGACGTGACAGGAGGAGATTGATTCACAATCCCAGTGTTGCAATTAACCCCTTCTATGACCATCAATCACCATGATGCATAAAAAGAGTAATCTAATTAAATACCAAGAAAGGGGAGGCCGTTATTATCTGTCAAACGTCCACTATTTCCAAATGATGAGAGGTTGAAAATTGTCACATGGCTCGTACAAAATTAGATTATTTGTAAATGAATTGTGCTGATTGACATGAGGACAAGAGCAGACAGAAATGAGCATGATTTGGTAAACTGGCAGTTGAAATCAGGAGACAAAAGACATGATGCGATGATGCCAAACAGGATTCTTTTGTGCAATGATGTAACATGAGTGGCTGAAGTGTATATGTATCTAAAATATCCATGTGTGTGAAAATATTATTACAAATATTACAAAACGAATATGTTATGAGAAGGACAATATTTGAATTCAGTGTTATTTATTGTAATGTGAAAATAGGTGTCATATTTCTCAGCTGGTGGATATCTGAGTAAAACTTCAGGTCATGTCTCATATTCCTCTATTGTTCAAAGCAGACAATTTTCAATGGATGTTTTATTCTAGTTGTCAACTTTATGAAGTTAACGTGGACCTCCAGAGGAAGCTGATGATGCGTGTGGGCGGTGAATGTAAACTGCTTGATTGGTTATTGTTTCATCAGGACTTATTGTGTCCAGCTCAGCTGCTGGTTTATGCCGAGTCCTTATAGCAAGTGACTGTGCTGCAGTTCTCTGAAGTTTCAGTAAAGTACAACATGAACAGTGGGGAACTTATGTTTTACTGAGGTGCTAATTCTGTGTCTCTGATTGGATACTTCATTCAGTACACTCTTAGAAATAAAAGTGCTTTGTAGAACCATATAAGGTTCTTTTCCTGATAGGAGAACCCTTTTTGGCTTTTGGAGGGTTCTACCTGGAACCCAATTTATCTAGGACCCAACACATAAAGGGTTCTACCTAGAACCATCTGTGAAAGGTTACACCTAGAACCCCCAATGAGAGGTTCTACAAAAATCCCTTTTAAGGCATATTGGTTTCACCCAGAAGCCTTACTGGGGGTTTCATCCAGAAAATATCCCACTTCTTACGGTTTCATCTAGAATCCACACAGGGAGTTCCACCAAGAACCCTTTTACTGGAACCCTTAGTGTTACCAAGAACCCTTGAAAAAACATTTCTTTGGAGAAAGGGTTTTTAAGGGTTCTCTGGATCAAAATGGTTCTTACTGGAACCATTAGTGTTACCAAGAACTAGGGATGCACATGTTTAACCGTTTAACCGTTAACCGATAACAAGAACTTTGACCGATTAATACTATCGGTTATTTTTTTTATTATTATTAGCTACTTTTGTGTCAACTCATGGGGGCGTGTCGACACGTGCCGGACTGACAGTATGTGCAGCATTCCCCATGAAGGAAGGTCAGACAATAAATGTAGCTGCACACCTGGAAGTACTGTTCCAAGTCGTGTCACCTGCAAAAGTACTCTGATGACACGGCTATAGTGGGATGTGTGGAGAAGGGACAGGAGGAGGAGTACAGAAACCTGGTGGCTGACTTTGTGAGCTGGTGTGGGGAGAACCATCTGCAGCTGAACACTAACAAGACCAAGGAGATGGTGGTCAACTTCAGCCGCACAAACACACCACCACTGCCGATCTCCATCTCAGGAACAGATGTTGAAATAAAATAAAAATCATTTTAAAAAAAAACCTCGGTGTGAATTTTTTGACTGCAAGTTGCAGTGGTCCCTAATCACCGAGGCACTGTTAATAAAAGGGCCTGAGCAGGCTGTACTTCCTCTGCAAAAAGATGCTCCACATGTTTTATCAGTCGGTAGTGGCAAAAACCATCTTCTTTGCAGCAGTGTGTTGGGGTGCGGGCATGAAGCAAAGGGACTCCAGCAAAATCAACAAACTGAAAAAAAGGCTGGATCCTTATTGGGGAAGGCTGGCTCCACTGGAGGAAGGTGAGACACAGAATGCTAAGAAAGATCAAATCCATCATGGATAATGTCTCCCACCCCCCTCCACAGCACCCTGGACGGCCTGATTGAGTGCAGTTGTTAATTGTCTGAAAAGATGTTACGGAGCCAAGATGGTGACCTTTCTGCCTGAGGCCATCAGACTCTACAATACATGAATGTAGCCTCCAGACATTGTGATCCAGTGGAACAAACATCTAAGAATGACTGTTCACTTGGGCACAGCAGAGATTTTTGTAAATTGTCAATTTTTGATATTGTATTATATGTATGGGCTTTTCACTTACTGTGAGAGTCTGCTGGGATAGTTCGGACTTCTTCTGGATTTAATGGTTCATTAACATCCATACATATGCTTTTTTCAGTTTCCATCCACAGAGTCCAGTGGCGTGCACAGACTTTTTGATGGGCAGGGGCGAAAAGGAAAAAAAAGGGCACATAATAGCTCTCCTGCAGCTCCACAGAAGAGCTGTCCGAGGAGCTCTGCTGTTCCTTCAGCCTGGTGTTTGGCTGCACAAAACAGTTCTGTGTTGGATGATCTGAGCACGATCAGCTGAGACAGAGCACAGTGGATGTGACATGTGGCGCTGATCAGGGCTGCCAAGTTTCAGAAAATAACAAAAAAAAACATGGAGCGATTTAAAAAATATATATTTTTATTTTTTGGCCATGCGCTGCCAGCATCTTAATCTCATCGGTTAACGGTTAATAATCAGTTTTAACACGTGTTTTGGTTAGGGAAAAAAATTCATAATGTGCATCCCTACGTTTTGGCACCTGAAAAACCCTTTCTTCAGGAAATTTTGGTTCCTAGACCTCAGCCCTAGAAGAACACTTTTGGAATCCTTATTTCTAAGAGTGTACATTCATAAAGGTGCACCATGTTCACAGTGTAATCATTGGCGTAGTGCGGTATTGTACCTGTGTCATATGACATGGAAATTCTGCCGTCATTGGTGCAGTAACAGTTGTTAATTGTCTGAAAATATGTTACGTAGCCAAGATGGTGACCGGTGAGGGTAATGAATGAATGCATGAATGCATGCATCCCTTGTCAATGTGATCAGCTAAACAAACATCCATACATACTCTATCACTTGGCACAGCAGAGATTTTAGCTAAATGCAACAATGGCGTGATGACATGCTCATGACATGTTCAGGGGCAAAATCAAATTCAAATCACAAACTCACTTACTGTAGAGAGTCAACCAGATAGATTGGACTACCCATATTTGTCTGCTGTGAATGACATACACTTGGACTTCTACTACACCATCATAGATCATGTAAATTAATGTCAAACACAAAGAGGTATCTTGTTACAACCCCCCCAGTCACTGACAGAGTCTGTAACACTACAAATGAGGGATGGATGTAACAATTAAATTATTATTTTATCAGCGAAATGTTTTTGTTAATATAAGTCCTAAATGGTCCTATTTTGATCAGCAATCACTTATAGAGTGTTTGGAAATGGGAGGCTCTGCTCTGCTGTAAACCAGGAGAAAACTTTCCTTGTGGGATACAAGTGTTATCCAATGAGGAGAGAGAACGGCATGAAGGGCTGTGTGTGCAGCCAAGGGATGCGTGTGAATGTGGTGACGTAGGGACGAGGACCAATAGATGCCTGATGAGGCTGCTAACTCATGGTGCGTTCAAGGAAACTCGTAACTTGTGTTTTTCCTTCCTGTGAAGTCGTACCAGTTCGATCTGGTACGAGTTCACGGGTCGGAAGTTACGAGAGGCCGTTATAGTGACTTTCACAGGCAACAGGACGGTAAAAACACGAGTTACAGGTTACCTGGAACGCTACAAAGTCATAGTTGTGACTTGAAGCTGTAACTTACGGTTTCAAAAGCCTGCCTTGAACGCAGCATTAGCCGAAACGGCCGGACCGCTGATATCTGCTTTAAAAAAAGATCCACACTTAAAATGTAGCACTTTAATGAATAATAAAGAAGGGACCATAAACTTGTCAGAATACATAAATAATAAATAATGATAAAAAAAAATAATAATAAAAAGCACAAGTTAAATACAATTAAAAATACATACAATACAATAAATAAATATATATTAAATAAAATAAAGAATAATAAAGTATAAACTGGTGTGTGTTGTACTGTATGTGTGTGTGTTTTTAGCCGTGGCGACTCGTCTCACAGATGTTCCCTGGATGACCTCAGCCGTTCCCTTTAGGAGAACTTCTGCAGGGACACCCCCTATACAAAATGTCAATACAGGAGGAACAGTTACAACCCTCCCCATGCCAGGCAGCCATAAAGCTAACCATTTAGCATTTAGCTTCAAAGCTAGCACTAATGTAACATATCAACTTAAACTAGAGAAACTACTACTTGAGCTTATGTAAGTGAAACAACTGTATCTACAACACAATGGACACTGTGCAAAAAATAGTTGTGATGGAAATATTCACTTTCTTGCCTGAAAAATCGTTTTTTGGCTCCAGAACAGACAGTTTTCAACTCAGAGACATGAGTCTTCACCTGTGAGCTCAGTTCGTAAGTGGACATGGACTGTATCGATGACATCACCACAGCTTGTTTCTGATTGTTACAACCATCCCCGGTCTCCCCTACATTACTATCTGTTTACATGATTTCATTTGCATAATGTTTATGTAGCATGATTATGCTAAACGTTGTCAATTACACCTCGCAGATGGCATTTCTCATCTTGTAAATGCTCGGCCGGCCGAGCCCTCAAACACATTTCCTGTGAATGAGTGCCTTGTCCTGCTGCACTATTTGCTGAGCTAAGACCAAGAAACGGAGGGGCTAAAATAGGAAGAGTAATTAAGCCACCAGATAATCCTGTTGTCCCTTTAAACAGAAAACTACTATTCAGCTTATGGCCAGTAATTGTGGTGAAACAACTGTGATCTCATGTGCACAATGGAAGAGGAATGGGGGTGGGGCAAAAAATTTGTCCCATGGGAAAAACCAGCTCCACTCTGTACGGAAAATGTTTGATGGACTCCAGAACAGACAGTTTTTCAGTTATAGGATCAGAGGCACTGAGTCTTCACCTGTGAGCTCAGTTCTGTAAGTGGACATGGACTGTATCGATGACATCACCACAGTTTGTTTCTGATTGTTACAACCACCCCAAAGAAGAAGACCCTTAATTACTATCTGTTTTCATGATTTCATTTGAACATAAACTATTTATGATTAGCATGTTTTATCAAAGAAAAAATAAATGTTTTGTCAATTGATTCAGTATTGCAGATGGCATTTCTCATCATTTTTTCAAATTTGAGGCGTGGTTTGAAAGCCCTCAAACACATTTCCTGTGAATGAGTGCCTTGTCCTGCTGCACTATTTGCTGAGCTAAGACCAAGAAACGGAGGGGCTAAAATAGGAAGAGTAATTAAGCCACCAGATAATCCTGACGACAGCAGCAAAAACGGCTATTCAGCTTATGGCCAGTAATTGTGGTCGGGACACTATGACCCTACTCATGTGCAGAGTGGAAGAGGAATGGGGGTGGGGCACAGCATTTGTCCCATGGGTAAAAACCAGCTCCACTCATGTACGGAACATATGTGTGATGGACGGGGCCGGGACTCTGCACTGGGTTCATGTTAGCAGTTATAGGATTAGAGGCACTGTCGGTGATGTCACATGGGGTCGACCTGCTGCCGTGGTTTCGCTGCACTTACAAAGTGAAAGCGTGAAAGGTGCAGTGGTGGAGGTTTGGTTTCAGTGGAGAGATCAGAGGTTCACCAACCAAAGAAGAAGACCTTTAAATACTGCAATTATTTTTCCTTATTGCACTTGAACTAGTAAACTATTAATATGATTAGTGTTTTATCAAAGAAAAAATAAATGTTTTGTCAGCTTGATTCAGTATTGTGTAAAGCCTGGCTAACAGCATCACCCATTCATTTTTTCATATTTGAGGCGTGGTTTGAAAGCCCAGAGCTGTTTATAGGGCGATACAAATGTCTATCTGTATGTAGCTTATAGTATATAATCATACCTGACGAAATCTAATGAGGAAAAAAACGTTTAACGCTGCTCTTTTTTCAAAATAAACTTGCGGTCTTCTAACGCTGCATCGAAAGGTAAAACTGCCATGTTGGATCTACAGTACAAGCTAAGTCACTTCGGCGTGTCGTCATCGTATTGCTGCCCCCTCCCCCGTTCTGTGATTGGCTCCCTTGTTGAGGGAAAATTAGGTCCATGGTTTCCAGGCTGACTTTCAGAGCGAATACAAGGCAGCATGGGTAAACCCAGGCTATATTTCATGCATCTTTATTTTTAATATCCTTTATCCTTTAATATCTTATCTTGAGATGTTTGTGTTTTAGAGGACAGACATGTGAGTTTACAGCATCCTGCATTGAAGCAGGTTTTCTGCTCAGGCTGCAGGTGCAGTTTGTGCCTGCTAGAAATGATGTTTCTATTCAGCTAAGCTGCAACAGCAGATGGATTTTGTATAGGAAACATAATTGTGCCCATCCACCCAATCACCTGCTGGTGACTCAGCTGACAGCCTCTGAACACACTGCACCCAGTATTATTTTCTCTTGCAATGCAGTCACAGACAAATACCCTCATTTCTATGAGATATGATTTTTGAATTCCATTGGTTTTCTTTTGATATGCCACACATTCAGCGTTGCATTTCTCAGATTCATCACTAAGTCGTTTTCTTTTTTCCAAAATCAATAAAATAAAACCAGAGACTTTTTTAAAAAAAATTCTGTGCTTCACTTTGATTTGTCAAAACCTACGTCCTCGAGGGCTGAGCTGGGATGAGGAGGTCCTGGGACCTCACGCCATCTCAGAATCTCTCAAAAAGCTGATTTCAGAGGGTTGTGTTTCAAGTGTTTGGAAGATTATTTCATTTCAAAACCAGTCACCACCAGGATGCATTTGTCCAATCTTGTGAAGCAAGAGATAACGTTCAAGCACGAAAGTGTTGGAGTCTGTCAGTTGCTGTGAATACCACTTGAAATGTTTCAAGATCACAATGAGCGACATGCAAATTGTGCAGCTACATGTGTGAGGCTGACAGCACAGTGCATGTGCCAGAGAAGGAAAACAACATTCTCAGAGACTCGTCCTCCTCTGCTTTCATTTCCTATCATTAAATCCCGCTTGGAGTTGACACTGTTGAAAAACAGCTTATTACTGACGGTCATTTTCCACAGCCATTAAATTCATCACTGACCTCCCAAGTCTCAACAATCACACAGCGTCCAACAATCAATTATCCTGAGGACAGGGAGCTGCGTCCGTCCAGGGGGTGGGGGGGGGGGACTGATGCTGTGTCCTAAACAGACACGAGGGCCGGACTTCTGGCTCCGGGTGTACCTCGAGCTGCTGGAGGGTCACCAGACCTCGCACCCCGCGGGAGAGGGAGGGAGGGGGGCAGATGAGATCTCCATCACCAACCATCTCCTCCTCTCATCATCATCATCATCATCATCAACAACACACACCCTCCTCCCTCTTCCTCCTCTCCGAGGTGTCTGGTGACTCTGGCTCCTGTTATCTCGCCCCTCCCTTCATCTGGGAGGAGAGGGAGAGAGAGAGGGAGAAAGAGAGAGGCTGCAGCCCACTACCACCATGTCCCCAGAGGCCCCTCGCCTGCCTGCCTGCCTGCCTGCCTGCCTGCCCCCCCTCCTGCTGCTCAGTACAGCTGTGGCTCAGTCCCAGACCCTGACCAGCTGGGATCTAAAACCCTGCCAGGGAAGCCAAGAGAGGAGTGTGTGAAAGCACCTCTCTGGGCTCAGTCTTCATTAAGTGACCCACACAGAGACACCAAGTCCAGCTCCAGCTGCCAAACCTCTTCACTGCTGCTGCTGCTGCTGAGGAGAAGATCCTCTTTCCAGCATGGCTGTGGCACCCCGGGCCCTGGCTCTTCTCCCGCCCCTGGTGCTGGCGCTGCTCAGCCCGTTCCCGGCGCCCGCCTCGGGAGGATGCCCGTCGGCCTGCCGCTGCTCATTCGCCATGCTGCAGTGTCTGGAGCCTAACGGCATCACCGGCGTCCCGATTCTGGCAGCGCAAGAGAGTGAGAACGTGACAGAGATGTGAGTAAGACGTGTCACCCACCCTGCATGTGCCTCTAAAAGGAGCATGAGTGTTTCAGATGCACTCACATGCCTCGATGTTTTGGGTTTACCAAGCTGGATTTTTATGTTCACTTTTATTGCTGTGGGTTGGTGTTGAATTTGTGGCAAAGTTTTTGGTTTAAGTGGAACATTTGAAGCTGCTTTCATAGCTGAGTGGAAGTTGCGGGGTTAGGAAAACACTCGCTGGTCGCCGTGGGTTTTGGCTTTTGCCCACTTGTTCACGCACAGTGGAGCAGGTGTTAAATTGCTCATCATCTGTAGCGTTCCCAGGACGAATGATACAGAGGCAGAAATCTCCAGCAGCCTGAAGACGGAGCAGCTGCGTTGACTCCATCATCTCAAGTTGTGCAAAGTTGCTTTTGATCAGAACAAGTGTTTCTCAGGATGCTGCCAGTGATTTTGTTACTAGATTGAATCGGAGCAGCTTTGTTTATCTCTTATCCTTTGATCAGCAGAGGTCTGATGTCAGCCCAAGGTGCTTGTCCAGTCATTGTGAGCAACAAATGATGTTCCTGCCTCACCAAAGTCATCCAGCAAAGTACTGGACAGTATCATAACTTCAGTCCTTTGCAAAATGAGAACTGGCCTGGTGGTTTTGTTTATTCCTTATTGTTTGACATACTTAGATTCAGCTGTGTTTGTTCTCATCATTAGCCAAACCCTTGTGTGGCGTCATCTACCGCTATTTGAGATGCATTAGCTTGGCAGTGATTCAGGCACTATGGTTATTGGGAATCAATTACGGATCGGCGGTGACAAAAAACTGGCATAAAATGAGGGGGACTTGTGTCGTCGGCGTACAGCGAACTCTGGCCTCAGGGTCTTGAGAGACTGGCAGCCTCATCAGATCCTGGTTTATCTGAGCATGTGTTGCTAAGAGTCCGATTGTTACTTTGCAGAAAGTGAATAAAACTACCGAACAATGGGCCTCTGAAAAATGCTTTTACACTTTATTAGCAGAAAGTTACAGAGGAGAAGCTTTATTGTGCTGCTCTGGTGCTGTCTCCTCAAAATGCACTTTAAAAGCATTTTACACCCATCTATCAGCAATTAAACACTTGATTCTCAATAATGACTCTTTTATATTTGATGAAAAGCATCTTCAGGTGTTTTCTTTTCGGAAAGTAACGTCTTTTCATGCTGGAAATACAAAATTATTCTGATCCATACACCTGAGATATCTGGATATCTGCTCCAGTGTGCTGGAATGAGTAAACTTTTTTGCATTATTAAACAAGAGACCTGTCAGTGTTGAGATGGATGAAGGACTAATTCCTGTTGCTGAAATCTGAGATCAAGTATTCCAATGTAAATTCTGTTCCTGCTTGTACCTCTGAGGTTGTCCTGACCTCATTAAAGTTCCCTTGCTGTGGCTCAACAGAGAAATTGCTGATGGTCCATGCTGCGGTTTGGAGGGAGGCTTTGGCTCCATGTAGGTAGCAACTCTTAACAGCCGTACCTGTCGTGCTTTCATGATCGTACGGCTGATGGACGGACAGTTCCCTTGGGGAAAGCGGTTGAATAAAACTGAAGCGAAGCCGGTTTGCTCAGATGAACTGAGACTTCTCGCTCAGCTTTACAGCGCGTCTGCAGCAGATGACTGTTATTTAAACGCTCGCTTTTTAAAACTTTGTATGGGAAAAGAAGTAAAAAACTGACCACCTGTGATTTAAAGGAGGCTGCTGTATTATTATGCAACCCACCATCAGCTCCAGCATGGAAAACTAAATGTCACTCTCTGCACCGCCACGCTGTTCTCTCTTTGTTCCTGTCCCCGGATCTGAGCAATTAGCACTTGTTAAGACTGAGCTACATTTGTGAAATGCTGTTTTCGGTTGGAGTAAGTAAATTTTCCGACACTCTCTGCCTCTATTCACCTACACCCCGCTCTCCTTCGCTGTCCCTCCCCCTCTGTCTTTCCTCTTTATCTTACCTCGGAGGTATTTCCTTGTACCTGCAGTTAAGCATGCTTGGCAGCGCTCAGGGTGAGGCTTGACATTCTCTCTCAACCGTTCAATCAATAAGTAAGCGGTTCTTTCTCTGCTTCTGTTTACCGCGGTGCTCTACATGCCAGCAAACAACAACACTCACCGTATTGGCAGTGCAAAGGGAGTACAGCCAACGCGCGGAACAAACAAGAGGCCATTAACTGTGGAACAGGGGCTGAAATTCATCATACGCTGAGTTATAAATTCAATTTTGTGAATTGCCAGTCAATGCCCCCACCCGGGAACAATAGATGATATACAACCCACTTGGCTCAATCCAATAAGTATGGGCTATGGGTGATCCTGGGCCCACCTGCCCTGTAATCACATTATTGCTGTGTGGGTCAATCAGACATGAATAAAAAGGTTTGTGTGTTGCAGCTGACAAACAGAAAAGTGGGAGGTTGAAACAATGTCACATGCTGAAAGCGGCTGTCATCATACAGAAATATCTATCTATCTATCTATCTATCTATCTATCTATCTATCTATCTATCTATCTATCTATCTATCTATCTATCTATCTATCTATCTATCTATCTATCTATCTATCTATCTATCTATCTATCTATCTATCTATCTATCTATCTATCTATCTATCTATCTATCACACAGAGAGTATAGATTATGAAAGATTTACAAATAATAATGCTGCTTACATAATGCGCAAACAACAATACAGTAATATGCCACTGACAGCAGGATCTCTTCCTCCACTATAACTCTGTATCTCCCTGCCTCTGTCAGTGAAGGACATGTAGTCAACTAGACACACATTGTTTACCCATGCCTCCATCTATCTGTTTGCCTTGACAATAATATCTCACCGAATGGGGCCATTAAGCTGCCCTAATCTGTGTTCATTGTTTTGATACTTTAAGTCATATTTTTTGGATAGAACTCATGCACTTTCCAGGAGGATATCTTCATTCTCTTTAAGCGATGAACATTACTGTAATATTCTCTCGAAAAAACCTCTGGAGATGCTGCAGCCCTAATATGTCATATATGACTGACTGGAAATCAGCTGGATCTACTGTCTCTACTGCCCTCTGCAAATAACATGGTGCTTTTTTTTGTCTCTGCAGAATGTCCTTTAAAAGCATTTTCCTGACTAGCCTATTTAATATTTTAGCACAATAGTGTGCATTTATAGCAATTCTTAAATTTTCCCCCATGACATTTGAAAGTTAGACAGGAAGTGTCAGTGAAAACATGCTTAGGAGTAAATGTAATAGTAAATTAAAGCCGCAAGCGGCGATTACGGGCCCTCGCTCGTCCATGCGACCGCGGGGGCCTGAGGCGCGCGGGGGCCGTGGCGCGAAGCGAAAAGGGCAAAAAAGCATTGTGGGAGTGGGAAAATGCAATGTGTTGTTCGTCCACCAGGTGGCGCTATGGAGCCAGATGTGGGTAGGGGCGTTCAGGGGCTGACCGGGATCAAATTCATGAAGTTTGAATTCAATCGGACAATGTAAATGTAAAACAGGTCACTTCCTGTTACCACCAGGGGGCGCATTTGTATGAACCCAGATGTGGGTAGGTGTGTTCAGGGGCGGAGCCTCATCAAACTTGTAAAATTTGAAGTCGATCGGACAATGTAGGTGTAAACCAGGCCACTTCCTGTTACCACCGGGGGGCGCATTGAGTAAAGTGGGCGTGCCATACATCAGCACGTTCAGGGTGGAGCCATCATCATCTTCAGCAAGTTTGAAGCTGATAGAATGAAGTATGTGGGCGTTAGAGCTGTTAGAAGGTGAAATGGCGAGCAAACGTAAAGTCGCCAAAATTGGCAAGGCTGCAGAAGCCACGCCCTTTGACGTAGAGACCTATGGAGCACAACGTTCGATCAACATGGCATGGTGATGGTCTCCAGCCAATTTCAAGTAGATCGGGCGAAATTTGTGGGAGGGGTTAAAGTTTTTAATGTAAAAAATGGTCACTTCCTGTTACCACCGGGGGGCGCTTTGAGTAAAGTGGGATATTGATACATTGGGCGAATCAGGGGCTCACTTTTATAATTTCCTGCAAGTTTGAAGTTGATAGGATAAAGTATGTGGGCGTGACAGTCAACCGAATTTGGGTGGCGATCGAGCCTAAGTTTGGCGCCCACTGGAGGCCACGCCCTTTGACGTATCGACCTACGGAGCACAAGCTGTACTCAGCTAGGTCTCAAGATGTTGTCTATCAAATTTGGAGCGTGTCGGGCGAACCGTTTCGGACGAGTTAATTTGGCGCCAAAAACGAGCAAATCAAAATGGCCGACTTCCTGTTGACATTTCACCATGACATTAAGAGGCTTTTTTGTACATCTGGGTATGGTACATATGTGTACCGAATTTCGTCAGTCTACGCCAAAGTAATCGAAAATGCCAATGGATATACTTTTGAAAATTTGAAGGGGGCGCTATAGAGGCATTTGGCCACGCCCATTTCAAACGACTTTAAAATATCAAATTTTTCGCAAGGCCTGATGTGCATACCAAAATTCACGCGTTTTCATGCACGTTGAGGCCCCCAAAAATGCGATCGTTTGGGGAAACAAATAATGAAGAAAGAAAGAATAATACGTAATATACATAGCAATTACAATAGGGCTTTCGCTGGGCGACTTGCAGTCGCCGCTCGGGCCCTAAAAACAAACAACATCAGATTTAGATTCAAATATGGCTGAATCCTTACTTGTGCATGGAAAACACGAGAGGAAAACCTATGATGGCCATCAAGGGCCAAACGGCCATCAACAGTCCAAAACGTCTCAGTTCAAGAAAACAGCTACTACAGAAACTATGCAAAATCACAAACCCAGATACAAGTCTAAAACCAGGTACAAAAAGAAGAATGTGATCGCAAATGAAAAAATGTGCTGCAAAAGGCAAAGACAAATGCATCGTCATCAAACGCACTGCCAATAGAGAAACGATCTGCAAACCAAGAAAGATCTGCAAACCAAGAACCGATCTTCAAAAAAAGAAGCGATCTACAAACCAAGACACAATCTCCAAACAAAGAAATGATCTGCAAACAAAAAATGCTGCATTACTGGTCACTATAACTAGGGATGCACGATATATCGGCATTAATATCGGTATCGGCCGATGTTCGTCGTTTTTTTTAACATATCGGGATCGGATGAGTAAAATTGGGCCGATATGCACAACCGATGTACAGGGTATATCCGTCTAGTTGCTGTTTCAGGAGAGGGAGAAGGAGGGGGAGGGGGATTTGGCCATGTGTAACCTGTAACCTTGTTATTTGGAAGTAAAATATATTCTGAAAATGAAGGAAGACATTCAAAAATTCAGTTTGCATGATTTTCAGTCTGTACAAAAATGTATCATTTCTCAGAAACTTTAAAAAAAAACAACAACACATATCGATATCGGTAAATATTGGCCATAACAGAAAAATTCGTATCGGATATCGGTATCGGCCAAAATTTTCATATCGGTGCATCCCTAACTATAACGGATGTATTAGGTATATTATTAGGGCCACGGGGCCATTGCACCGAGCACTGGTCACTGGTCTCTGTTGTTAATTATATATCAATACAAGTATTATCCATCACTCACCTATACAGAAAAACAGAGGAAAACAGGGCCCAGGTTGAAAAAAAAAGAAGTTTCCCTTTAACAGAATACATATTTTTTGCGACATAAGTCGTGAAAAACTGTGAAAAATTTCTTATAGAGAATGAATGGCTTTTCATACTGCCTACTGTTAGAGTAGAGTAGAGAATACTTTATTCATCCCAAAGAGGGAAATTCAAATGAGTCCAGTAGCTTACACGACAATGATGGAGCAGGAACCGCAAGGTGGAGCTGGAACCACCAGGTGGAGCAGGACCGCCAGGTGGAGCAGGGCCACTAGATGGAACAGGACCTCTGGATGGAGCAGGAACCGCCAGGTGACAGGACCTCTGGATGGAGCAGGAACCGCCAGGTGGAGCAGGACCGCCAGGTGGAGCAGGGCCACTAGGTGGAGCAGGACCTCTGGATGGAGCAGGGCCACTAGGTGGAGCAGGACCTCTGGATGGAGCAGGACCTCTGGATGGAGCAGGAACCGCCAGGTGGAGCAGGGCCACTAGATGGAACAGGACCTCTGGATGGAGCAGGAACCGCCAGGTGGAGCAGGACAGCCAGGTGGAGAAGGGCCACCAGATGCAGCATGACCGCTGGATGGAGCAGGAGCGATGGTGAAGGGGCAGCTGGGTGGATCAGGATCATTGGTGGAGGGGCCAAATCATTTTGCTGATCTGCCCCACGACTATATTCCTCCATCTTGCAGCAAGGAGAGAGGAGCCGTCCACCACCGCTGCTCTCCTGGTCAGTCAAGGTGCCATGAAGTGGATGATCCAGGCCTTCAGTGCTCTTGTGCCTCAGGATGTTTAGTCTGTATCCTAGCAACAACTTCATGGAGAACTTCAGATAGAACTTAAGCAGTTGCCATTGGGATGTACACAAGTGTTGTTAGAAAAAATAAAATAAATGTCTACTTTCTGAGTCTTCACCAATATCTCCAGCTCTTCATCACTCTTGTTGGGCAGAGAGTTGATATTTCCAATGATGACTGACCTCAGGAAGGACCAATAGGACATCTCCACCTCCATGCACAAGCAGAAGCACGACAACCACCACAAAAGCTCCTCTTCATCTCTTCTGGGACAGGATGGTGTCCTCCAGATCTGTCCATTTTCAATGAAAGAAGCTCATCACTGAAGAATCTCTTCTCTCCATAGAAGCATCCATCAGTAGATGACAAAAACACAACAAAAATAAAGCAAATGTTGAGTAAAAACTAAAAAATTCAGAGCTACCAGACTTTGCTGCTCCCAGTTGAAGCGCATGTTCAGGAATTTCAACTTGTCTACTGCTCAGGCATACTTTCACCTAGAGACTCTATTTAAACTTTAGCCAGTAGACACAAGTCTGGTGTATTGATGTATTAATCCATGGTTCGATCAGCCATATGACCATGATCATTTTTGGAGAAATTATGAGATTATAATGGGTGTGTATTGGGAGAGTGAGAGAGAGCCCAAAAAAGTTCCAGATTTTTTCTCTTTCCACACTCCTCCCAGCCACAGTTTAGACTCTACACACATGATTTTTTCCAAATTCGTAGACAAACTTGTTCTGTCTCTCACTATGTCCTCAAAATATTTGAGAGACTTACAGAATTTGAATTGCACGTAAAATATTTATTGTAGAAACACCAAAATCATATCAAAGCATCCAGGAAGTCCTTGTGATGCTCATGGTCTGTGTTTTTTTCTGATAGGAGTTACCGTTTTGTCAGAATAAGCCCAAAATGTCAGACCACTCCTTCAGGCTGGGGGGCCCCTATCGTCATTGGCAACCATCTCAAGTTGCTGTGGTAACCTCAGCCTCAGGCCAGAGCTTATTTTCATTTCATTTCTTTATTTATTGAAGAAATGAAAGGGTTAAAGTTTATAATCCACCTAGAGCTCATTAACACGCACACTCTATAGCCTATTTGAATCACCAAAACTACTCCCCAAAACCAATGGGTGCCGTCCGGATGCTACGTCCATGTTTTTTTACATGCACCGTGGTTCAGTCAGCTGTAGATTAGTCTCAATCGCCAGCAGAAGAAGGGTCTGGCTGCTCTGCCTATGATTCTGTGATCCGAGAAAAAGACGCTCCAGTAATACATCCACGGATGTATAATAGATCCACGGTTCTGTTCCTGTTGTTGTTGGTTGATGTTTCCCTTTACTGGGCGGACTGTGAAAGCTGCAACACGGAGGCTGGACTTCCGCCGGGTGGCTCGTTCCGACCAATCAGAGGCTAATCGCAGCAATACACTTCCGTCAGGCCAGACTAGCTGTAGCCTAATAATAATATGGACGTCAGAACTATTACTGAGAGGGGGGCGGGATTTTTGTTGGGAGGGTCTGGGGAGAGTACAGTAGGAGGGTCAAGATTTGATTAAAGATCGGTCCAAGGTGGCAGCCAAGCTTTCTGATTTAGTATAATAAATAAACATTTGATCAAAAAAAAAAAGATTTGATTAAAGATCAAAAAACAAAACAAAACAAAAAACCTCCATCACCTGGAACAAACTGACAATGATATGATCAGATATGATCTTTCAACTTTGTTGACTGTCTGTGAAGATGACCTCATCCTCTGCTCCAGAGAGGGACAGCCCACTGTCAGACCTGGCTCCATGTCCGGAGCCCGTGCCCGCGTGAGGCGCTACAGCACAACGGACACAGAGACCCATGTACGACAGCGCAGCGAGGAGAACAGCACGTGAGGAAGATGATGAGCTAATGAACAATGAGCTTGGTCGCTATGTGTAAAAAATAAACGGAGGGATTAGAAATAAAAGCCTGCCTGCCTCTAATAAAGGCACACTGAGCTGTCAGCCTGACTCCACTATGCCAGATGAGGCTGCTGTATGGAGCCAGGCAGGCTGCGTATCACAACCAAACCATAGATCTGTCTATGTTTTTTGCAGCACGTTTTTTCATTGGCAACACGTTCGTCTTTTTGTACCTCGGTTAGACTTGTATTTGGGTTTGTGATTTTGCATTGTTTCTGTACTTGAAGCTGTTTTCTGAACTGAGATGGTTGACAGCCGTTTGACCCTTGTCGGCCACCGTAGAAAACAGCACAGAATTCAGACAAATCTTCTGTCAAATAACACAAACTGTGACCTACTACCTATGGCAGGTTATTTCATGTAGGATTGCATGACTTGATGTTTTATTCAGATGTGTACACCCCATGCAGCTGTATCAACACAGCTTCAACAAAAAAACTGCACATCATACAGTAACCTTCAGTTTGCTGTTTCCTAGTGGTACCTGGGCTTTGGAATGGGAGTAGCTCCAGTGTGCAGACTTTGACACCAGGAGGCTGTTTTCATATTCTTCTGACTTGTTTGACAGTATAATTATTTGCCATTACAGCTCATTTTGAAGTCAGCGAAGGTTCAATGTGTTACATACAGTGCTGTGAAACCTGAAACCTGCAAACATACACTCAACATGGATCTTTCAGTGAAGACAAAGACATGTTGGGTCCAGCAGTTAAAACCTGAGCAAATAAGCAATAGTTCCATATTGATCAGATTTGATTGGATTTAGATTGTATTTTAGTATTTTATGTCTTTAGCTTTAAAAGGAGAACTCCACTTATAAACCGCTTTTTTTTTCACAAGGGTCTCATCTTGGGCTCTGCTACACGTATGAAAACGTTGAAACTTTTTGTGGCTTCAGAATATGAGGTGCCTCAATGATGTCTGATGACGACAGGTTTGAAAATGAAGAATATGATGGTGTTGGGTTAGACGGATGTGAGACCTCTTTGTTTAAGAAGCTGGAGACCTCATTAGCTCTCACTAGCTGCTCCAACGTGGCTGTCAGTGGTTGAGTTGCATTGTGGGTACTGGGCACCAGGTTTTGAGAACAAAGAATTCATGGAAAAACAAACAAACATTGATCCGTCTGACCAGGAGAGCAGAATGAAGGTAAATGATTTTAAATGCACAGTACAACAAGCCTCTCCTCCAAAATAAAAGCATCATTTTAGAAAAGCATTTAACCTCAAGTACCTTTTTGTTTGAGGCACATATTCAGGTTATTTTCCTGTTGTTTGTGTTCTTCGGGTGTTTACTTGTTTAGAGCATTTTCAAAACGTTTTTTGCAACAATAAAATCCTCCAGCAAACTCACCTTCACGCCATAGTGCTTCTGTTTACCTGAAAATAATCTAATGTTTGTTACATGTCCATTCCCATTTCATCTTTTTTTTCCCATCTTCAATTGTGTTGTTCAAGGCAGCTCCCCCCGAAAATAACATTATTACTTTTTTTAATAATTTCTTTTTATTTTGCTCATTTGGTGCATTTTATTTTGTGGAACAAGACACTTTTTTTCAAGGATATTTTGTTTTATATGAAGAGATGAAGACAGTCACGTGGATAAAATCCCTCAGTATTTGAATCGGGCGAATCTTATCTTTTCAGAAAAGCTTATCAAAAGAAGTGTCCTCCTGTGCAAAATGAACAACGTTGGTATATAGGACAGGAAGGAGGAGGGAGAGATTGTTGAGGGCAGAGAATGGGATGGAGAGTTTGCTTTGGCGAGATCCTTGGTAGGTCCCATCAAACCATCTATTCAAACATGTCATGAAAAGGGCTGGCTGTCCTTGCGCTGAGTGCTGAATTGATCTATAGCTCACTAGTTATTCTGAGTGAGGCTGATTGGAAAAGTGGAAAATGACTCATTGAGAAGAATTTCCCATCAGCCTCATCTACCTGGCGTCTCTTCAGGCATTATTATTTCTTCTATATCCAGCAGTTTAAGTTGTGATATGCCGTTTGTGGGTCCCTGGACGTCTCGGGCTAGTTTTGTGTGTTTGTTATTAGTTGGTTCAGTGGATGTCAGGGAGGTCATACATATGTCAATGAGGATGAATCTGGATGCTAACCACCTTCTTTTGTTCCATTATCATAATTTTGTATCCCACTCGCTCCCAGGGTTACGTGTGTGTCTTCCCGTCCTCTTTCTCCCCTGTTGTTCTCCTCCTCTCTGAATGACTGTGCCTTTTAAAAAAAGGGTTAATGGTCCAAGTAATTAGCTGCTGAGTATTGACACAAAGGTTACGCAGGTGACTCTAATTCGATTCAGCCTCCTCTGTTGCTTTCGGTCTTCAGCGTGGATTGTTATTGTTAATAGACTGGCATTTCTATGCTTTACTTGGAGTAAAAATAGGAGAACCATTTCTCTTTTGTTCTCTTTACTGGCATGGTCTTGTATTTGGTACAAAACTGACCTTTTTAAAATGGCAAATCAGTAGTCTGTGAAGATTCCCTGTCATCCAGGTCATGGTTATTCAGCTCTGAACTGAAGGAGCCTCTTAGATGAGAGGTGAAACGTCTCCAAGTGCCTACAGCCAGGTCCAGTTTGCATCTATTCAGCCCTTGTTGGATCAGTGTTTTTTCACTTATTTTGTTCAAACTCCCCAAATGAGAAAAACAAAACTTATGTCTCTGGTGAAGAAATTAATTCACTTCTTTGTTTTTTGTTGTAATTTTCAAGTGTTTTCTGCCTTTTTTGTCTGTTTTCTATTATGGTCATTCAGCAGAGGCTTGAGAGAACATCAGCTATGCAGTAAACAGCTGAAGGTCACAATGAAATCTGTGTATTTACCTTGCATCTCTCTCTCTCTCTCTCTCTCCTTCTCTCTTCCTCCCCCTCCTTTTTATATTTATTTACCAGCTATATAGAAAACCAAGCCGGCCTGGAGAACATAACAGAGTTTGATCTTGTTAACTACCGCGAGCTGAGGAACCTGTAAGTAATACACTTCTCACAACTTACCGTACGACAAAGACGCATATTCAGCAATTCATGCACCCAGAGTAACACAAAGCTATAAAGCTGTGCTGCACTACCCTGTATGTACTTCCCAGGATGCCACAGACCAGATTCTGAAAGAGAAAGTGAATTTGTTTATGACAGAGTTACATATTACATTATAAGAAAATCAATGAGCAAATGTTTTAATAACAGTTTAATCCTGCAGGTAGGCGAGGAAGAAAATGTGCCAAAGACTCAGTAACCCCAAAACTTTAGCATTTTTGACTCTTGGTTACACAAAATGGAAATGTATAGAATTTCACAGACCTTCCGATTTCCAGTGGTTTTGTTCACATGTTCACAATTTATAAGAAACATTTTAGCGTGTTCTGCTTTCTTCCCTCCAGCACGGTTACATCATGTAACCTCAGGCTCATCTCTCCCGCTGCCTTTGAGAACAACCCCAAGCTCCAGTATGTGTAAGTGTCCCTGTCAATACAAAGGGATTGTCCTTCCCGTGTCATGTTTTGACCCGTGTGTGTGGGTCAGCTTATTTGTCCCTGTCAGTCAGTGCTCAACTGGCCTTTTAATAGTGCACGTGTCACATGAAGTGACAGGTACATTTCTCTAAATTATAGGGCTTCAATCTCTTGTTCAAATAGGGGTATTAGTCATCCACAGGTCTAGGGGAATCTGTGAGTCCATATAAGGCAGTGAAATCACCTCTAATTATCTAAATGGATTTTATAAATTGGATTGTTTAGGGATTTATACAGTTGTTGAAAATGTGTAGGATGATGTAGCATAATGGACAGAAGCAAGTTTAGACCAATTTTTAAAAATTTTTCTTACTAAAAATTTCCAGTAGCCAGTAGAAAACATATCAGCAAGCAGCCTGGAGTTGTTTTTAAGTCAGTTGCTAACACTCCAGACCCAACAATAAATAATAATATGAGGACTTATCGACTGGAACCATCAGATTTCTCTATTCATCAGCAGCTGATCCTTATCGCCACCATCTTGTCCTCATCGTTTCACTTGAGTGTTTGCCACATGTCCGATGTTGTTTATCTGAAAGACAAGCGGGTTGTGAGGAACAGAGATGGGTGGTGGCGGTGCAGGTGGCGAGGTGGGCCGGGTGAGCTGGAGAAATTGGAGAAGACATCCAGCAGTCACCTTTTACTCGCTCACTTTGGCGGATTATCGACAACTGATGCATAATAAATACACTCCACTAAGGGTCCATTATCACTTAATCAATATTTCACAGTGGAGGGAGAGGGTGGGTGGGGGTCGGGTGGAGTAGAGGTGCTTCTGTGTGACAGATGTATTTCTGAGATTAAGAGGAGACTGACTATAAACCAAACAGTGTGTGTGGAACTTGTGTGGGCTTGGAGCGCTTTCCTCTCCCTCCTCGTTCTCTTGTTTCTATCCACAACCCCCCCGGAGCTCCATCGTCTGTCCAACCAGGGCATTCAGGTCTCAGAGAATCACTAAAGGCTGGGCTACTGTTCCCGGCTCTGCTCCCCCTCTGGACTTAGGGAGGAATCGAGCTGGTAATGGATAAGCCCCAATGGCTAACCCTTCTGACATGAACTTTTGGGAGCAAGGAAAACAAATAATTGAACCCTTGGCCCTGCCAGAGTGAATATGTATTGGCTTCCACATGCGTGCTCCCCAGTGTGGCTTTCTGTCATCTTCTGAGGGGAGTTTATTTACAGCCTGGCTTCTCAGCTGTCTGACAATCATTTGAGAGGCTCTGTCATATTTAGTGGTCTGAGAGAAGTGACATTAAGATATGCAGCAGTTAGCCTATCTATCATAGCATGACTAATATCATTCTAGATGAAAGCTTTCTTATTTCTAGCATAAAATACGATCATTTACTCACCCAGGCAACTTTGGTGGCATTTGGAGTCGTTTTAACGAAATTAGCCCCAGTGGAGCGGCGCGTATATCCGTATAATGCGAGAACACGGGTCAGCACAATGCAGCCTAAATAACACATTATCCACCGCAAAACTCGTTCATTTGGCCAATATTTTGATACACTAGTGTTATTCCCCTCTGAGCCCGTGGTGGCATGTTATCAACATCCTGCTTCTGTAGGTTGACCTACTGACCTCTGATCTGGGTGATGTCATCTCCAACCGCGGTGCGGCGTGGCTAACTTGCTACCAGAGTCCTGCATCGGGTCGGATCCCTGCGGGTATCCGACGGGTAACCCGCAAAAACGGTGTTCAACGGGTGGATAAACTGTCTCGTGTAAATTCATGGGTCGGGCGCGGGCGGAACTCAAATGAATGCAGGTGGGTACGCGGGTGAATGTGTGTGAGCCTACAGAGAAAAACTCACGCACAGCTGCATGCAACAGCGAAGCAAATCATTTTTATCACACACGGCAACAACAGAGCAGCATCTTGGTGTAAATAAACGATCTCTGGCTGCTCGTGTGACCGCTCACAGCTTTCCTGACAGAGTTTAGCCTGTCACGGCTCGACTGCTCGGCTCCTGGGTCAGCTATAAACACAGTGATGGGATCAGTGTAAAGGCTGAAGTATCCTGCTTTCATTAAAAAAAGAATTACGTCTCTATCATTCTCTGTTCCGGAAATAGCAACGCAAGAGTACGGCTTTTTTTCCCCCTCTCTCTCTTTTTTTTTTTGGTAAAGAATACGGCTATACCCCCGTTATCGCCGGTGATGACGGCGATCTCACGGGCAGCGGGTCGGGCAACGGGTCTTACTTTTGACGGGTGGGTTGGATCCGGGTCGTATTCAGAAATAATCACGGGTGACGGGTCGGGACACGGGCTTAAAAGACTACGGCTGGGTCGGGCGCAGGTTTCCAAAATTGGACCTGTGCAGGACTCTGCTTGCTATCGCTAATGCTACGGTTCGTTTCTGTGTGTTTCTGACTTGTCAGAACAGAATGAGCAGCTGGATGAAGTTGAGCTTCCACAGCTTCTTCTCCTCAACCTGGACTCACTAAAGCTCTGGATAGTTGAGATAAAAATGGACCTGAATGCTGAAGCAGAATGATTATTATCAGAATGAGCCGGGCAGCGGTCGGAGATGACATCATCCAGGTCAGAGGTCAGTAGGTCAACCTACAGGCGCAGGATGTTGATAACATGCCACCATGGAGGGGATAACACTAGTGTATCATAACAAAATATTGGCGAAATGAACGAGTTTTCCGGCGGATAATGTGTTATTTAGAGGCTGCATTACGCTGCTCCGTGTTCTCGCATTATGTGCCGCTCCACTGAGGCTAATTTCGTCAAAACAACTCCAAATGACACCAAAGTTATCTGGGTGAGTAAATGATCATATTTAACGCTAGAAATAAGGTCTAGGTTGTAAAAAACTAAAGTTATCCTTTAAAAGTGTTAGCTACAAGTTACAAATTCCTCCCAGCCAGTGTTGCACTCACACTCGCCCATTCTCACTCCAACCTTCAATAATGATTGCCAGGTACGTCTGAGGGGAGCAGCTAGTAGCTAAAGCTAAGCTAACGCTAACCGTATTTAACAAGCATTAGCTCCGATGTTGACAGCGAACTGGAAACACATCTGAATCATTTCACACTAACTCACCATCAGACGAGCCCAACAAACCCGCAGCATCACACCTGCACCGGAAACGTTCCATTGATGACCATTAGTTAGCATTAGCATTAGCATGATGCCAGCCTCACGTGATAGACAAAATCGCTTGTGGTCGCTCTGGTCGCTCCTATCGCGCTGCTTGCCAGCTCTAGCAGGCCCTTGCACCAAGTGACCAAAGGGGCGGGGCTTTCAAGCTGCGCTGCAGATGTGTCCAATCAGGCTCTCTCAATTTCTCCCACTGTGAGAATCCCAGTCTGCAATTGGCTGTCACCGCGGTCGCGCTGCAGCTCATTTGCATAAAGTTCAATCTCTCCCAACTTTAATCACTCGCGTCGCTCACATCGCTCACATCGCTCACATCGCGTCGCTCCCCGTCGCCGGTCGCTCTGATTGCTCCTTGTCGCCAACTAGTGTACATTGAAAATGAATGACAGCTGATCGTGGCCGTCGCTCTGGTCGCTTTTGGTGTGAATGCACAGAATGCTGTTCGCGCAGAGATTCATTTTACCCCGAAGTTTCTAATGTAACCAATGTTGGACCCGTCAAAATTTATTAAACAATTATTTAAAAATTTTATTTTAAAATTATTGAAAAAAATAAGTTATTCTGTACCGTTCTGTGGATGTATCATTTTTGAAAAATTAATTCTGATAAAAAAGTTGTAGCTAAAACCTTTAAGTAAATCATAATCTTAATTGTTTCTGGCCTCCATATAAACACATCAATTGGCTGTGTTAGCAAAGGTCAACTTAGCTCAGGTCAAGGTTCAACAAATTTTAACAAAGTGAATCTGAGGTTGACGGGAATGTCATCAGCAGGTTTCTGGTGATAAATCACATCACAGCATTAGACAAATGACAGTTCTTACATGAGATGAAAATCATCATTATCACCACTGTGTTTACAGTTCATTGCAAAAAGGTTTTAGTTTTTTGGCTTTAATAGTTGTTGATATATTAACTCAAACCACAGATTTGAACCCTGTCCTTATTCTAGAGGAGTAGTCAGATTCATCCTTACCCTGGACATGAGTGGTTTATTGAAATTCTGTAGAATGTCAGTCCTCTAATTAAGGGTGCACAGAGAGTACAGCCTTTAATACATGTTCAACCTTCAACGACTTGAAATGAGTTGGTAAGGGCTGTTGTTTGTTTGATGCAACAAATAGCCCACAATCTAATTCTGTCTGAAACACTGAACATTTCTGTAATACAAGACAGAACTTTTTAAATGCAAACTGTGTAGACGAGGAGTGTCCTTCCTCCTAGAGGAACTATAAAAATGAATTTGGGTTTTTTGTTACCTCAACTTATTTTCCTTAGTCAATCCAACTAAAAGTATCTAAATTGTTGGGCCAACTTGAAATACACTGCCTGGCCAAAAAAAAAGGCACCACCAAAAAAAGAAGTCATACGACTCTAATAATTCGTTGGACCGTCTTTAGCTGTGATTACAGAACACATTACAGAAATTTGATGTGACATTGTTTCGATAAGCTTCTCCAATGTCACAACATTTATTCCTGTCCAGAGTTGTATTCATTTTTCAAAGATTATCAATGAGGTGAAGGTCTGGACTCTGTGGTCACATTGGACCACATTTCTCCCGACTATCCTTCCAGTTTTTAATAATGCATTGGACAGTTCTTAACCCAATTTTAGTCTCACTAATCTGCTTTGATGTTTTATCTGCTTGATTCATCTTTTCCACAACCACAGGATGTGTCATCCAACATGGTTGTTTAAAGCAGATATCAGCGGAATGTTTTTGTTAATATAAGTCCTAAATAGTCCTATTTTCCGTCAGCAATCACTTACATGGAGTGTTTCAGCCGTAACACGAGTCTCTCCGTCACTCTGCTCTGCTGTAACCCAAGGAGAAAATTTTTCTTGTTTCAAGTGTTATCCTGAAACATGAATGCAGCCAAGGGGTCGTGAATGTGGTCATGCACAAGGACCAATAGATGCCTGACGAGGGCGGGGGCTGCTAACTCATGGTGCGTTCAAGGAAACTCGTACTTTGTGTTTTTCCTTCCTGTGAAGTCATACCAGTTTGATCTGGTACGAGTTCACGGGTCGGAAGTTACGAGAGGCCGTTATAGTGACTTTCACAGACAACAGGACGGTAAAAACACGAGCTACGGGTTACCTGGAACGCTACAAAGTTGTAGTTTTGACTTGAAGCTGTAACTTACGGTTTCAAAAGCCTGCCTTGAACGCAGCATTCGCCGAAACGGCCGTGCCGCTGATATCTGCTTTAAGAAATGAGACTGCATCAGTTAGGGTTAAATAAGTTGTTTCCAGCTGAAACATAGTCATCCATGCAGTAATTATCCAATGGGAGGCCCTTCCCTATTAGTTTAGTTAAATCCGAGTGGTGCAACCCGCACAAGCCCACGTCACAGACTGACCCCTGCTCCACATGTGTCAGTTGGAAAGGACGCCATTTCAATCAAGACGAACAGCAACCAGATGTCATCATGAGTGGACAAAAAGAGCAAGTCATTCCAGGTAAATAACTGCTGTATTTTTGTAAGCTACATGGTGCAGTCAGTGCCATTTTACTGTTAGAATGGTTGCCAAACCACGTTTCTTAAGCTACACCAAAGAGCCCTCAAATCTATTTAAAAAGAAAAAAAAAGACCTTGTTAACTTTAACTATCAAATTCAGCAAGGGCTTCGTCTGTAAATCAGATATGCAATGTACAGTGTAAGTATTTGTTTGACAAAATGTCTGAATATTAATGAGGTTAAATGTGCGATGATGAATGAGCTAACTAAGCTAACTGCTCTTTCTTCTATGGAGTTTGTTGCTGAGAGAAAAGGATACAGCTGGAACCACAGTTTGTGGAATAACTGAATGAAATGTCTGTAATTCATTTAATGTAGGCTACTGGTGTTTATGTTAAAAATTATGGGTTATCACAGTAATAAGCTATGAACTAGCGTCATTATAGCTTTGTATTTTCTGCAAGTGTTAATTATATAACACAAGATATACAGTAGATCAACCTGACATAGATGTGTTTCCGTTACAGGTCCAGACATCATGCTGACTGATCTAAAGGAACATGTCCTGTACCCTGTTGGATGACTTGGATATGCAAATACTATAACTTTTCCTCAGCAAACCAGCACAACATTATACGGCATTAAAAAACTAAAACATGAACATTACAGTAGATCTTGCCGCTTGCTTCGCATTAAAGCATAATTCAGCGATCCGGTCGTTTTGGCTAATGCTGCGTTCAAGGCAGGCTTTTGAAACCGTAAATTAGGCTACGGCTTCAAGTCACGACTTATGACTCGTGTTTTTACCGTCCTGTTGCCTGTGAAAGTCACTATAACGGCCTCTCGTAACTTCCGACCCAGATCGAACTGGTACGACGTCACAGGTTGGAAAAATACGAGTTACGGGTTGCCTTGAACGCACCATGAGTTAGCAGCCCCCGCCCTCGTCAGGCATCTATTGGTCCTCGTCCCTACGTCACCACATTGGCATCCCTTGGCTGCACACACAGCCCTTCATGCCGTTCTCTCTCCTCATTGGATAACACTTGTATCCCACAAGGAAAGTTTTCTCCTGGTTTACAGCAGAGCAGAGTGACGGAGAGACCAAACACTCTATGGAAGTGATGCTGACCATGGAAAATAGGAATATTTAGGACTTATATTAACAAAAACATTCACCTGACTTCTGCTTTAACAAAGACTGTGTGTGCTCTTCAACACACAAGTTGCTCTCAGCAGTCATTTGTTGAAACATTGGCCTCACTCTGGCTTTATTGCCAAGGAATGTCAATCTGATGGACTGTGTCACTGTGTGATTTATGTATGAATGTATTGAATGAATGTATTTATGTATGAATGTATGTATTTTTTTCATGTTCAAAAGTAGGTTGTACTGTGCCTGAACTGATTTTGTTGAAAGATGTTTGTGGTCAAATAAATACTGTTTTAAAAAAGGAATTTCTTTATGTATTCCACTCAGTCATTTTAGGAATTAAGTGATTTAGTTGACTTGACAAATAATGCTGTTAATCATAGTTAAGTTTTTGAGTGAGGTCAAAATTTTATGTTGATTTAAAGCAGATATCAGCGGTTCGGCCGTTTTCGCTAATGCTGCGTTCAAGGCAGGCTTTTGAAACCGTAAGTTACAGTGTCAAGTCAGAACTACAACTTTGTAGCGTTCCAGGTAACCTGTAACTCGTGTTTTTGTTTTGTGAACTCGTACCAGATCGAACTGGTATGACTTCACAGGAAGGAAAAACACAAGTTACGAGTTTCCTTGAACGCACCATGAGTTAGCAGCCCCCGCCCTCGTCATGCATCTATTGGTCCTCGTGCTACGTCACCACATTCACGCGCATGTTCATGTTCTCTCTCCTCATTGATAACACTTGTATCCCACAAGGAAAGTTTTCTCCTGGTTTACAGCAGAGCAGAGGACTTAGCTGAAACACTCCATGTAAGTGATTGCTGACGGAAAATAGGACTATTTAGGACTTATATTAACAAAAACATTCCGCTGATATCTGCTTTAACTAAAGGGCTTAGCTGGAACAATTTATGTTGCCTTGTTTGTGAAACAAATGTAGACATTCATGTTTGTTGGTTGGACTTCTAATTCAATGTTACCTGAACTACAGTAGGCATTTAGTTCATACAACTTAAATTTCTTTGTTAGTACTTAAAATGTTTTCAACTAAACTTAAAATAAGAAGTTGATCTAACTGTCTCTCACTTTGGGATTAGTACACAGAAGTGCAAAGAACTAAACATTCTTGGCTCTCTCTCAAAATAAGGCAGCCAGCTAACTTGTTTTTTTTAAGTTGACCAACAAATTCTTTGTGATTGATGATCACCTAATGCAGCCTACTCAACGCTACGCAAACACAGTTGTGCAGGAGGAGTTTTGTGAATGTGGCTCTTGGCTGGTGTGAAATACTTGTCAAGGTAACTGATCACAATCCATTTGGGTACATTAACGTTTTCCACTGAGAGTAATTCAAAAGCAGGTAAGCATTGTTCTGAAAGTGAGCAATCAAATCACATTGTGACTCAACTGCAGAGCAGGACTGGGTTACAACAAAGAAAAGAACATTTGTCTTGTGTGTTGTGTGTGTGTTTATGTATGTGTTGTGATGAATCAACAAGCTTCAACAGATGTATTCTGTTCAGCTGGTTGTTTCCTCTCATGCTAACTCAGTGCATAAGACAGACAGACAGACAGACAGACAGACAGACAGACAGACAGACAGACAGACAGACAGACAGACAGACAGACAGACAGACAGACAGACAGACAGTCAGACAGACAGACAGACAGACAGACAGACAGACAGACAGACAGACAGACAGACAGACAGACAGACAGACAGACAGACAGACAGACAGACAGACAGACAGACAGACAGACAGACAGACAGTCAGATAGATCTCCCGGGGTTTTTTTTGCCTGGTGGTGTCCATCTCAACCATTCTCAAACAGACAGTGACCAGGTTGTGTTGTGTCTTTGAGGATTTTTTTTTTTGCTTTTGTGAGTCTACGGGGGAGGAAGGTGTTAAGGATAATTAACCGTTTTCTGGACCTCATTTCTAGCATAAAATACGATCATTTCCTCACCCAGATAACTTTGGTGTCATTACAAGTCGTTCTGATGAAATGAGCTCCAGCCGAGAGGCGTATATATCCATATGGTTATTTGAGCTAAAAATGGACCCGAATGCTGAAGTGGAATGATTATTATCAGAATGAGCCGGGCAGCGGTCGTAGATGACATCATCCAGGTCAGAGGTCAGTAGGTCAACCTACATGCCATGATAACATGCCACCACGGGCTCGGAGGGGATTAGCACTAGTGTAATGAAGGAGTTTCTCTGCAGATAAAATATTATTTAGAGGCTACATTGCGCTGCCCCGTGTTCTCGCATTATTCAGATATACGCGGCTCTCGGCTGGAGCTAATTTCGTCGGAACGACTTGTAATGACACCAAAGTTATCTGGCTGAGGAAATGATCGTATTTTATGCTAGAAATAAGGTCCAGATTGTAAAAAACAGTAATTATCTTTTAAAAGCTTAGGAGTGATCCACCAAGAGCAACCTTGCAGCTCCCCCGCCGCTCCAGATGGGATGATGCAGCATGGAGAGCTGCAGCAATAGCATCCTCTGTGGAACTATTTGCTCTCTAGGCAAATTGATGTGTGTCCAGGGCCGGTGGCAGGCTGGCAACACTGTGCCTCCACACCAGTTTGCTACAATTGGTGTGTGAGTGCCACTGGCCGGTAGTCGTTCAGACTCTTTATGGTGGGCTTTTTTGGCAGTGGAACTATGGCAGAGGACTTCAGACAGAGGGGGACAATAGACTGGGACAGTGACTGGTTGAAGATTTTAGTTGAAAAAAACCCTGCAAGCTGATGGACACAGTCCTTCAGTACCCTTCCCGTCACGCCACCAGGTCCTGCAGCCTTCCTTGGGTTCACTGTCCTCAGCGCATAGCACAGTGTGTTCCTCTCCTTCAGCAGGTTCTGTACCTCCCTTGTCATCCAGGGATTGATCCGTATGCACTTATCAACAGTGACAGTGTCCATACAGAACTTGATGTAGCTATGGACTGCTAATGTATAGTCGTCTGGGTCGTATTGTTCAAAAATGTCCCAATTTGTTCTGTGGAAGCAGTCCTGAAGCTGGTGGGAAGCACCTTCAGTCCATGTTTTAACAGAATAAACTGCTGTTTGTGTCATTAGAAAAGTAAGATGTTGGCAAATCCCTGCTACCACATTCACAAACTGGGTATAATAGCTTCAATTACTGTACTCTTGTGTTACACACAGTATAGCAGCAAAGAAGCAAAGGATACTGTATGTTGTCAATATGTGTTTTCTCTCTCTTTTTCACAGGAACCTGGCATCAAACTCACTGAAACACATTTCCTGGAGAGTCTTTCATTCTCTGCCTTTGCTCAACCTGTGAGTCCCTTTATATCCAGACAGTCTCTAGGATTCATATGAAGTCGTAAATAAACTAACTGACTGGGTCGGACAGACAACAGAAAAGGCCCAAAAGTAGCCAAACCTGAACAAGCAGATCTGCAGCTTGCCGGCTCCTCAGAAAACACCTCCATTAGCGCGAGACGCAGAAGACATTTACTGTATAGTTAGTTCCATTTGTGCCCTCAGCGCTCTGCAAAGCACAGTGATTTGGTCACCTATCGCCTATTAGCAAGAATCAAATGCATCTTAAAAAGTCATTTCTGGGATTTCACAAAATGTGTTTTCATCCACCTGTTTTTATGTGCATTTTGCAATATCACAGAAAAAAAGGCTTACACTGCAGGTGCACTGTACTGCATCCGTGCATCCATCTCCTGACCTTTCCTCACATTTTGTTTTGGTTCGTGAAACTTTTTGAGAAGTTGCTGAAACACAACCCAGCTAACCAGCTGTAGTGTAGCAAGGTTGATGATGGACTGGTGTGATACGCAGCCCAGGTTACTTTGTCTGGCTGAACTGACAATGTGCCTTTTTAATCACTAAGTCTTAAATAAGTCAAACCTGATCATTTCTTTTACAAACAGAAAGGCTTTTGTGCTCTTAACTGACTTTATGTGCATCTTATATTTGGATCTTATACGACTACAAAGATGACATGTAGCTACAAATAACAAAGATTCTGTCAAATAATGCATTTGTATTAAGTAAATCTCTACAATAGGTGCCCTGACAATGGCCTTTCTTACATCATTGTGCTTTCACTACTGTAGATAGTCTGACAACATTCTCCTTACTTTACTTTTTCATTAGGTTTTTGAAAGCACATCGAAAATGGAATCATCATCTTATCTTAAGTTAGAGGTTATAAAAAGTTACTTTTTATATGCATATAAGATTCTTCAAGGATTTATATTATATGAACATTTTTACATGTTTATGATAATTGAAGTTGATTTTAAGTGGCTTTAAATGAGTTTAAAATGGTTTTGCCTGATGAAGGCAGGACTCCACTTTCTTCTCATGAAGTGGCTTTAAAATGAAACAGTTTCAGACTCAGCCTATCTAATGTTTGATGGTTGAAGCTCTTGTCTTTCCGACACAAAGGACCTCTTTTTCTCCCTTTTCTCCCCCCAGGGTTTTGAGATACAACCCTCTGATCTGCTCGTGTGATCTCTACTGGCTGCAGGAGTGGCAGCGGAACGACCGCGGCGACCTGGACACCCAGTTGTTGTCTTGTTTCACTGACAACGAGGAAAAACTTCTCAACACTCTGGTCATAGAGAACTGCAGTGAGTTGTGTTTTCATTTTCATATCTGTATGGACATGTATATTTACAGTCAGACTTGAAACATGTTTTTAATCAAAAATATTTCATAGTGAGCATAAGACCCACACTTAGTTTTGTTCACTGTCGCTTCACATGGATGTATGAGTTTCATCGTGTTGATTTACAGCATTGAGACAAAGGTTTTAGTCATGTGTATGCAAGTGAGTGGGTTTCAATGCTTTCAGTCAGTATGTGTTTTTAAAACAACGATTCCCAAGGTACACTTTCACACTGTGGTACATCATTATACTGTAAGTACCTCAGAGAACTTGCCACAGTTACTCAGTGTCTTTGGTCTCTACATATTCTCCCAAACTGACACTGTGAAGTTGAGGTCAAAGCTCTGTGGGGGTGGGGCCTGGGGGGTCAGGTCATCTGTTGCCAGACCTTGTTCCTCTTGTATCTAAAGATAGTTCCCAAGTCTGGACTTGTTTTCATGCTGTTTGGGACCATGGATCCGATGAGACTCCAAACGTCCTGTAACTTTTGTACGGTGTTGTACTGTATGTGCACAACTTGAATCCCAAAGGTTGTTTCCACTTTTATCAGCTTAAAGGGATAGTATCATTTTTGTAAAGTGTGGTTGTATGATCTCCAAATAGCCCCTAAATACTTGAATTGCAGTAGAAGACTCTCTGCACTCCTCCCGTTAGCAACGCCAGTCCATAGTCCTGCCCAGAGATTTACAACATACATTGTTGTGAATGGACCCAAAGAAACAGCCCATTTTCACGGCCTAAAAGAGGTTTTACCTGAAAAAAATACACAATTCCATTGTTCGCTATGATATAATTTTTTTCCAGCCCTTCAAAGTGCAGGAAAAATGCAATTTTTATTTGGAGCTAACCAACTGCTGATCGGCGGGCGCTAACCCTGGGCGGAGGGATACGTGAGTTGGTTAGGTCCAAATAAAAACTGTGTTTTTCCTGCACTTTGAAGTCTCTGGGCAGGGCTATTATGGGCTGGCGTTGCTAACGGGAGGAGTGCAGAGAGTCTTCTACTGCAATTAAAGCACTGAGGGGCTATTGGTAGATCATACAACCCCACTTAAAAAAAATTATACTATTCCTTTAAGTGGAGTCTCACCTCAAACCTCAACAAGAGTCAGCACCCACATGGTCTTCACATGGTCCAATACACACAAAAAAAACATTAATTGAGGGGCAGTGTTTAGCTCAGTTGATAGAGCATCCGCCCCATGTGTTGAGGATACTATAGTCGTCACTGCAGGTGGCCCCGGTTCGAATCCCGTGCCGAGCGGTTTTATCCCGAGTGAGTGTCACCACCTCCCTCTGCCTCCCATTTTCCTTTCTCTCTCTCTCAACTCTCCTGTCATTAAAGGTGTACAGAAATGGCCGTTTGTCCCGTTTGTTGCGCAGAGTTGTCACAAGCTGCAACACGAGTTTACCTGAGTAAGGAAAACGGATTTGATCGGTCGTTATCGAGCGGGCGGGATATTCGAAGCTTGGGGCGAGTCTGAGCTCCGTGTGTGTGCGCGTGTCAGACGTTTGAATGACGGATGACTGATCCAACAGGCTGACGTATAATCTGTGCGCCTGCAATGTCCAATGTGGAAAAAAAAATACCACACTTTCATAAGTTTTTGCACTATTTTTATGACCCAGAGTGGGCTCAAATTCAGTTTTCTTTTCTGTACAGCTTTAAAGGTGAAAAAAAGTCCCAAAAAGTATACTTAAAAAAAAAAAAACATTAATTGAAAGCAGAGTGATTTTCTATGTTTTAAATGTTTTAAAATATGTAGAAAATTTAAATGATGGAGCTTCATCCAATATCCTTGAAAAGGAAAAATAAATCATTTGTTGTTTGTATAACACGGATCAGCTTTGTTGCTTTAAAAAATACAGTAGGAACATCCTGTTGCCAGGAAACTATTAGAGAGTTTTTGGCCCTGTGCTGCTGTTTCTCCAAACTGCTAGAAAGCCCCAGCTCAGCTCAGTCCAGTACCATATCATCAGCAACCTTCCTCTGCTGCTCTCAGGTCTGCCTGAGGTGAGAATCAACTTCTCCAAAGCCAAAATCCAAGAAGGAGGCAACCTGACGTTTGAGTGCCAGGTGACAGGAAGTCCCACTCCTGACGTCAGATGGAGAACAGATGAGCTCAGCTCCACCTTTAAACCTGAGGTAGGGAAGACATCTCACTAACACTATGAGACAGGATCAAGTTTGAAAAAATATGATCGACTGATAGCACTCAGCACATAGCTGTTGTTATGCTAATTTATATTTTCAAAAGATAATGTCACAGCTGCAATTCTCTGCAGCCAGATTTATTTACAAAGTATTTTATTTAATCTATAGCATTTAACCTCATTTAACCTCATTTTGCATAAATATTTTAGTCATCTACTTCTTTGCATGATTTTTCTGTTCACATCAGTTATGGTTAGTCTGTGTGCCTTGTGAAGACGGACCCCCCTCCTCTGTAGATCTCTTTTTTTCCCTCCTTGCCTTTTTTTCTTATGTTTTTATTACACATGTTACACGAAAGGTTTAAATTCATTATTAATTATATATAACTACATTGCTTAATTAATCATTTTTTAATTATTTGATTCATTAATCCATTTTCTGGCTTTTGTTGACATTAAGGATGTATTGGTTTTCACATTAAGCTTGGAAAGACTAAGAATGTGTTTTAAAAAAAAAAGCCTACATGTCTATGATCAGGAAACAGCTTTAAAGGTATAGTTCACCCAAAATTCAAATTTCACTCATTATCTACTCACCCTCGTGTCGACTAAGAGCTGTGAGAATTTTCAGAGTCCTCCGTTCCTTCTCTGAGTTACGGGGGGGTCCACGCAGCAGGATTTGTCCATATAATGGTTGTGAATGGATACCACTTGAAATAAGTCTATATTTGAAGCTTGTTTGTAGCGGAAGCTCCCAGTGCCTCAGTTCACTGCTCTTCCTGTGTCATAGTGCTAGCCTCTGTAATGTCCCCCATTTAATTCATTTTGTATTGAAAAGCCCCCCTATCATGAGAAATTGTTCTGCCAATCAGGGAAAAAATGAAATAACGTCTATTTCCTCCCAGAAGCGCCGACTCTTGTTCTGTTTAGTTTAAGTTCGGTAATTGATGGTATTTCATTTAGAACTTCCCTTACTGCTGTTTTTAGTGTTTCTCAGTGAGTCAGTCCATGTAGTGATGTTTTCAGCCCTGATTGGCCAACGTGCTGTGTCAATCCACAGTGCACGCTGATTGGCTCGGTAGACGGCCGACGTGATTTGCAGACTCTCCCTGAGAAATGAATTAAATGCATTTCCGGGGGAGGCTGGAACTAATTTCTCAAATCTCGTGATTTGCACTGACCGGTGGAACAGTTTCTCATGTCGGGGCTTCAATACAAGAGGGACATTACAGACGAGCAGTATGGAGGTATTTGGATGTTTTTTGGTGTGTCTTTTCGGACCAAGAAAAGTGGAGTCCATTCACAACCATTATATGGACAAATACTGCTGCGTGGACCCCCCCGTAACTCAGAGAAGGAACAGAGGACTCTGAAAATTCTCCCAGCTCTTAGTCGACATGAGGGTGAGTAGATAATGAGTTTGATGAGAAATTTTAATTTTGGGTGAACTATCCCTTTAAGTTTATTTGGTGAATCCTGCAGAAAGCCCCTGAAGGGAGATTACTGATTTGTGATACTGAGCTCTACAATAAAATGGACTCATCTTATCAGATCCAGTTTGAACTGACTCCATATACAGTTGTTTTTTACTGTGCAGTACATGTTTATCTGACCTGGGAGATTTGTTACATACATTTGTATCCTTAATATGTTGGTGCTTCTAAAGGCTAAATGATTGTCTTCCTTTTCTTACTGTCCACAAATTCCCTGCTGTGATATTATTCCTATATGCATCTGAGCCTCATTTATGTTCAAATGAAATGAAAAAAAGCACATGAGTGAGCCACACTGTTGGACGTGTTCCTTCACTTGAACATGGGCTGAGAGCCACAGACAGACTTTTTATTTTCTTCAACCTTTCTCCGTCAGCTACACTTCCTTCCTGTTAGTGAAAGCCTTTAAGCGCTGAGTGGACCCCAGACCACACAGTCAAAGATATCAAATCTGTGTCTGTCTTGTTCATACCTGTGGGACTCGTTGCTGTTGTATTTATTCTAACGTTTTCTGTCCCTTTTCAGATTTCCTAGCTGTTCTGTTAAGCTCTTTAGATCAGCAGAGCTTTGTTTAAAGGTTCAGTTGGCCACTGTAATCTATTGATCTACAGCCGTGTAAATTGGCTCCCACTTCATCCCTGTCACCTGTGTACCTCTAAGTGACCCAGCAGTGATTGTGTGTCTGTGACCCATCTGGATTAACCCTCCTGTGCTCTTTGTGTGCCGCTGTCGCCCGCTGCAGAAGAGAATCTGGGGCTCCACATTAGAGCTGGTCCTTTACCTCACTAACGTTTCCTCCAAAGACAACCTGCACAATCTCACTTGTGAGGCGGAGAATCAAGCTGGGCCCAGGGAGGACATGGTGCAACTGGACATTGAGTGTAAGTGCCTGCAAAATAAAACCGCACTCCTGAAAGCTCACAGCCTCAATACAAGTTGTCGGGCTTAATGGAGGTTAGGGCGAGAGCACACTGGGGCCATTTTTCTAGTGCAGGCAGGGTGGACAGCCAGAGAAAAGAAAATTGCACTGCACTGATTTCTTCTAAATGCCCCTTCTACAAATACGAGTATGTACCCACCATGCTTCTAATGGAGCTCTCTGTCATCTGCCACTCACTCTGGCAACTGCTGAAAAGTGTTAAAATAATATGAGTGAAGTGCTGCAGGTATGGCTTGCCATTTAATGCAGGGATACAATGCGAGGACAAAGGAAAGTGAACTTACTCCCTTGCTCTTAAAGGAACTCCTTCACCCCGTATACACCGCCTTGTACTAAATTACACTTGCAGCAATTGACCCAGGAGGTTTACTGTTGTTTCCTCTTTTCAGATGCATTAGTGCATCTGGAAGTCAAGGAACAGTGAGGAATGACAGCACCCAGTGGTCCCACAGAAAACGCAGCGAGACGCATTAGTGATGCATTACTGAAAATACTGCCCAAACAATATCATATATCACCAACTCAGTGACACTCATTAGAAAATAAAGCCAAAAAGAGCGAAGGCGCCAATCAGCTGAAGCCAAATGCACAAGCATCAAGGGACAGATAATGAACATCAGGAAAATGGGGCTGATAACCCGCGCGAATATCTGATTTGAGCCTGTGCTAATGGACTTTTCCCTCCTACTCCGGAAAACCGCTTCATCGGCGGTGATTGACAGTCTCTAAATGCGTTAGTGCAGCTAATCTATCAACATCAGCCCTCCTGGTGGACGGACACTCGTTAACCGCTAGCCCTTTAATTACTCTTAATTACCTCCCAGAACAGTGGGTGTTTACTGCTGAGTGGCTCTCTGTGCCATTGATTCATATGGTGCTCGTGCAGCCCCCCCCCCCTCCTCACAGAGGAGCTTTTTTTTTGTATTCACAATCTGTTTTTTTAATTTTAAAGTTTAAAGGTGAACTCGGGGCTTTTTAAAAAATCTTTTTACTCTGTGTTCTGATTAACTATGAGTCTGCTGGAGCAAAATCATTTTGTGTTTTTGCCACATTTGTTTAAAAAAAAAAAAGTTTCATTGTCTAATTCTGTGGTGACGTCTGAGAACTGGCAGGCTCATTAAACATAATTCTAGCCTTCCTTTTAACCCCCACAGTGAAATCACTTGTGTAAGATTATCAGAGGTCGCTAATGGATGATTAGTTAAATGTGATAAATAGCGTTAATTTTCACTGGGTGTAACAGACTTTAGCCCTGAGTGAAGCGCCGTGCGCCGAGTCGGTATCCCCTTAGCACAGCACTTTGTGAGGCTGGGTCACGGGTTAAGAGCAGCAGGATGGAGGGTCTCTGCACTGTTCGATCTAAACCAGGCCATTTCCTGTAGCTTCATGTCCAGACGCGCTTCCAGGTAGCTTTTGTGGTCAGGGGCACGACGACGACCAGGGTTCATTATTCATAGCGGGTCAGGACAGGTTTGCAGTAGAGATGGAGAACATTGATTGGTGGGTACTCACAGGGAACCTGCAGGGCACTTCACTCACCTTCATGTCATATACAGAATGATGGAGGTGCACATTCAGCACAAAAACGTAACATGATGGCTCGTGCATTTGGAAAGTGCATTTACAAACATGATCTACTAAGCTGTTTAAAAACATATTGATTAGCTCATGAAAATACAAAAAAACTATATGAAAGAGTTCAAATGAGATCCATCATAATGTAGCACCTCATATATACCATAGTAATAGAAGTAACACTGTAATGCTACATAATGAGCTGCCTCTGGTGCTGTGCTACATTTGGCTGCTAATACTATAATAAGTACATTTTTGAATGTTGTTACATAATGATATCCCACTCTTTAAAGCAATTATCAGATATTTTTGGAAAAGCAGATCACTTTATGGCAGCATGTGTTAATTATTATTACTATACAGTCACATGATGAAACACAGTGTCTTTGTCCCTCTAACCTCTGAGCAGAACTATATTAAATCCACAATGATATAAAACAGACAGAAGGAGCTCATTACACACATGCTTACTCTAACACACACACATTTTTACATGTTTTTAATACATACAGAAATGTTCTATCTATTTTAACCCACACCCACAAAGCAGAATACTGTACAATGCATTGTTATTTATTTATTTAAAGGGAAAGTTCACCCAAAATTCAAATTTCACTCATTATCTACTCACCCTCATGTCCAGTAAGAGCTGTGAGAATTTTCAGAGTCCTCCGTTCCTTCTCTGAGTTACGGGGGGGTCCACGCAGCAGTATTTGTCCATATAATGGAGGCTGTGAATGGATACCACTTTTCTTTGTCCAAAAAGACACACCAAAAAACATCCAAATACCTCCATACTGCTCATCTGTAATGTCCCTCTTGTATTGAAGCCCCAACATGAGAAATTGTTCCGGAAAAAAAATTAAATAAGTCTATATTTTAAGCTTGTTTGTAGCGGAAGCTCCCAGTGTCTCAGTTCACTGCTCTTCCTGTGTCAGTCAGTTGACCGGTGGAACAATTTCTCATGTCGAGGCTTCAATACAAGAGGGACTATTGCTATTTGGATGTTTTTTGGTGTGTCTCTTTGGACAAAGAAAAGTGGTATCCATTCACAACCATTATATGGACAAATACCGCTGCACGGCCCCCCCCCCCTTAACTCAGAGAAGGCACAGAGCTCTTAGTCGACATGAGGGTGAGTAGATAATGAGTGAAATTTGAATTTTGGGTGAACTATCCCTTTAATCTATTCACAAATTCGTTTTATGTTTGTCTGTCAGTGTCTTGAGTGTGGTGTTATTGTTGGTTATATCATTTCATGTAAGATGAATGGACAATAGAGTTTTTCTGAGTCACATCGGTGAAACTGGAAATGTAGAATATTTGGAATTTCTGCTTAAAAAAGATGAATTATAATCCTATGAATAGTTGGTAGAAGATCTCTTTCTATAAAGACTGGAAAAGGGAGGAAATAGTAAGACTGGTATAGGAACTCTAGAGGAGGTTTGTAGCTTGACCCAGTGTTTTTGCCAAGATAAGATATCTGCTCTTCAGATAGTCAACTCTTGCTAAGGAGGAAAGGGAGCTACAGTCCTTCTCTTCCTACCCTTCAACTCTCAAATCTGTTGTCTGCCTCCAGTTCCAGTCAAAATCCTCTCCCTGAAAGACGCCGTTCAGCAGCATCACTGGTGTTTTCCCTTTGTGGTGGATGGAAACCCTGAACCCAGCATCACCTGGCTGTACAACGGCAAACTGCTGAATGAGACCATCTACGTGTACACCCAGTTCATCACCGAGTCGTCCGACGGGTCGCTGAAGCATGGCTGTCTCTTCCTCAACAAGCCCACCCACATCAACAATGGCTGCTACACTCTGATCGTGGAGAACAAACTGGGAAGGGATGAGGCCAATGCCACTGGGATGTTTATGGACAACCCCTTCGACCCGCTTGATCCTGAGGGGCTCATTCCCGGTGAGTTCCTGAAATTGTTTTGTAGCTGCAGGATGTTTTTTTTTTGTTTTTTTTTCCGAGCAGCGTTTCATAACAAACCAGAGGAAGCCATTAGGACGGAGACAGAGCGATGAGCGAGGAACGAATCAGAAACAACCTGACAAATCCCTTGTAACTAGTTTCTCTGCACTGATGATGACATGAAACTAGAATCCATGAATCAACATACTGACCACTTCCCTCATCCCTGATTAAGCCTGAATTAGCATCTAGCCTCCCTACTGCTCACTAATTACTTAAACATTAGCCTCTATTTTTGCCCCCTCAATTGAAGTGGTGCATCACACTGAGAATGTGCAAGTGACTCTTGATTAATTGTATCATCCAAGTGGTAGTGAGGCTTTGAATGGAGAATAACAATCCAGAGACAGCAGCATGCTGGAGAATTTTAATACACATTAAAATTCACATCTAATATTATTATTAGATGTGAATTTTATAGTATATTATTATGATTATGATTATGATTATGATTATGATTATGATTATGATTATGATTATTATAGTAAAGTAATGCTGACAGGTTGTTAGTAAAGATTGCTGTTATGTTGACTTCAGCCCCCATTGTTCAGCCTTCATATTTATCTGTTGTTAATGTACATGAAATCTGGCAACCAGATACCATAGCCTTAAAGGGATAGTTCAACATTTTGGCAAATTGGCCCATTGCCATAATCCATATAGTCATAGCAGTAGGTTTGTTATTTTTAATTGTCAGTGCAAGTTATTTTTAGAATGGTGGAGCAGAGCCGTGAGCTGCTCAGAGCTACTGTACGCTACGGAGGCTCATGGGATTTCTTGGTTTCCCTCATCAAACTCATCAAATACACAATCCAACAACTCCACAACGCTCTGGTGGACAAGTTGTGACCTGCACATTCACCACGCTATGAGATAATAACACAACGTTACCACACAGAGTTGTTTTAGAGGGAAATTCATGCAAAACCGCTGATGCGCGTTCCTGTCGAGGGCAGTTTTTATCTTCATTATTTACATTTTTATCTCCTGTGGTGAATGTGCAGGTCACAACTTGTCCACCAGAGTGTTGTGGAGTTGTTGGATTGTGTATTTGATTTGTGTGTTTGATGAGGGAAACCAAGAAATTCCATGAGCCTCCGTAGCGTAGCTCTGAGCAGCTCACGCTTGAAGGTGATTACTATTCCTACTTAGGAACTGCTCCGAACAATTTTCAATGTCGAGATGAAAACATGAAAAACAAAATCATGTTTCGCTGACATGAAATCAAAACATAATTCAAATGATCTGTGACTGGTCGAGGAATGTCCAGGAGGTCATGGTGCATTGATTTTATTTGATAGGAACTTTGATAGGAAATTACACTGTTAAAAATGACATACCAAACAAGCCAGGTAAGAACCAATTACTGTTTGTAGCCTTATGTATACGGTGCCTGACCACATTCATTTAGAGCTACATATAAAATAGAATAAACAAAACAAAATAAAATGCATCTCAGCCATAGGTTGTATTAGGCGCTTGACTCTTATTGCATATTGTACCTAATTATCTACACATGCATTGTTATATAGCATGCACACAGACGAGCAGAACCCAGGATGTAGATTACTGGATACTTGACACTGATGATAATTGGAGTGGTACTTGGGATTGATTGACATTATGGAAAAACAGATGTACCGTATTGTATTGTGCACTGTATCAGGCCTTCACTGCTCAGGCTTTAATAGTGAAAGAGGCTGCAGTGCAGTGAGCGCAGCCTTGAATATCTCAGGCTGTAGCATTGGATCCCTTCACCGTACAGTATGCTTATACAAAATGTTTGTGCTCTCACTTCCAACATGCCAGTCGTTGTGGATCCAAGTAAGTCTCTGATTGATTTTTGATTCTCCTCAGCATCTCCAGTATGTCTCCTCACAAGTGTCAAGTGTTTTCCTCAACAAATCTCATTTTCTGACCCTCAGTTCCTACAAACAAATCGGACATGGACGTCACTGAGAACCCAGAGAGCCGAGTCTTTGTGGTACGTCCAGCACGCGTCTTCGCCATAACTAATGTAATAACCACTGTATTCACCGGTGGTGCTTCTGGACATAATTGTGACTGTGTACCTCTGTTTGGACAGGTGTCTGTGGCCGTGGGTCTCGCCGTGTTTGCCTGCACTTTTCTTCTCATCATGGTTTTGGTTATTAACAAGTGTGGCCAGCATTCCAAGTTTGGCATTCACCGTAAGTTTGTCTTCACCTCCAGAAGCTTAAAGCAGATATCAGTGGAATGTTTTTGTTAATATAAGTCCTAAATAGTCCTATTTTCCGTCAGCAATCACTTACATGGAGTGTTTCAGCCGTAACACGAGTCTCTCCGTCACTCTGCTCTGCTGTAAACCAGGAGAAACCTTTCCTTGTGGGATACAAGTGTTATCCAATGAGGAGAGAGAACAGCATGAAGGGCTGTGTGTGCAGCCAAGGGGTGCGCGTGAATGTGGTGACGTAGCACGAGGACCAATAGATGCCTGACGAGGGCGGGGGCTGCTAACTCATGGTGCGTTCAAGGAAACTCGTACTTTGTGTTTTTCCTTCCTGTGAAGTCGTACCAGTTTGATCTGGTACGAGTTCACGGGTCGGAAGTTACGAGTGGCCGTTATAGTGACTTTCACAGACAACAGGACGGTAAAAACACGAGTTACAGGTTACCTGGAACGCTACAAAGTTGTAGTTGTGACTTGAAGCTGTAACTTACGGTTTCAAAAGCCTGCCTTGAACGCAGCATTAGCCAAAACGGCCGTGCCGCTGATATCTGCTTTAATAATCAACATTTTACTGTATATATCTGTTTGCTAAATACAATCTAAGTGTAACCACCGAGCGACATCAGACCTGATACAGAACCAGCTGCTGCACGTACTTCACTGTTAACCAGAACTTTAGCTGCTCACTAGTACTGTAGCACAATAACTACGCTCACTGTTTCTATGAGATTTCCTCTAATACTAAACATCTTGATGCACTCGGCTCTTTGCTGTGAGCCAACCACAAACCATGGTGGGCGGGGCTTAAGGCCTGAATTAAGCATAAATGTGCCTCCAAGACCAGTTTTTATTTTATTTCTTTCACTTTTTTATCAAGGTAAACTATATTAGATCAAATATTAATCATAGCACAATATTTTTTTTCATTTTTTAAACATGTTTATTCTATATTTTATTTTTTATTTTTTTCTGCTTCTTTTCTGATGAATGATAAGTGGATTGATTCCCATGTCTGTCTCCATACTTAACACACAGACATGAGAGTGATATCGATCATCTCATCTACTCTCATCCCAAATCTCAACAGGGTTGGAATCCAACATTTTTTGAGAAAGCATCTGACTGATGCAGCATCACTTTAACCATCATATCATTCAACCTGCATATCCGTCTGTTGCTGTTGCTGGTCCTGTTGCTGTTGCTGCAGGCCTGAGCCATGTGTGAAAAATGCTTTACATGAGAAGTGAGTGAGTGGTAATCAAACGCCTTACTAAATTCTTGTTTCAAAGTTGCGAACAGTTCTCTCAGGTTCTCTGAAGGTAAAGCATAGGAAAGACTGGCTAATATAGGATTTCCACTGAGCTGTAACTTAGCACGCAGGCAGCCGCTGTGTCGGCCGGGCTAAAGTGCCTTAATTACTGCATGAAAACGGCGGCAGAAACCTCCCTTGGCCACCGCCACGTGGTGAGGGCCATTAAAGAAGATGGATGGATGGATGGATGGTAGAGCAGCTAGACGTGCTATAGCTTCTCTTGGACCCCACCCCCTACACACACACACACACACACACACACACACACACACACATCCACCCTTCTCACTCTCAAAGTGCCTAAGTGGGCCTGATTGCCTAAGTGGACCCTGCTCCCTGTTTCCTTCCCTCCATTGCCTCTGTGCTCTCTCTTTGTTGTTCCATTTTGTGCCGTGTTGGACTCTGGGGGTCTGTGGTTTGCCTTGCTGAGTGGAGTTTTACAATTTGGGCCCCACTTGTTTGGCTTTTAATACGCGCCGTATTCAGGACTTGCTAACCATTCAGGCTTGCTATATGGTCATTTTTCCAGCTCAATGTGGACTGATTGCCGCGTGGTTGATGATGGTGATTATTAGGGTCTTGTCATCATCTGTCACCATGGTACCAGCAAATGTGTGACCAAGTCGGTGGTGGAAAGCGTTGATTCCTCGAAAGGGGGTGAAAAAATGGGTTCTGAATTACTCCCTCTGATGGCTCATTGTAATCACCAACGGTTAGACGCTGATTAGGAGTTCCATATCTCTCAGTTTTTGCATGTTTGCATCCCTCCCACATTTCATCAGGTTCATCAGTTTTGGGCAAGGAGGATGACCTGGCCGTGTCACTGCGCTTCATGAACTTTGGAACCAGCCCGCCCTCCTCAGATGAAGACTCTGGTTTGTCCAGCTTCGTAGAGAATCCACAGTACTTCTGCGGCATCATCAAGGACAAAGACATGTGTGAGTTTGATCGGTTGTTTGATGGAAACACAAGATATGTGATGTTCAAGGTCCCTTTCAAATGTTAACATTCCAATGTTTAGATTTTTTTGTCTTTTTTTCCATCAGGTGTCCAGCATATTAAACGGCAGGACATTGTGTTGAAGTGGGAGCTGGGTGAAGGAGCGTTCGGGAAAGTCTACCTGGCAGAGTGTGCCAACCTGAGCCCAGACAGTGACAAGATGCTGGTGGCCATTAAGGTGAGTAAGTCTCACGCAGGTCCTCTCCACTGTATCAAAAGCAGTGTGAAATGATTCTTAGTGCAAGGCTGAATCTTCTTATTAAAGCTACCAAAGGGAAAAGCACAGCACTTACACTTAAATGTTCCATATACTGAAATAACAGCCTGCGGTTTTAGAGTGAGGCGTCTTGGTTAAAGGACAGTCAGGTGGTTTTAATACACGGCTCATGTTACAACAGGTTAATGCAAACCGCAGCGGATAAAGACAAGACGATGAATCTATATCATCCCATTAATTGTGTTGCATTTATTGCAACACGTCATCATTGGTGGGAAGCTGTTTAACAAGGAATTCAGGGAACAGAAACAACTAGACAAACAACCTCACAGTTTGCTCCTTTTTATGCTCTTTATTTTTTAACTTTATTTAAATTGGATATTTTCACCAACTCGTAGGAGGCCTCTGTCCCTGTATTCACAAAGCTCCTCCAGTGTATGACATGAGTAGGCTATTCATTAGATGTGTATGTTTATAAAAAAGCTGTACATTTGACCTCATCTTTTAGCACATTCTTCATTTATTCTCATATTAACACTGTGGCCACTTGAATAAAAAAAAACCCACTGTGGCCATGGGGCCAGTTGCTCCCTCACATATGCTGTTGCACAGATGTGAAATACCACGACGCTATAATCAAAACATCACTGTGTTTCAAAAATGTTTTGAAGAATTTGTCATCACCTTTAATTGATGATGTCTAATTATGTATTGATTATGTCCTATTCTTTCTTTTCTTTACATTTCAGACACATTATTGTCTGCTGTTGAACTTACGTAGTTGTTAATTTAGTTTTCTCATTTATTTAATATCTTTATGTATTTATTTAATATTTATTTTTTGATAAGTTGTGCTGTACCATTTGTTTTCTATGTTTTGTTTTTATGAACTTTAAGCCATCAATTTTATTTAAAAAAAAGAAGAAAAGAAATAGAATGAGCACCATGCATAAGTACGTGTGCTGTATGATCTTGGGTTGTCACAGACTCTGAAGGATGCCAATGAGTCGACCCGGCAGGACTTCCAGAGGGAGGCGGAGCTACTGACGGTGCTCCAGCACCAGCACATCGTACGTTTCTACGGCGTCTGCACGGATGGAGAGCCGCTGGCCATGGTGTTTGAATACATGAGGCACGGAGACCTGAACCGCTTCCTCCGGTACGTACCCGACCTGTTTATGAGGGCCTGAGGGCCACAAACTCCAAACTACAGAAACATCAGCCCTTGAGCCTGTTTCTTATTTCAATAACACAGAAAAGTCACAGCAGTGTCTCCACAGCACCAATCTGGATGTTTTTCTTCTTTACAGACTTTGATTCAATGAAATCACTGACTCTGTTCTGTTCAAACTCAGTGTGACAGTGAAACAGCAGGACACTGCCCATGATTCATTTCATTCTGTTTTTACTTTTAAGTTCAAATCAAATTATCTGATTAATCAAGCAGAAAAATAAGGTGGAGCTTGCACTTCAGAAAACTGAACAATGCTTTCCAGTATTAATGAGCTCATCTAACCTTTATGTGCAGCCCCTGCACAGTTAGACTGTACATGAACCAAGCACATTTAGGATTATCATAAACTGTTTCTAACAAGTAGAAATGTAGCACATGTGTGCACATATGATGCCACGGTGCAGCCCTGGCTTGACATGAGGTTCACACAGACATTCATGCACACGGGAGATTTCCTGATAGCCGAGAGCAGAGACGGTAGCGCTCGTAGCCGGCAGCTACAGCCGGCAGCTCCATGTTTAAACGATCATGTGACCGCCGCTCACAGCCCGTCATGTGACAGCGCCGCTTGACTGCTCGGCGTCCGGAGCCACAGACACACAGACACACACAGATGGGATCGTTGTAAAGGCTGAAGTATCCCGCTTTCATTTAAAATAATTATCTTGCTCTCATTGTCCAGTCTGGAAATAGACCTGAAAGAGTAGCTACAACAATACAGATCTCTTTCTGAGTTTTCTGACCAGAGGGTCAAGATTCTGAAAAATCTGTGTTGTGTGTTGTGTTTGGAACATCACAGCACACCACACACAATAAGCCCCAGTATGTGACATTTACCCCCATCTAGCGGTGCGGTTGCATGTCGGCACGTATTCTTGCTGTTGCGTTTACGTAAACTCGGGCAGAAGTCAGAAAAACAACCGACGCTGCATGTAACAGGATAAACAAGCCTCTATGTAAACAAATGGTCCACCAGCACGAGGCAAAACAATACAGGCGTGACAATATGTGTTGTCATGGTGATGTCGTATTGTTTACCTGGCCCACGTTTTACCGTCTTTCTCTCGTCGAGTAAAATAACATCCAGTTGGTTTGACAACGGCGTCATTCACAGCGTCATTCAGGTGTCTGACTGCACCTGAAGGCAACACCAGTGCCTCCGTCCTTCCTCACACTAGCCTACACGGTGGTGACAGTTTTAACAGGCGCTGTCTGGAAAACTTTCTCCCCGAGCCGACAGCTCTGTGAAGTGAGTTTGTGGTTACCTACGGCGACGGTGACACTGAACGTAAAACATGGCGATTCAACATGGCAGAGAAGGTTCGGTGAACCCCCCCCTGTATGTTTGTAACGACTTGTAACAAATCATTCTAAAGCGCTCGTTTGTATGCGGGCGCGATTCCACTTCAGTGAAATACGTATTTATGAAAGCCATATTTGATTTTTGTCAATAAAAAGCCAATAAAGTCCCATACTGTCCCTTTAAGCAAGACACTTGCTAGAAGAATTGTAAGGCTATGAAAACCAAACAGATTGTATTTTTTAGCGATTATACCCTTACACAGATTTATTCATTGGTAATTCAGATTTTGCCGCTGGACCTTTAACCTTTATTTAAGCAGGTAAGTCAATTGAGAACCAGTTCTCATTAATGACGAGCTGGGCCCGAGGCAGCGATAACAACATGAAACATACATACACATCATGTACTGCACCTCATCACAGCTGTCATTCACTGCTTCATTCCAGTGAACAGTGTAGACAGTGTAATAATCCTACAGTGTTTGAATGCTGCTCAGTGGTTGCTGTGGTTGTGCCTCAGCTTCCATGTGAGCATGTTTTCAGTAAGTGGCTGAGAAGCACATGGACCACACGGCCATGCTCCTTTCAGGCCAACGCGACCTGCACTGTGCTTAAAGGTTCAACCCACTTATCTGACCTCAGCAGACTCTTTCAGCCGTAACCATGGACCCTTTGTGTTCAAGCAGAAATGCACGACTGTGGGAGAGTTTGCAGATACTGTTATTTTTTTATATATTTTTTTGATACCACTGCTTTTCCTCCATCTTTGCACTTTCTTTTAGCTCCCATTTGCATGAAAAATGATGTGGGGACCTGGAGGTAGTCAGTGATTGAAACCCCCTGGAAGTCTGGCTTTGTTTACAAATCTAAAATAAATTACCCACTGTTGTTCAGGTAATTCAGACCTTACTCGTTTTCACCCACTGTTTTATCTTCCCTTTTCTCTCTCTTGCTATTTATATCATTATAATTTTAGAGGAAACAAGGCCGCTGTGAAGTGTAGAGGAATATTTTGTTTCTAAATCAAAAAATGGCAGGTCTTATATTAGAGCCGAGATGTGATTCAGAGCATGTCAGGGGGCAAATATATCATTTACCAGGTCTTCTCACATCATAATAGCAAACAGAGTGAATTTGAGATGTGGCAGGATTTTATTTGAATATTGATGGGCTCTGTAAATGACCACATTCAGCACTTAAGCAGAAACAGAACATTTTCCTTGAACTATACTCTGAACGTGATATCTTAAGAGGAAGTTCTGTAGCAAATGAGCTCATAATGACACTTGACATGTTGTTTGTCACGGTGATGGAGGAGTCTTTTAAAACGTGTTCTTTCAACCATTTAAAGTATCATTTAAAAAGTTGAGAAACCTGCAGAGAGGCTGAGACAGTGTTGAGCTGTTAGAGCCGGCTCGGCACCTGGGAAACCATCTGACACAACAGTTAGAGCAGACGCACTTGATGCTGATGTCTGCCAGGTGTCTTCCACAGGAGACAGATTGGGAATGAAAACACACACACACACACACACAGGCATGCACACAGACTTTGCCTGAGATATATGTTCACCAATGGATGGAAAATCGCATTTCCAGCAGACAGAATGGGTGAAACGTCTGAGGGCCCCCACAATGCAGCTGCTTTCCCACCCTGCCACCTGCCTCTTAAACTAATAGTGATTGTATAGACAACTTCCTTTGTGAGGAGGGGACAGTGCAGAGGAGAGATATTAGGATGGATGGAGACACATCATCTGTGATTTGCTCATTTAGGCAGGAGTTAGATGTGAGAGTGGGTGTTTATGATCCACAAGAACAACTCAGAGTCAATGTGCTCTGCATCTCTGAATTGCATTATTGCCAATCAGTTGTAGGCGTATTACAAGCCTTGTGTTTTCGATTAACCATCGCTGTCCAATGGCGCGGTCACGCTGACCATGTCTGTGATGCTCTCAAGAGCTCATGCATGTCAGAAATGTTCAATCTGCAGATTGGATGCTGGGTTCATTGTCCCCGCAGGTCAGGCAAGGTTGATGCCATAGTTACCAGCCAGTGTGCTGAGAAACCAACCCCACTCTTGCATTAATCCTATCAGCCAATAGAAATGGAGAAGAATAGCAGAAGCCAGCATGTTCTGTTCCTTACATATGGAAATACAGAGTGACCTCTTTACACTCCACAGAGGACATGAGTTCAGGTGCTGCTGAACTGCAATAATCTCCTCAACAAGGAAGGAACGTCGTTCTGTTGTCCAATCACTGGAAAAAGCTGGATTTCTTGGATCTCCCGTGAAAATGACGACCAACCCTTTTCACCTTTCAAGTACAACAACAAAGCAAAGTGGAATACACCACTGTGTATAATAAACACAGATAATCCTCATTAGAAACCACTCACTGACTTGACAGATTTTCTTGAAGCAGGTGTGTGAAGGAGACGAGAGAGACAGAAGGAGCCATTTGCATGAGTTCTTTCTAAAACACAGACATTGACGGCCTGTTGACACTCACCTCGCAGGACGTTGCAGCTCTGTTGGAAACATCAGCTGAGCTGCTGAGGGACAGAAATGAAACTACTTGGTTCAGAAATGGGGAAGTGAATACATTCAATGTCTGAGTACTTTGGGCTTAGGTGTTAGGATTTTTCTTGTACTTCTACTCTGCTACAGATATAGGATCTTAAAGCATACAGTAAGTCAGCGGAATGTTTTTGTGAATATAAGTCCTAAATATTCCTATTTTCCGTCAGCATCACTTCCATAGAGTGTTTGGTCTCTCCATCACTCTGCTCTGCTGTAAACCAGGAGAAAACTTTCCTTGTGGGATACAAGTGTTATCCAATGAGGAGAGAGAACGGCATGAAGGGCTGTGTGTGCAGCCAAGGGATGCATCGCATCGTGAATGTGGTGACGTAGGGACGAGGACCAATAGATGCCTGACGAGGGCGGGGGCTGCTAACTCATGGTGCGTTCAAGGAAACTCGTAACTTGTGTTTTTCCTTCCTGTGAAGTCATACCAGTTTGATCTGGTACGACTTCACGGGTCAGAAGTTACGAGTGGCCGTTATAGTGACTTTCACAGACAACAGGACGGTAAAAACACGAGTTACGGGTTACCTGGAACGCTACGACTGTAAGCCGTAATTTACGATTTCAAAAGCCTGCCTTGAACGCAGCATTAGCCAAAACGACCAGATCGCTGAATTATGCTTTAAGATTAAATGAGTGCCTTGGTGACTACCTGGTTTGTTGTTTACTGTAACAAATACTACCTTGTCAGTAAAACGCTGCTCTTACCTTTATATATTTATATATAGAAACATCATCAACACTTCATCAGTCACTGAATTATAGCACATTTGGCTGGTAATATTCATTTATTTTCACTTAACTAGGCTTTTGAAGCACGACTCTTGACTATAATGGTGTATTTTTACATTCTTGTATGATATTATATAATGATAATAATCTTTATTTCTACTAAATAGCATTTTTCTTCGCAACTGCTGTAAATGGTTACTGCTATAAAAGATTTTAAAAACAACAAGACTATAATAAATAATACAAATAAAACAATAAAAATGATTGATGCAAACAGAACTTAAGTTTTCATAAAAGATAATATCACATTTGACCTAAAGGCAGTAAGTGACTGAGCAGACCTTAAAGCCCACCATGTTCTGGGAGCCTGCTGGTCTGAGAACAGCCAGCAAGTTAATAGGGTGAAGTCGAGTAAACCTGATTAATTTTGAAATCTTTATTGTTAAAGTAGTAGTACTGTTAGGTGGGAAAATGTCTTTTACCACAGCCTGGGTCTGTTTTCAAACCTCAAATCTAAAAAAAAAGAGCCCAAATCTCATCAACAGCGCGGCCGGAGCCTCTCACTCAGAGTCTGTATCTGTATCTGTATCCGCAGAGCTCACGGCCCTGACGCCCGTATCCTGGAGGAGTCCAAGATGCCCCCGCTGGGGCAGCTCACTCTGCCTCAGATGCTGCACATCGCCGCCCAGATCGCCTCGGGCATGGTCTACCTGGCGTCGCTGCACTTTGTCCACCGCGACCTGGCAACGCGCAACTGTCTGGTGGGCGAGGGTCTGGTGGTGAAGATCGGAGACTTCGGCATGTCTCGAGACATCTACAGCACAGACTACTACAGGGTGAGTGGCTGGAGAGGAGGGAGACCAGAGTGCGCTCATGTCTTCCTTTGCTTCTCAGGTGAAAGTGTTTCCTTTTAGTTTTGTTCACACGTGTTCCGTCTCATGTGTCAGGTTTGTGATGCTCACAGCACTTCAAAATGTCCTGATCTCGCTCCACTCTCTCAACAGTTTTTACCAGAACTACTTGAACATAAATAACTCATTCGTTTCTGAAGCTCATTACCCTCTAAGAGCCTTTTGGTTTAGTTCTGTCCCACAATGCACAGTTCCAACCAGTCCAATCATCAGCTGGAATCACAGCTGTTGGGCCAATCTGACAAATCCTCCAGAACTGCATCAATGCGTTTGTAGAGTTCGTAGGGTTATCACTAAGTTTGTGTGAAAATTTGCATATTTCACTTTTCTTTTCTCAACACTATGATGACTGTAAAATATAATTTGCAATTATTTTGATAACTGTCAGGTGTCTGATTCTATTTGTCATGAATAGCAATGAACAGAACAGAGGACAGATAAAAATCCAGGAGACACATGACTGTGAATCAAATTTTTGTAATTTGGGAACAAAATGACTGATTCATTGATGAACTCATCCTGCTTTGTTCTGTAGCCTTTGTTAAAGGCTAGGTAGGCAGAAACCTAGAAAAAACCTTCAAGTTGAGTCCACGCTGTTCTCCCCCCTCCGCCAGTCCGTCTATGAGCAGCGAGTAGAGAAGTAACGTCACTTTCTTACGTTTTAATATTTTTTCATGCCAGAAAGTGACAGTTTAGATTCCCAATCTGTTGTCAGTTTATCCAAATAACGTCTGTAAGTATTGTTCCAACAATTGTCGGAGGAGTGCAGAGCCACACACGAGCGGCAGCAGCGGCTCGTCACAGAGGCTGCAGCCGGGGAGCTGAGCTCATCGGCCAATCAGCTTCTCTGTCCTCCTCCCTAACCAACCAACTTGCCGAAGCTTCTTTTCTTTTCTTTTTTTCAATGTTATCCTCCATAATGTCCGAGTCACGGGTAAGAAAAACCTTTTTGAACACATGAACGATAACATAGTATTTATATTTAGTGTAGAATAATACGAATAAGAGCTGCTGCTCTGTGATTGGTCAAAATCAACCGTCACAGGTAGATTCTTTGCAGGCTGAAAACAGAGCCTGGGGGAGACGCAGACGTCTGATCTTTTTTCACATTTCACTTTATTTACATTATCCCCAAGGTTAGTGTGAAAGTTTTTGCCTAATACTGTCAAAAAAAAGCTGCCTACCTATAGCCTTTAAATCACAAGATTACTTAAAAGTTCCTGAACATCTCAACAGCAGTGTCATTAATGCTGGCTGTGGATCAGGAGGTAGAGCGCGGTGTCCATCTACCAAGTCCAAGTCCATCTACCACTGATGAAATGACAGTCAATCAAGGTATTTTTGTCCAGAGGAGAATGAACTGTGTGCACCTCTAGAAGCAGCTGTGGCCCTCCAGATGCTCTGATATGGAAAGAAGAAATAATCCGTCTATTTCTTCAGCCAACAGGATTCTGACACTGTAACATTTCTAATGTTAGGATTTTGGGGACGAAGCTCTACTGTCCAATCAGATGCCAGGGTAATGTTGTCTTCTGTGCTTTAAAGGGATAGTTCAACATTTTGGCAAATTGACCCATTGCCATAATCGCTATAGTCATAGCAGTAGGTTTGTTTTAATTGTCCTTTAATTGTCAGTGCAAGCTATTTTTAGAACTGCTCAGAGCTACGCTACGGAGGCTCATGGGATTTCTTGGTTTCCCTCATCAAACTCATCAAATACACAATCCAACAACTCCACAACGCTCTGGTGGACAAGTTGTGCAGCGACATGGGTAAACCATAACCATGTCCCCCATGCGTATTTCACCTTAGTACAACTCCAAACAAAATCCTGTCTCAGGTCTCTGCATTGTAACACTCCTCTCCATCTACTCGCCTCCGACTGCCGACTCAAACCTCAGCAACTCTCTTTAGCACTGCAACCTTTTACTTGAGCACTGTAGCACTTTATTACATCATGGTATGTTGTTGGTTCTCGTTTATGTTTCTCATTCCATCTTAGCACAACTCCAACAAAAACCCTGCTCTGGTTCTAGCATTGCTGCACCCCCATTTCATCTATCCATTCCTCACAGTTTTTTTGCACACTGTAGCACTTTATCACACTGTATTATATTTGGTTTTGTTGTGTTCTCAACCCATCCTAGCACAACTCCATCAAGAGACCCAGTTCTGGTCTTGCATTGTTGCATCTTCATCCATTTTATCCATTCATAAATAGTAATAGTAGTAATACATTTTCTTATAGTTTTGTCATGTTAATTGTCTCTCTCTGTAGTTTCTTTTTGTCTGTTGGTTTCTTGTTTTATGAATTCTGTTGTTATGTCCTTATGTTTATTTGAATGGCTTTTAACACCTTGCCAGGAACACTACAGTCTGAAACTAGCCGTTGGCTAACACTGGCACTTTTACATGTTATTATGTCCATTAATGTGCATTGTCCTCCTTACTGTAAATAAAATAAAATAAAAATTGTGACCTGCACATTCACCACGCTATGAGATAATAACAGAACATTACCACACATAGTTGTTTTAGAGGGAAATTCATGCAAAACCGCTGTTGCGTGTTCCTGCTGGGGGCAGTTTTTCATCAACAGTCTCTGTATTTGCCTCGAAAACAACTGCATCTCGTAACATTGTGTTATTATCTCATAGCGTGGTGGATGTGCAGGTCACAACTTGTCCACCAGAGCGTTGTGGAGTTGTTGGATTGTGTATTTGATGAGTTTGATGAGGGAAACCAAGAAATCCCATGAGCCTCCGTAGCGTAGCTCTGAGCAGCTCACGGCTCTGCTCCGCCGTTCTAAAAATAGCTTGCACCGACAAATAAAGGTAACAAACCTACTGCTATGACTATAGGGATTATGGCAATGGGCCAGTTTGCCAAAATGTTGAACTATCCCTTTAATATCCGTATGCAGGGCTTCTGAGATGCTTCGCTGTCTCAGTCTTCTAACCATCCAACCTTGATTTTATCATTCAGTGCTAATGAAAGTTCAAAAAGCTGAGCAGTGTTTTATTCAGTAAGCAGGTTAATGGACTTTGAATGTCCAGGTCTTAGAGCCCGATGTCCTCGCTGACTGAAGTGAGCAGACAAGTTCCAGTTCATTGGTATTCTGACTCTGAGTCTGTCAGCTGGTGTGGAAATGTACTTTTTATTTACTTTTTTGTTTCCTTTCAAACACGAACTATTGAATTAATATGAATCCTAACAGCATCGTTTTTCATCTGCTGATGGTGTCACTATAACCTGAGATAAAGTGTAGAGCTCTGTGTGGTATTTACACCATTTGGTTTTCAAGCAGACTAATAAACGTTGCTGTGTTTTCTTGTTCAGCTGAAGAGGCCTTGGTGATTTGAGGCTGATTGTGATTGACCAAGGTCGTCTCTGTTCCAAAATGCTTTATCTCTGCGGCTTCATTCCTCTCTTCACATGGGAGTTGTTCATACGTTCCAGTCACTGAGGCCGTGTCGTGCATTCAGAGCTCTGAAAAAAAAATTAAAAAACCAAGCAAAGAGACTATTGGAGCTAATTTGAGTTCATTTTCTCTTTCACATCAAACAACAATGAACTGAAACTCTTTTAGGTGTTAAACCTTGTTTTTTGTCCAGAATATGTCTCTCATTGATTCCAAGCTGCTCTTCATGTTTGTTATAGGTAGATGTTCAAGGAGAGGAGCAGGAATGTGTCTGACAGAGTCTGTCTAGTAAAGAACACGCTGCTGTCTGCTCAACTCTGCTAAAAAGTCAAATATTCACTATTTCACGGTTCAGCCATTGAAATCCTGAGAAAATGCTCCAGGTGAATGTCAGTTCATAAGCACCGCCTCCCCTTCCTCCACAGGTGGGTGGACGCACCATGCTACCCATCCGCTGGATGCCCCCGGAGAGCATCATGTACAGGAAGTTCACCACGGAGAGCGACATCTGGAGCTTCGGCGTGGTCCTCTGGGAGATCTTCACCTACGGCAAACAGCCCTGGTACCAGCTGTCCAACAGCGAGGTGGGTCAGCACCGGAAGTTGTACAAAAAATAAAGTGTTATTGTTTTTGTCTGTTTTTTTATTATATTTTTTGGCCTTTTTTAGTGAGATAGACAGGAAAGGGGGAGGCAGAGAGAGGGGGAATGACATGCAGGAAAGGTCTGCCCGACACGGGATTCGAACCGGGGAAGCCTGCGTTGAGGACTGTAGCCTCTACATGGGGTGGCCACTTTAACCACTGTGCCATGCACCGCCCTTTAATTCTAAGGAAAAAGGATATGGCACACCCATAGCCTAAGCTGCAGGAACATTTATTAATAAAGTATTGATATGCAATTTTTAACCAGTGTTTCGACCATGATTATACCCTGGCGGGTTTCGTCAGGGTATCATCATGGTTGAAACACTGGTTAAAAATTGCAGTTTTGTGGGATGTAAACTGCCTATACAGCGTAAGATGGGTCTGCTCCCACTGCTGTGGCGATGCAGGGACAGAACCACTGCAGAACAGGACACATTAGGAGTCTACCGCCCCAGGTTGAATTGTCCTCCACTAAAAGTCTGAGATCCAAACGTCTGTGGACAGAGTTCAGTGTTTTGAACTTGACACTATGAGCTCAGATTTCCTGTCAGACTTAGAATTTATTTTGGCATCAGGTTAAATTGAATGTGGTCTAAAAAACCTCAACAAATGAAAGTTCAACACTCTGAGTGGCTGATGCATCGGTGTCCTGTGTTGTGTTTGTGTGATGTGTGTTGTTTTTTTCATAGGCTGAGCATTGGTTCACAGCTGAGATGTTCTCTTTCATATCTTTACTCCACTACTATTATTTAGTCGGTGTGCTTTAAAATAATATAGTGTTATAGGTTAAATGAGTATATGAATAACAAGTGAGAGGATTCATAAAAGTCACACATTTGATGGTTTCAACTTTGCCGTTTTGTTTTTTTTAATTTGAACTATTTTCTATTTATTTTCTAACCATTGTGATGTTTGGACAAAACATCACAATGACTATGTTTTGTCCAATCTCAGCTATTTGGTAATTTTCTGAAGCTCTCCAAACCAACCAATCAATCAGAACATAATCAGTGAATAGTGAAAATAAGCAGTGGTTACAGTCTGATTTAAACTAGTTAAAGATGAGCTGAATCTCCACCAGCGACAGACTTTTTTACTTGGAGTAAAAATAATCTAAATTTAGTAAAGGACCTATCATTGCAGTTGTAGATGCTGGTGGGGTGGACGTTGCTGAAGTTTGACACGGCTCTTAAACTAATCAATAAGTTGATAGTAATTAGGGGCAGTCCAGTCTGGCCCTCTCAGCTCAAGCACCAAGAAGTGGGACTCCATTGTAACCACAGTGGTGCTATTACAGCACCAAACCCTCTCTCCTTTCCAGAGCAGGGTGGATCACGTTCCCCTGCACTCAATCCTAATCTCATTGCTTTTCATTTCTGCCCGAGGCCAATGAGCCGTAACCCGGTTAACCTAATCCGTCTCAGCCAATGAGGGACAGGTGAAATTATCATGTTGCCTAAACACGCAGTGGCGTTCATAAATCATTCCGAAACACTGACTCTGCACGCCATCGCGACGGCGGCCATTTTGAGCAGTCTTTCTGTGGCTGCGGGCCTCCGCTGTCCACCGGATCGGGACAGTGTTCAGACTGAGACAGTGACCCTGTCCTCACTCTCATCTACTACAGTGATTTATCCACTGAGCACTACGTGTGAACTCAATCAGTCATGGTCGCCGTAGGATCCGAGCTGGAGGTCTCAGCTAATGGACATCACCACATCTGCACATCTGTACAAACTGAGGCTGTTCTTTAAGATAGAAACATCTTGTTCTCATTTATCAACTTTATTTAAAGGAAAAGGCCCTTGAGGTGGATCACCTCGTTTTCAAGGGGGATCCTTAGCATGTCAACAATCAACACTGATACAGACAGAAGCAAAACAGAAGAAAGACAAAAAGAAAGGACAATCATAGGAAAGGAGATAAAAAACATAAGGCAATGCAAATACAAAACAACAACAAAGCACACGGGGAAAGGAGACGCATACAATGTACATGTACATCAGACACCTCCAAGACCGGACAGATATCACGCACTAGAAGCAAGAGCATTGTGCTTTTAGGTGGGTTAGGGTTAGGGCATGGGTTAAAGGGCCAACGAGGAGTTTCTATTCGGTTATAAAACAGTCTCACGTTAATGTGGATGAATCTACGCTACCCACACTTGTTAATGGCTCCATTTTCGATCAATATATCGTTTTGTCTCTATCATTATTTTGTTATTATTAGTGGTGGCGGAAATGCTGGTCGAGCCGACCAGCGTTTCCTTACTTTCGGTTTCGCGGACGCAAATGAGAATATCGGCGATTCGGGCGGCGTTATGGTCGGAACTACGACGGTAACTGAACCTCTTTGAACCTCTGACTTTAATCCTTGATGAATGAAAACATGAGTCCGTCTTGCGCTGGTGGAGGAATTCTACGGTGCGCACGGAGGCAGCGTGAAAACACTTCGCTTTTCCAAAACTCCTCGTTGTCCCTTTAAAGGTGCTTTGAATTTGAAGGCTCTTCTCCCAATGACTCTGGATGTTCTGGGAACAGTAAAGGAGGGATACTGCAATTGTCTGAGTGAGTATGATGATGCATGTGGAACAAGGTATTGTTTAAGATAAGGGGGCATGTCAGGAAAATGCATTAAAGATAAACTGTAGCCAGTGGGAGTGCATTCTCGCGTTAGGGCGAAGCCAATCAAGTGCTTCGTATAGGGTACAGTGGTGGGTGCGATATGGGCATTGCAGGGTGAACCTGCATAAGCTGTTAAAGGTGACATACAGAGGACTTAGATTTGTATCAGAGGTATTTTGATAAACAGTATCAGCATAGTCTATGATTGGAAGTACTAGTTGCGTGATGATTCTTTTCCTGACTGGGAGGGTGACCTGTACAGTGGACCTAGAATGCAGTTCACTTTTTTAATAACAGAGTCAATGTGTGCACTAAAGGAAAGTTCCTTGTCTAGCCAGACACCCAGATATTTAAAGGTTAATAGTGAGCTGATTGCATGCATTGAGTTTATGTCTGGTTCCAAATAACATACAGCAGGATTTGGTTTTATTCAGAAGCATTTTGTTATTGTGAAACTAGTTTTGGACTGAAATGAAACCAGATTGCAGTGAGCTTTGTATGTGCGATATGTCAGAGTGGGATGCATAGATTACTGTGTCATCAGCATATAGGTGGGTGTGGCAACTGGAGAGAGTTTTGGCAGGTCATTTATGAATATTGAGAAGAGCAATGGACCAAGTGAGGAACCTTGTGGAACACCTTTTTCCATGACCAGATAGTCTGATTGTGTACCATTTAGTGCAACCATAATAATGCAGTTCTCGATAAACCAATGGAATAGAGTTTGTCAAGCAGTAGGTAGCGATCTACCATGTCAAAGGCCTTAGTCAGATCTATAAAAATGGAGCCAGTTAATTGACCTTTGTCAAGGGAAGAAAATATATCATTTGTAAATTTGAGAAGTGCAGCAGTGGTGGAGAAGCTTGGTGGGAAACCAGACTGAAATTGACATATTGAAATATTTCTCCAGAATTTTAGCCACTGAGCTAATAATGGAAAGAGACAGTCCTTGTAATAGTTAGATTTAGCTGACTTGGTTTTGGATTTTGATCAATTCCTTAGAGATCTATAGGTTTCCCAGTAAGGGTCTCTTGTGACTCTATATTTTGCCCAGGCTCTGTCTCTTGTTTTAAAGAGATGAATTAGCTCAGGGTTAATCCAGGGTAGGCGATGACCTTTCACCCTGATTGTCTTCCATGGAGCATGTAAATCAACAATATTCATAAACTCAATATACAAGAAGTTCCATGAATCCTCAGCAGAAGGAATAAGTTCAAATCGCTCCCAATTAATATTTAGTACATCCTGAATAAAATGATCAACATTCATGTTCCTATCTTGTCTCATTTTAATGTAATTTGCGGGAGGCCTAGGTATTCTGATCTTTCAGACACAGAAGATTACACAATGTTCACTGAAACAGTCAGACAGGACATCTGATTTATCCTGTCATATGGAGAGAGACTTTGGAGATTTCTGAAGTCTCTGAATGAATATCAGTATTTATTATTGTCATGATGTGTAATTCTGTCACTGTGTGTATGTCTCGATTGCGAGCTACCATGGGACTGCAGGCCAGCATGAAGTTATTTTATATGGTTCCTTACAGTCGGTGAAGCATACGTATACCTTCACCAAGGCCAAACAGTCCGCATGTTCAGAAGAATGTCTTGATTCTCTGAACAATATTCCCTCAGCATCTGATGGAAAAAATATATATTTTTACAATGTTAAGAAGAGTCATATTTAAAAAAAAAAAAAAAAAAATCATGCATCTGTGCCATTAAGTGGAGCGATACCAAAACTGATCCAACCTCATCACTCCACCATAGTGCCTCTGTACTTTTTGTCTAATCTTCTAAAATAAGATTTGTGCTGCCCCCTCAAGATAAAGCAGATGAACTGAGCTCCATTAACGAGGGCCACAGCTTAGAAAAGTCTGCATTAAAAAATCACCAGCATCTCTTTCCAGAAACAACGTCCCTGTCGCTCCAGACAGAACGGAGGACACACAGGAGACAGTGTCTTTGATAGAACGTCTTCTTGTTATCTGGAGCAATAAGGACATATCCTCAGATAATAGTGTTATTATTATTATTATTATTATTATTATTATTATTATTATTATTATTATTATTATTAATATTATTATTATTATTATTACTACCCCTAACAGAATTAGGGTTTGTTACCAGAGCTGCTGTAGACAGAGACAAATTGTTTGAGTGTCCATTACATGCAGGAAAACAAAATCAAAAAGAAAGGCTTCATCTTGTGAAGTTTTGAAGTAATTTTGCAAAACTACATCTTGATTGACAGCTAATCTATATTTGCTGTTCAGCAGAGTATGTAGGATATAAAACAAGAGGGCTGCCCCCAAAAAATCATTAGCCGACCAAAATTTCAGGTCCCTATTTGGTAGCACTTTACAATAAGGGTCCCTTAATTAACGTTATTTAGTGCATTATTAAGCATTAATTAACTGTTTAATAATACATGATAATATATTACTTAGCGTTAGATAACCCATTAGGTAATGTATTAGTAAGCAGTTAATTAAACTCAACATTAATTACTGCATTATTAAGCATTAATTAACTGTTTAATAAGACATGATAATATATTATTATGTATTACTTAGAGTTAGGTAACCCATTAGGTAATGTATTAGTAAGCTGTTAATTAATGTTTACTCAACATTAATTAATACATTATTAAGCATTAATAAAAGTTAAGTAATGTAATTAGTTATCATTAGCTATGTATGCACTACTCAGTATTAGGTCATATATTAGTAAGCCATTAATAACATCTCTAGTAATCATTTATTAATGGTGTTTATTTGGAGTGAATACGCATTAAGTTACCACTAACTAATGCATTAATCATGAGTTATATGGCATACATGTTACCCATTCCCAGAGAGTCACAGTAGCCCACGTGAATTTGTTGCTGTTGCCAGTACTGGTGCCGTGCTGTTGCCCTGACAAAGTGGTACCGTCGCCTTCATCGGTTGCCTACCAGCACCATTGCCGTCGTCAGTACTGGGACCAGTGCTGGTATCATTGTGGGTAGGAGTGCTGACCAGCCTCCAGATCTTGTTGGAGCTCTGGAGGCTGGTCAGCCACACACCCAGCACAGGGTGCTTGTGTGTGGGTAAGAGGAGCAGGGAGACTGGGCTTGAGCTCAGGAGAGAGCTTTGGAGTACCAGGACCATGGGGTTCCTACCCACACAGGGAAGTTGTTACTTATAGTAACCTGACACCCAACTCTTAGTATGCGTGCCTCATAAGCATTACTTAACCTTAGGTAACCATTAGTGAATGCTTCTTGGACCCTTATTGTAAAGTGTAAACATATATCCCATAGGTAACACTTTATAAATGCTTAACTGCCTCATAAGCATTAATTAACCATAGGTAACCATTAGTGAATGCTTCTTGGACCCTTATTGTAAAGTGTAAACATATATCCCATAGGTAACACTTTATAAATGCTTAACTGCCTCATAAGCATTACTTAACCATTAGTGAATGCTTCTTGGACCCTTATTGTAAAGTGTAAACATATATCCCATAGGTAACACTTTATAAATGCTTAACTGCCTCATAAGCATTACTTAACCATTAGTGAATGCTTCTTGGACCCTTATTGTAAAGTGTAAACATATATCCCATAGGTAACACTTTATAAATGCTTAACTGCCTCATAAGCATTAGTTAACCATAAGTAACCATTAGTGAATGCTTTTTGGACCCTTATTGTAAAGTGTAAACATATATCCCATAGATAACACTTTATAAATGCTTAACTGCCTCATAAGCATTAGTTAACCATAGGTAACCATTAGTGAATGCTTTTTGGACCCTTATTGTAAAGTGTAAACATATATTCCATAGGTAACACTTTATAAATGCTTAACTGCCTCATAAGCATTATTTAACCATAGGTAACCATTAGTGAATGCCTTTTAAGATGAGGATAAGGTTTAGATGTAATAGGCCAGAAGTAACAGAAACTCTAAGGTCGACTACGGAGCCCAGGATCAACCAACCGACCACTCAGGAATGACACAAATACAGTGTTCTCTTTAAGAAACAATAATATGCTTCCCTTTTTATTGCAGGTGGGAAGACCACATATTAATTGCACATTTATTACAGCGCTTGTTATTGCAATATAACTTTACAATTTACAGTAAACAAAATAAACAACATTCAAATATCATATTATGTAGGGTAATAAACATATTAGGGTAAATAAACATCACATATGCACCTTGAAAATGCCAGACACATATTACAGCACTACTGCACCTGACATTAGCTCGTATGCTAACGGTTAGCTCGTTATCAATGGCGGTTAGCTTGCGCCGCTATTTGCATTAGCAATTTAGCATTAGCATTTCGAGTCGGTTGCTCACTGATGCTTTCTCCTCCCGAGCGGCTCCTCCAACTGCACTCACGCAGGTCCTGGTCGTCCGGGGATCTTCTCTAACAGTTTTCTCCGTGTTTCGTCCGTGTTTTTTATTTTTTCACCGTCCAAAGTGTATTCTTCGTGGCTTGCTCTCTTCCTTCCTTCCAGCAGCTTCAAGAGGAAGTGAACCTGCTCCGATCGGGTCAGTGGGTGGGAGCTTCTCCTCTGATTGGATGAGAAGTCCGTCTTCCGATCAGCTCTTTCAAACTAAAGCTCCACATAGCTTCTTTATTACGGTTCTGCTCTTCTTTTTAAGTGAACGTCGATATTTTAATTATTAACAAAACATTAGGCTATATTTAATGAATTGATTTTCCCACTACGAATTTCACTGGTTTTAGTTCAAACATCCTGGTTAATGAACTTATTTATTGATTTTAACCAATTTGTCTCTGTTTTTTAATACACAATAATATATTATTAATGCACATTTTTAATCTGGGTTAGACATTCACTAATGGTTATCTATGGTTAAGTATAAGTAATGCTTATGAGGCACGCATACTAAGAGTTGGGTGTCAGGTTACTATTAGGAACCCCATGGTCCTGGTAGCCTACTCCAAAGCTCTCTCCTGAGCTCAAGCCCAGTCTCCCTGCTCCTCTCACCCACACACAAGCACCCTGTGCTGGGTGTGTGGCTGACCAGCCTCCAGAGCTCCAACGAGATCTGGAGGCTGGTCGGCACTCCTACCCACAATGATACCAGCACTGATCCCGGTACTGACGACGGCAACGGTATCAATAATGGTGCTGGTAGGCAACCGATGAAGGCGACGGTACCACTACTGGCAACGACTCATGTCAGGGCAACAGCACGGCACCAGTACTGGCAACAGCAACAAATTCACGTGGGCTACTGTGACTCTCTGGGAATGGGTAACATGTATGCCATATAACTCATGATTAATGCGTTAGTTAGTGGTAACTTAATGCGTATTCACTCCAAATAAACACCATTAATAAATGATTACTAGAGATGTTATTAATGGCTTACTATATATGACCTAATACTGAGTAGTGCATACATAGCTAATGATAACTAATTACATTACTTAACTTTTATTAATGCTTAATAATGTATTAATTAATGATGAGTAAACATTAAGTAACAGCTTACTAATACATTACCTAATGGGTTACCTAACTCTAAGTAATACATAATAATATATTATCATGTCTTATTAAACAGTTAATTAATGCTTAATAATGCATTAATTAATGTTGAGTATGAAACATTAATTAACTGCTTACTAATACATTACCTAATGGTTACCTAACGCTAAGTAATATATTATCATGTATTATTAAACAGTTAATTAATGCTTAATAATGCATTAATTAATGTTGAGTATGAAACATTAATTAACTGCTTACTAATACATTACCTAATGGGTTACCTAACGCTAAGTAATATATTATCATGTATTATTAAACAGTTAATTAATGCTTAATAATGCACTAAATAACGTTAATTAAGGGACCCTTATTGTAAAGTGCTACCCACTATTTTTTTTTCTTTGTCAAGAGTGACTTTTTCCACTGTTGTTCTGGTTTGGAGACTGGTTTCAACGTTCTGCTGCCGTGAGCCCAGCGGTCAGTCTCACAGCGCCACGGAGCAGCTGCAGTCAGACACCTGCACCGCTACACACCGCTTGATATAAAAAGCTCAACAAATGACACTTTAACTATGTTGGCGACAAGAGCACTGACAACAGATAGTCTAATGCACTTTGATTGACAGCTGATATTGCGCAGTATGGTGGTGAATTAGTAATACAGGTATTGATTTGAGTCAAAGCAGTCTTGAGTTATAAATCTCAAACATTTTATTCTGAAATTTAAAGGGATAGTTCAACATTTTGGCAAATTGGCCTATTGCCATTATCTTCATAGTTTAGGATTAGGTATACCTTTAATTGTCGGTGCAAGCTATTTTTAGAACATTGGAGCAGAGCCGTGAGCTGCTCAGAGCTACGCTTTGGAGGCTCATGGAATTTCTGATGGCACTTTTCCACTGGCACAGCACGGCTCGGCTCGGCTTGGTGTGGTTGTTTCCATTACAGCTGGGCTGAGCTCTAGTAACTCCTCAGCGGGGGTGGGGGCCGCATTGTCCGTCTCTCTTTTTTCGATCCGCTCGTCAGCTCCAAACTCACTGGTCTGCACCTCGTTAACAGACCACAAGTGTGGATTTACACACAGCAACAGTTAACTCAGGTGAAGGAATAACAACAGTCTCGATACAGATCAGCTGGCGCTGCTGCCGCAATGTTTTTGAAATTTCCGGGTTTGATTCTCATGTCCGACGTCGCGCTCGTGCTGACCTATGGTGCTGACGTTCTGCCCAATCAGCGGAAGGCAGTCGGATGACGTCACGTTATCGTATTGCTTCAGATCGCTTGGAATCAGGGCCGAGGAGGTACGAAAAACGGGACCTGGTACCAGGTACTAGGGCTAGTGGAAACACGCAAATAGCGCGCCGTGCCGTGCCATGCCGTACCGTGCCAGTGGAAAAGCGCCATTAGTTTCCCTCGTCAACGTGGGATGGGCCAGTTTGCCAAAATGTTGAACTTTAAAGTTTATCCTTTATCCTTCCCCAACAGGCCATTGAATGCATCACCCAGGGCCGGGAGCTGGAGAGGCCTCGTACCTGCCCCAAGGAGGTGTATCTGCTGATGCAGGGCTGCTGGCAGAGGGAGCCCCAGCAGAGGATGGTCATCAAGGACATCCACAGCCGCCTGCTGGCCCTGGTCAGGAACCCACCGGTTTACCTGGACATCCTGGGATAAAGCTCTGAGGGGGGGGTAGAGGTCAGAGGCTGGGGAGGCTTCAGACTCCTTTTCAGTCCATTGGATTTCTCCTGGTTTATGTTTAAAATCTGCTTTTTTTTCTTTTACCCATTTCTGACCAGTAGGAAGTAGCAGTTCCCCAGTTCTCCCAGTTGCTGCCTTGATGCTTGATGGACCGTACGCACCGTACACACAGCAATCTTTCTGCTTCCTTTTAGCCCCCCCCCCCTTTGACCCTGACGCCTGTTTAACTCCTGTCAAATAACCTGTCAAATGTTTACCAGAGTGCTTCGTGTTTATCTGAGGGGAGGGGGGGCCCGCTGGAGGGAGGACATGCATGGGTATGTGTTGAAGTAACGCTGAGCTTTATGTTGCGGGGGGGGGGGGGGTTTGAGGCGACGGCTCTTAGTCCCTGCCGAGGTTTGGGAGCGGAGCTGCGACTCTGCCGGCGACACTTAGAAAAGGAAATGGATGATTACAAGAGAGCGCATTTCACTTCATGAGGCGAAAGTAAAAACCAATTTACAGATTTGGGGACATTTGTATAGTTGAGCCTGTGATTTTGGAGACGTTTTGATATAGGAGGGTGTTATAAGGCTTTCAGTCGATGTAAATAAGCGAACGATGTACAATCAAAAACCTTCCAAAGCCTGTTTCTTTGTTTCTCACGTGTCAGATCCAGTGTATCATATGAATATTTTTTAAAGACAAGAACCAAATGTCATCTATTAGCAGTGAGAGTGTCTGCTGGTATATTAACTACTGTGTTTACATTTAAAGGGATATTTCACCCAAAATTCAAATTTCACTCATTATCTACTCACCCTCATGTCGACTAAGAGCTGTGAGAATTTTCAGAGTCCTCCGTTCCTTCTCTGAGTTACGGGGGGGTCCATATAATGGATACCACTTTTCTTGGTCCAAAAAGACACACAAAAAAACATGAGACATTGTTCTGCCGACACAGGAAGACACTGGGAGCTTCCGCTACAAACAAGCTTAAAATATAGACTTACTTCATTTTTATTGGAACAATTTCTCATGTTGTGGCTTCAATACAAGAGGGACATTACAGACGAGCAGTATGGAGGTATTTGGATGTTTTTTGGTGTGTCTTTTTGGACAAATAAAAGTGGTATCCATTCACAACCATTATATGGACGAATACTGCTGCGTGGACCCCCCGTAACTCAGAGAAGGAACGGAGGAAATTCTCACAGCTCTTAGTCGACATCAGGCTGAGTAGATAATGAGTGAAATTTGAATTTTGGGTGAACTATATCTTTAATGCCGTCGGTTTTGCTGTTCAAATATGATATGAAAAAAATATATAAATATATACAGTATACACACTTCCAAGAGAAAAGCAAAAGCCTGAGGTCTGACCTGCGGCCCTGCTCTCAGAAGCAGCTTTTTCTACCAATGTTTAACATGCTACTGTAACTACCCTCCAAAATCAAAGCACTGCAGTGAAACTCGGTACAGGGGGAGGGGGAGGGGGGAGGTGACACACTGAGACGGTTTCAGAGGTAACAGATGGATTAAAGTGAGTGAAACTCCAGGAGGAGACGGACAGATGGCTCTGAAACAGAGACTGGAGCTGAGGCCGCCACCGTGAAGAAACCAACCAAACGGGCGACGGGCGTTTAGAGGGTGTGAACCACTGTGATGCCTTCACGTGTAAATACTGAATGTACATACTCTGTATTCATGTCTAAATACATATATATATATATATCTTCATGTATTGTTACTCCAGCACTTTGTATATTCTGCCCTTAAAGAATAAACAAACTTGATTAAAAAAAACTGTCTGCAGCGTGTGCAGTCAGTCCATCATTATGGGATGTTTCAGAGGGAACAATGATTTGGGATGTTGTCTGTACTTAAAGTTAGACATCTTAACAAGGCTATTCAAGAGCTTTCTATTATTTTGACGAACTAATCAGCAACCTGCGCCGTCTCTACGGGATGCTCAGCAGACAGTTATTGAAAAGGAATAATCAAGTTTCATATTGCCTTACCGCCGGCCTCCAACAAACAAACACCCTCCAAAACCAAAGCTCTCTCTCTTTACCTCACACTAGCACCAGCCTCCCTCCCTCCATCACTCTGTATGCAGAGCGTCTCCAGGGAGTGGTAATGGATTGTGAGTAATGCTATCATCCCTTTCTCTGTGTCTTTCTTTCTCTCTAAAACCTCGGGTCTATTGGGGGGGTGAAAACACTCGTGTCTGGCTTATTGTTTCTTCTTCTGCACTCGGAGCCTCCAGCCTGAATAGATGTGAAACATGACTATAAATAAGAGCTGGAAATGAGGCCACTTTAAAGTGGAGCCGCTGGTGGAGCTCCTCAACGGGGAAACTTTACTTTTTAATCTTCCACCTGCTCCTTTAATGCACAGAATATTGATTTGTTATGGTAATTATTTCTTCCCATTCCTTTTTTGCTCTGTGTTTACTGCTAATAATAAATCACTGTGTGCTTCACTGTTCTTCCTGTGAGGCAGTGAAGACGACGCAGATGGACGATAACGGTTGCACTCTAACTTCAGAGTCACATCCATAGAAATAAATGCTAGAGAATAGAAGAGAATGGAAAAGATTTGTCAGAGTTCATTTTTTGGACACTTGCTGTGTCGTAAAAAGAAAGGTGCGTTTAAATTTCCTGTGTTTTTGTGCTTTTTTTGAATATAGGCTTTATCTTACGACGTCTTTTCAAGGCCACTTGAGAAAAGAAAATCCCCTCTGGGAACAAAACCTTAAACCAGTGGATATAGAATAAAAAATCTGCCTTGAGGGCCAAATATTGGATTCATTATTACTATTATTTTTTTTGCATCCACCCAGAAGATAAAAGTTGGGATTCACACACTGTTGCTGATCAGAAGATACTGTACATCGATGTGGACATGGAGAACAGAACATGTTCATGTTGTGCTGCTCTGCCCTCTGCTGGACGGACACACACACACACACACACACACACTGCTCACACTCGCACAGGTTCAAATCTGCATCATGACAAAACTGCCAAGACAACTGATTTTATATCAATTTTCTTTCACCACATGATTCAAAGACAAGACATCTGCACAGTTCCGGAAAATCCCCATGACGACAGGCTGCATATCTTGATGTAATGTTCATCTGTGCAACAGCAGAGCTGCAACAAGTTGAATTAACTATCAGTCAATTATTTTGCAGTGTTTCACCTATTAAAGCTTGTTTAAATGTTACGTATTTAAGAAGAGCAAACACATCCAATCAAAGCAAGTGGGAGGACTCCTGGGGCCCTGTGATGAAGTATCTTGACTCTAAAAGTCAATAAGACTGGTTGGGGTTGACGGTGAATGTACAAATTATTGTTATTATTATTATTATTATTGTTATTATCTAGTGTTTGGAGGTATTAATTTGAGATTATTTTAATTAATTTCACTGGTGTAATTTTTTTTTTCTTTTTCTTTCTTTTTTTTTATTCTCTCTATTGCATTTTCTTGTAAGCCTGTAAGCCTCTCCATAGGTGTGTGAATGTGTGTGAGTGAAGAAGGGGGGGGGGTGTTTTTTTGTTTTCTGTGTTTTTTTCTTCTTATTGTTTGTTTGTTTGTTTGTTTGCTTTTTTGTTTCGTTTTACTCTTCCTGTGTTTGTCTTTGTTTCTACCTATGCTATTCTGTTTAAATGAAAAAAGAATAAAAAATAATATTTAAAAAAAAAAAAAAAAAAAAAAAAAAAAAGAGCAAACACAGTGTGGAAATGATGCTGATGAAACATGTCTTTCTTTTTCACTTATGAGAAGAATATTTTCTGAAATTGCCCTCGTCTTTTTTTCCTTTGGTTTTATACACATGCAATAAAGATAAGAATAATTAGTAACAGCTAGTTACAGCTAATATTTTACAGATTATGCAAATGCACAAATGTTCCAACCAAAAACGTAATAACGGCCAATAACGTAATAACTGCCAATAACGTAATAATTTTGGCCATTTCAAATGTAATAAAGCCAATAGTGTAATAATGTGCCAATAATGTAATAAAACTTTTGAGCCAATAACGTAATAACTTTTTGCCGATAATGTAATAAGGCATTACATTATCGGCACCAGTTATTACATTTTGAAAGGTTTTTTTTTAATACCAGGCCAATAACGTAATAACCAGCCAATAATGTAATGCCTTATTACATTATCGGCAAAAAGTTATTACGTTATTGGCTCAAAAGTTTTATTATATTATTGGCACATTATTACACTATTGGCTTTATTACATTTGAAATGGCCAAAATTATTACGTTATTGGCAGTTATTACGTTTTTGGTTGTAACATTTGTGCATTTGCATAATCTGTAAAATATTAGCTGTAACTAGCTGTTACTAATTATTCTTATCTTTATTGCATGTATATGAAACCAAAGGAAAAAAAGACGAGGGCAATTTCTGAAAATATTCTTCTCATAAGTGAAAAAGAAAAATATGTTTCATCAGCATCATTTCCACACTGTGTTTGCTCTTTTTAAATACTAAACATTTCAACAACTATTGGCTTTATTACATTGAAATGGCCAAAATTATTACATTATTGGCAGTTATTACGTTATTGGCCGTTATTACGTTTTTGGTTGTAACACACAAATACAAGTGAATCCAATGTGATTTAAGAAATAAATAACAGAGACAGTCGTTACATTTATAAAAGGCTTAATTTATTACACAGGTCTAGTAGAACGACAGTAGCAAATTACAAAAAATTATACACAGCCAAGAACAAATAAGTATTTACACATTTTAAGAGTAGTTTGTGGTCATTACTTTTTTTTTTGCAGATGAGGAATAAACAGAACATTATATCAAAAGAAAAGTTGCATAAAACATTTTTAAAAAGGCACCAGTAACTCTTCAAACCTAGTTTTTCCTTTTTTTGACACAGAAATATTGTTGTAACAAATGGTTCATCCCACACTCATCTTAACTCTCTTTTTCACGTTATCAAACATCCTTCAATACACTGTATAAAAAAAATTTAAAAAAAAGTTTTCAAACTGCATGGACTTGTCCACTGAGGAGAAAACCCAGATGGTTGACAGGACAACAAGTCTTCAGAGTAACAGTGACCTGGTCTCCACAATATCTGGATTTGTAATTCAGAATTTGGTCAGAATAAATGTTTAGAATTCATAACTCACAGAGGTAAAGTCAGTACTGACACCGAACATGAGGATGAGTGAGATGACAAAAACACGACAGCAGCTCAGAACCCAAGGAGTTTCCAAACTAGTTTTTGGGGTCGATGAGGAAGGAACCGCATCAGAAGCCAGAAATGATGCAATTCCAAGAATCAACAGGGTCAAAGTGAGGAACGCTGTAAGATGATGAGTGTAGGAAAATAAAAATCGATCAACACTCGGCAGGAGAGAGGAGATCAAATAAGAGTGGGTGGAAACCACATGGAGGGGAGACGCTGCCCGGCTCGGTCTGCAGCGTTTCTACTGTGCTCACCAATCACAAACAATGCCCTAATAAAAAGTGTGCGTCTGTGTGTGTGTGTCTGTGTGTGTGCTCTTTGTGATTCTACAGTACACATTCACTCTGCGTCCGACATTTCCACCTCGGTGTCCAACATGCACCTGTTACCGCACCTCAATCCCATAATATCACATACATTCCCCCTCTGATTTAACTCTCCCCAACATATAAAAACAGGTTTATATGTGTGTGTGTGTGTGTGTGTGTGTGTTAGACACAACTAGTGGTGTTAGCGTGTGTGTAAATGTGTGTCACTGCCTCTTGGCTGTTTGTGAGATGAGTGTGTGTGAGGTTTAGTACCTGCTGTGTGTTAATGCTACTACACACACGTTAGTAACGAGCCAGTTTCACTGCTACTGGTTTTTTCTTCTTCTGCCAGTCCCTGAAGTCCTACTGTGGTTGCTATGACACTAATATCAATTTTTATTTAATCTAATTTATGCATCTTATCAAGTGACTTTTGTCCATTAAAAACCGTTTTAAATAAAAAATAACCAGATCATTAATCAATTAATGTTATCACCAAGTATTTTCATTATTAAACTGATCACTTTCATCATTTTGTCATTTTAATATTTCAGCTATAAAATATGGGACAAATGCTCATCACAGTTTCCCAGTTTTGTCTGATCAACAGGCAAAAATCCAAAGATATTACATTTATCATAGTGTTAAACAAATAAAACACTCAATATGTGCAGATATGAGGCTGAAACTTAGTTCTGATCAATTAACTGTTTTTTAATCCACAAATAAAATAATTAGTTCTGGCACCTACTGACGCAAACTGAACACATTGTTTTAAGGCTTAAAAATGGTCAAAAATAACATGATAAGATGGACTTTGTTTCAATATGAATTCTATACCTAATTTATAATAATCTGCTTTCCCCTGAACAAAAGGAAAAGAAGAATCTTCATTCCTATTGCTGCGCCTAAAATAAGCAATAAATATCATAAAGATCTATAAATAGAAGACAATTATTATGTAAGTGGTAAATGTAAACATCAGTCTCCATGGGACGACAAGATAACACAGTATATACCGAGTCTTTTTTATACTATGTATGCACCAAAGTACTGCAATACCACAAGACTCCCACATTAATGCAACCCCTAAATAGAATTAAATGTTTGTTTTTTAAAAATAAAAATCACAATTTCTCATCATTACATCAATAGTTGGAAAGTGTTGGAAATTTGGCTGAATTGAAAATATGTAAATCCTTCCGAGCTCAAAGTGAAGCAGTGATTTTTCTTCCTCTCCGAGCGTAATAATAACACATGATGGATGTTCAGAACGGATCTTATTATATGTGATGGAAGAACAAGAGAAAATGGTGCCGTTATATCAGAATATAAAAACCCATGAAGACCTTCAGGGGGCATGAGGCCACTATAGCGCTGCCATGGAAACGCAGTTATAAAAATGGTATCTGTCTTTTAATCACCGCTGCGCTGGAACTTTTTTTCTTTTTTTCCCCTCCCCCTGTCGAGGCCAGATTGTGGGGTTCATAATTAGGCGGGCAATCAGAAAAAGCAGCACAGTGGCTGCTAATCAATCCCAGCCCGTGCAGAGTGGAATCAATAAGTGGATGTATAAGAGCTGGCAATCCAATCTGCTTTATATTATGTCGAGTTGAATGCAGGTCGTCGTCTGCGCTGCGTCACAACAACAACCACACTAAGCCATTAGTCCAGGCCCAGAGAATATGTTCAATTAATCCCTAATGAAGTAAAGACACTAGCGGCACAGTAAATATCCTGAATCATCCCTAACTGTGGTTCCAGTTTCAGATTGGAGCCTGCACCTGTAGTGATCTACTGTAAACACTGTCTACAATAAGGCGTGTATCGGTGTGTTGTGTTATTACAGTGAGCTTCCTTCAACCCAGAGCCTCTGGGACTGTCCACGTCCACACTGGATGAGACATGAGACAAGAGGCTTCAGTGAGCCAGACTGGGTCCTCAGCTTCTGAGTCAACACGTGAGCAAATACTTCAGTAGTGTCATGTTAGAAAAATGCTTGGGAGCTGCTCATCTCTGAGCGCTGGAGCTACAGGTGTTAAACAGCGCTACGGCAACCAGGCTGTTAATGCTCATCTCAAAACACACACACACTGCTCAAACAGACCGGACGGCCCGCACCTTTCCTTTGGAAGGTGAATCGGCCGTTTGCGTGTCTGGTGGAGGAACGCCGGGCGCTCACTGCTCCTTGCGCTCGCAGGCGGGCGCGTGCGGCTGGCCGGAGCCGCGGCGAGGGTTCCACAGCAGCGGCGCGCTGAAAATGCCGATGATGCCCAGGTTGAGGACGAGGCTGACGACCAGCGCCCCGATGGTCCCCAGGAAGGAGGGCGTCCCGCCGTGGGCCACCAGCCACGCCCTCCGGGACGTCATGTCGGCGATCACGCCCTCCATCTGGAAGTGGGTCCCCACCACGGCGCTGACGTGGAACAGCTGGTGGCTGTGGCCTGAAGGAGGGACCAGACAGGAGACGGGAGTCAGTCAGAGGCAGAGGGCCGGTCCATCCATCATCTATTCTCACACAAGCTAAAGGGATAGTTCATCCAAAATTCAAATTTCACTCATTATCATCTCATGTCGACTAAGAGCTGTGAGAATTTTCAGAGTCCTCTGTTCCTTCTCTGAGTTACGGGGGGGTCCACGCAGCAGTATTTGTCCATGTAATGGTTGTGAATGGACACCACTTTTCTTCATCCAAAAAGACACACCAAAAAAAAAAAAACCTCCATACTGCTCGTCTGTAATGTCCCTCTTGTATTGAAGCCCCCACATGAGAAATTGTTCCGCCGACACAGGAAGAGCAGTGAACTGAGACACTGGGAGCTTCCGCTACAAACAAACTTAAAATATAGACTTATTTCATTTTTTTTGGAACAATTTCTCATGTGGGGGCTTCAATACAAGAGGGACATTACAGACGAGCAGTATGGAGGTATTTGGATGTTTTTTGATGTGTCTTTTTGGACGAAGAAAAGTGGTATCCATTCACAACCATTATATGGACAAATACTGCTGCGTGGACCCCCCGTAACTCAAAGAAATTTGACTTTTGGGTGAACTGTCCCTTAAGAGCAGAAGTCATTGATCAGGATGGTACTGTACATTAGATCAGTAGATCAGCTGATTGATCACTCATCTTCTTGACCTTGTTTGTTGTTTCAGTATTTTTTGATTGATCACTCATTCAATTCATTTCTCAGGAAGACTCTTGTTAAGCGTTTGTTTCAGTCCCTGATTTTGATTGACACAGCACGTTGGCCAATCAATCAGGGACCGAAGAAGAACAGCGATAACGTCTTTTCCTCCCAGAAACTCAACAAGCGCCGACTCTTGCTGTAGTTTAAGTTCTGTAATTGATGGTATTTCATTTAGAACTTCCCTTACTGCTGTTTTTACGCCGCTGTTTGACGCTCCGCCATGTTTGTTGTAGGTGAGTCCAGTCCACGTATGTTTTCAGGCCCTGATTGGCCAACGTGCTGTGTCAATTAGACGGCCGATTTTATGAGGCCAGACTCTCCCTGAGAAATGAATTGAATGCATTTCCGGGAGAGTCTGGTTTACGAGGCTAAGAATTTTCTGCTTTCTATGTTTTGTATTGTAAGAACTAAGACGTTGATTGAAAAAACTTGACATGAAGATTTAGGAAAATAACTAGAAAACATTTCATTAACTCAGTAAAAGAAAAAACAGCCTAATGGACCCATTTCCTGTCATTTTATAAGGAGGTGATCAAGAAATGTATCAGCAGCTTAATCAATGATGAAAACAATGTTAGTTACAGGAAGAAGAATTTAGAATTGACTCAGAAGCATCAGTTCACTCAACTTCTTCAGTTTACTGAGAGTTGACTGATCTTATATTAAAGAATAAACAGAAGATTTTGTATTTCACTTATTTCACTGCGACTGGAGTTAATGAGCAGAATTCAGTTTTACTGGCAAAACACAGGACGAGATAATGAAACAGAAACAGAGTACAGAGCATAATTTAACACAATCTCACCAAGAGATAAATCCATCAAATTTTAACATTGTCATAGAAACTATTAGATTTTTGATTCAGTAACTGTTACTACAATTTTCTATTGATTTGACATCTTGAGGCACACACACACACACACACACTTGTACAGATTCTTCTGTAAAAGACCACAACCATTTGTGGCAGATCTGTACGGAAAACATTTCATCTGGAGACTGGTGACTTGAAGTGAAATTGAGGCGGCTGTGTATGAAACAATAACGTCTTTGTTTGGTGCAAAACGTTCCTGAGAACGGCATCTGAAGAAAACTCTCCCTTTCTCCTCTGCAGGCGTGTGAACCTCGGCCAGACATTTGTAGACAAAGAGACTTGTGTGAAACCTTTCCCATAATAAACAAAACAATATAATAATAGTATTTACACGCTATCGAATCAAAAGCAAGTTAACACGCTGCTGGTTTTTGTTTGGTTTTTTTGTGTCAATTGTCCAGTGGTCAGCAGGGAAAACATGAGAGAACAGGCAAAGACAAAAGGCGGCAAAAATAAAAGTTATGGCCCCAAGTGGAGAGTAAAAGCTGCTGATAAAGTCCAGTTACCACAGAACATTGTGGTCTGGCTGTTTTTTCCTTCACCTGTGTGTGTGTGTGTGTGTGTGTGTGTGTGTTGATCACACCTGGGAGTGGAAATGTGTTCATGTCCAACTGCACTGCAGCTGCTGCAGCTGCTGAGGATACAGCACTGCTCTCACACGGATTTCCACTCTCCAAGGTGATGCATTCACTGTCTTTTTTTAATAAACTCCTTGATGCTGGCGTCAATATTCTAAAGCATTAGTCAGCGTTCGCCGTTCGGAGCCAAACGAGCCGGTTACAACCTACGGCCACATCCGTGGAAGGACGTACCGACGTAGTCGAAGCGCCCTGGGGCCAGCCTCTCCGGGAGGTGGGCAGTAAACAGGAAGCAGGTGAGGAAGGCGAAGAGGAGGTGGTAGAAGTGACTGGACAAGGCGTCACTCGGGCTGCAGCTTCCTCCGCAGCACAGGAGGATCTACACACACACACACACACAAAGTGAAGTACTTTCAGAAAGCAGTGATCAGCACATTTGCCGCAGACACACTCAGAGGAAACTGGAGCTAAAATGCTGTTACAGCATTTTGGACCTGGTTAAAGGACAAAAACCAAACAATTACTTGTGTATTACACAAACTGGCCATGCAGTGATTAGTGGGAATTAAGTGATGGCAGCAATACCTTTGTGTTAGATTAGGAGAGCAAATCACTTCCTTACTGAGCCAAGTCTTGCAACAAGTATTAAAACCAGCTCTTGAATATTGTTATGTAAAAGCATAAACAAGTGAATCCTTTGGCTTCAATGAAATACAAAGGTTAACAGTGGAAATGAAGGTTTTAAAGGGATAGTTCAACATTTTGGCAAATTGGCCCATTGCTATAATCCCTATAGTCATAGCAGTAGGTTTGTTACCTTTAATTGTCGGTGCAAGCTATTTTTAGAATGGCGGAGCAGAGTCGTGAGCTGCTCAGAGCTACGCTACGGAGGCTCATGGGATTTCTTGGTTTCCCTCATCCACGAGAGAGTTTTGGAGTTGTTGGATTGTGTATTTGATGAAGGAAACCAAGAAGCTTGCGGCTCTGCTCCGCCGTTCTAAAAATAGCTTGCACCGACAATTAAAGGTAACGAACCTACTGCTATGACTATAGGGGTTATGGTGATGGGCCAATTTGCCAAAATATTGAACCTTCTCTTTAACATGTTGCTTAAAGGGATAGTTCAACATTTTGGCAAATTGGCCCATTGCCATAATTGCTATAGTCATAGCAGTAGGTTCGTTACCTTTAATTGTAGGTGTAAGCTATTTTTAGTACGGCGGAGCAGAGCAGCAGGCTGCTCAGAGCTACACTATGGAGGCTAAGGGAATTTCTTGGTTTTCCTCATTAAACTCATCAAATACAAAATCCCAAAACTCCAAAGCGCTTTTGTAGACAAGTTGTGAGCTGCACAACCACCACGCTATGAGATAATAACGGAACGATACGAAACGGAGCCGTTTTCGAGGTAAATACAGGGTAAATACGGAGACTGCTTGCTGAAAAACTGTCCCTGAACGCAACGTACTAAAAATAGCTTACACCTACAATTAAAGGTAACAAACCTACTGCTATGACTATAGCGATTATGGCAATGGGCCAATTTGCCAAAATGTTGAACTATCCCTTTAATGCAGACGTGCACTCACCCTGTAAAACAGAGGGACAGTGTCAAATATAAACGGCAGCACAAACGCTCCTGTCCTGATCGCTTTACTTCTCTGTGGGAACTGCAGCTCCAGGAACCTGTGGAGACAAACAAAGGCTTCAGGTGATTTCATTCATATGAGCAGCAGTTTAAAACAAACACTGGTCGGCCTCTACTTCTTACACTGGAAGTATGCAAGTTGGTATTATGTAACCGCCAAGCCTTTGACCTGTCAGTGAATGGCTGCGGTGGGTTACCGTGTCTTTAAGAGCTACTGAGACTTAGAAGAATTTAATTTGTCTGGGCTTCAGCGGAGGGTTTAACCGTCACATGACGCTGTAAATGCTGTTTTAGAGACTTTTCCAGTCGAGCAGCAACAGAAGACTGAGGGAAGCACTAAAACCTTGGCTTAACAAGTCACATTACATAATTTATGCTCTGGAGCAGGTTTTCCTGCAAGGACCTCTGTGGAACTGGCTGCATTCGTCCCCTCCCGTGGCTGCGATGTGCCCTATAGCATGATGCTGTGCTTCCAACAGGCTGTCTCACAGAGTGGCTTCTTAGCTCTTGGTCACCTCCCTGACTTCATCCATCACAGAAGCACTCAAACATTTAGAAACTGTAGATCAGGGCCACAAAATCAAAAATAAGTAATTGGCTTCCATCTAGACAGAGTTTCTTGGGACATTGTGGCACAATTCTTGTCCTGAATTGTGGACCTTGTGTATAAAGGTGCATGCCTTTTAAAAAAACTATGTCCAGCCCAGTACATCAGGTCCTAGAAGCATCTCAAGGATGATTAAGATAAACAGGATGTACCTGAACACCATTTGCCTCAGCGAAAAATGTGAACTTTCTGAAGCCACTGTATATTTACCTCAACTCCCTGAAAGCAACATTCCTGTAAATCCAAGACAGCGTCTCACCTGGAGTAGCAGGACAGGCTGGTACAGAACAATGTGTTTCCAATGGCGATGGGGACAAAATGTTGGTGGAGGAAGCTGTTCACCCAGCAGTCTGGCATGACGTAGTAGCCGTAGCTAATGGCACAGCCTGGAAAAAAAGAAAAAACACACAGAGCATGATCAAAATGTTAAGTGACTTGAACTGAGAGGTTCATGTCATTCTGTCTATTGTTTTATATACAAGCCCTCAGATTCCTGCCTCTACAGCACAGGCCTTTGTTGACTTCAGGTATGTTCACTAGATATGGGTGAAAGCGTGTTTGAATATACACAAATATATCTCTGCACATATGTTTTCTCATAGTAGTGTTATTCATTTTTTATTTTGTGTGGGTTTTTTTTTAAACACTCAAAAAATCAATTCATTTACAATTAAAATAGTATTGCAGTTATTTGAGTATTTAATGCCACAGCGTGTGTCTTTTCTGATTTAACCACTGGGAGTCGCCAAAGTATGAAAATTCTGCAGATTGTGGTTTTTAATTACATTAGTCTTTAAAATAATTTCACACAAGTCTCATTTATGATTTTACAGTGTGTTTCAAGTTTGGTTGCACTTCAAAGCTTCTCAGTGCTCTGGTACAATGGGAAGAAGTGCGGTGCAGATGTTATCTTCTTCCCTCTGCAGCATCTACATGTTTCAAAGGACTCCATTCATCAAAGCTCAGCCTGCGGCTGCAGAGTTTGTCAGAACCCTTTGTCCTGCAGTGAGAAAACAATCCTGCGGCTCTTATCCCTAAGACAAACTTTTAAATGTTTGAAACTGGATCAATCTTGGCACTGACAGGGGTTTGTGTTAGATCAAGAGTCAGAGTGTGCAGGGACCCTCACTTCATGTTTAGCTGCTGGTTTGCAGATGAGATCTTACAGTTCATGGTGTAGGGATCATAAACAGGCGCATAATGACAAATACACTATATACTGACATGTGTGCAGCTGTGTGAACATGTACAATCATTCATACAGTTGGTTTGTCAGGTCAGGTGCTAACAGAATACATCAGTCCCGCATGTAGCTGTCTGACTAGGGTTGCAAAATTCCGGGAATTTTCAAAGTTGGAAACTTTCCATGGGAATTAACGGGAATTTATGGGAATTAATGGGAATATATGGGAATTAACGGGAATAAATCGGAAATTTACAAAATTGAAGGTTGGCCCTTAACAGGGAACTTAAATATAGTTGGAGAATCATTTGTCAGGGAAGAAATATTGTAGCATAATCTTGGCTAAAACAACCAGATTTAATGCAAGCAACTTGAATATCTCTGCTATTCCATGCACACTGCTTCCTGCAGGGCTGTTAGGCCACGCCCCCTATATGCACTGCTTCCTGCAGGGCTGTTAGGCCACGCCCCCTACATGCACTGTGCATTCCTCCATCACATGCACAGATGATTCCTTGAACCCTGGAGGCCACACTTTTGAGGCCAAAGCACAATAGGAGGGCTCCTTTCATTTAAAGGGACAACCAGGAGTTTTTGAAAGCAAAGTGTGTTCACACTACATTTCCCATGAGCTTTTCTTTCTGCACGGTGAAATTCTTGGACCGGCGCAAGACAGACGAACCATAAACGGTGATTTGGTGACATTATTCCCATAACCCACAGGGCAGCATCCGCAAAACCAAAACTAAGAAATGCTGGGCGACCCGACCACTAAATAATAACAAAATAACGTTAAAGACAAGATTTTTTTTGATACAATTTGTTTCAATTACCCTCAATTTCTAGTTAATTCCCATAAATTCCCATAAATTCCCATAATTCCCATAATTCCTGTGGAAAATTTCCAATTTGGAATATTTCCAAAATTCCCCAGCTTAATTTCCCATGGAAAGTTTCCGGAAATTTACCGTTAATTTATTGGAAATTTTCCATCCTTTGCAACCCTATGTCTGACAAACTTGTTTCCTGCAGCATCTGCCGCCACTGTCTTTTTTCAAACGCTCACTTTTGCAACAAGCTCTGAATTGTGTGTGGCGGCTGGTGCACAGCGACAGGGAAATATTATTCATAGAAGTGGATGTGAGGCCAAATAAACACTGTCTGTGGCACGGACCAGCCATGAAACTAATCATTTGTCAGGGAAGAGGCAGAGAGAGGAGATACATGATGACACATGGTTGAAGATGATATGGACATCAGACATGGCCTGATCACACCCAGCTGACACTCACAGCTGGGAGAAAAGGCAAACAGGCGCAACAATGCCTTTCTGCTACTGTATGCCACTCGCCAAGCAAACAACATATTATAGGAAAGTAAAAAAGAATTCAGATACAACTCTGCCAGCTTTCATCTCATTTCAACCTACTGAATCTGCAGACCATAATTAACACTGTTTACATGTTTTCTGGTTTCAAACCCTCCCAGGTTGCTGTCAGAGGGAGAGCACCCAGATGCTTTTCTTTCTGATCACAGTTTCCATTCTTGGAGTGGCTGACAACACAAACGCATTGTGTGACTTCAACATTATGAAATCCAACTTTTCACCAGATCAGAGGAAAAAGTCAGACTGGAAAACTAATTGGAGAATTAGGATTCAGCCCTCGGAGCTGGTCATGTGCACGGGTGTTACTCTGACTCATTTTCAATACAGTTTTTCTCGATTGCTAAGACACATTTCTTGAAAGCTTCTGTCCTTTTCTCTCAACTGTGAACACAAACCCCAATTTTCAAGCTACATTCACAAAACCTCAGACTCCTCTTGCAAAACCAAACTTTCACCTCAAAACAGTTCAATCTGTGCCCAAAACTGAACTTTGTTGTCAAATCGTGCCCCGAGTCAGTCAAAATTAAAAACACTACCGAGCAGTCACTAAACACTACCTAGAAAAATAGAAAACACAACGCTCAGGACATGAAGCTGTGGAAATACAGGATACAGTAAATGCATGTTGCAAAACAAAACACCTGTGCATTTAGCAGTAGTCTCCTTTCCTTTCTTTCACCCCCCCTCCCCTCATCCATTTCATCCCATTTTCCTCCCTTCATCTTTTTTCTTCCCAGTTCTTCCCTCCCTAATCCTCTCTTCCTTCACCCCGTCGCCTTTCATCTTCTTCTCTTGAAAAACAAACAAACCTGTGCATTTAGCACAGAATAAATGTATCTTAGCAATCGAGAAAAACTGTAAAAAAAAATAAAAAAAAAAAAAGTACAAAAAATAGAAATCCTGTGCATTTTGTACATACTGTACACGTAGCACTTGTACTGTACAGTACAAAAGTATTGTGCATTTAGCACTTGTATACTGTAATCCTACGTAAAAAATAAAGTACAAAAATCTACAAATGACAAGTGCATATGTAACTCAGCCACAGCATTACAGTATTTCTCCGTACTGGATCAGGCTACAGGACTTCATCCTGACCTGTACTGGCTTATATATGTTCCCTCACATCATTAGACACAAGTGTTATCAATTTTGAGTTGTTGTGTTCAACCGGTGAAACTTGTGCTTTAGTTGTGTTTGACTTTTGCCACCTGTGCTAAGCATTCTGCAGCACAGGTGCATCACAATGAAAATGTGTTGGTAAGTTGTGTCTAAACAGGTGAAAAGTGTTTATGGTTTTGCCAAAAGAGTGACTGATTCAATCAGTGGGTTCAGACAACTGAGAATTTGGTTCAGAGAACAGGGTTTAGTGTTTTAGCAATTGAGAAAAACTGTAAGTCCCCCAGCTCTGCCTTCATTGTTTCTCGTACATGTTTTCATTTTTCCTACTGTGGTACCAAACAGTTTCACACTGTCCCATTCATATTGGTGAAATGTTTCATTTATGTTCATATTTCTTCTTTGGGCCTTACCCAGGCTGTAGAGGCTGAGCGCTCCATAGTCAAAGAAGTAGCAGATGTGGCGAGACTCTGGAGACATGGTGCTGAAGGTGTGTGCGCAGCTGGAGGTGAAGGGGTAGATGCAGATGAGCAGCATGTACACCAGCAGGGGCCAGGTGTAGCTGTCGGTCAGGAAGTTGAAGGTGGAGCAGAGGACGAAGAAACGCCACAGGAAGTACCTGCAACACAGAAAAGGCTTTTCTTTTGTCTCATTCCTTTGTAAGAATCAATTCAGGCCAGAGCTGCTCCTCCTGCTGTCCCACGCTCTGCATGGCTGTTGTGCTTGGCCTTTCCCAACATCCTGGACTTCTCCCATGTGGATTTTGATTCATGCTTATCTAACCCCCGCCCCCTCCGACCCCCGACCCCTATGCGCCAACTTTTTCCCACCTATTTGAAAATCTTAAAGTGTTTTACCTGCCAGTTGATGTTCCTCCAGCTCTAAGAAGAGTTTAAAAGATTAACTGAGATGGTAAACACAGATCCTCATACTTCTTCTCATCCTTCCAAAAGCCTTCATGTTTTTACAACTGGAAAGAAAACACCTGTGCTCATTTTACGTTTAGTTTTTTCTGCTCTCAGTCATAACTAGGGATGTTATAATACTGATACCGGATCAAGCATGTCAATCTATGACCCAATCTGATACCACGTCTTTTATTAGTTTCACCCAGATCTAACTACACATTTCAATAGTTTTACACTATTACTGGAATACACAGGTCAGAAATATTTTGTTTTGTATGTTAAAGAGCCTTCAAAAAGTGATATCTCCATAATATGTCCCCTTTAACAGCTGTCCTTTTTCTGTCACGATGACCCTCAGACATGATAATAAAGGAAATTCCATGGTCATTTAACAATAACATTTTATTCAAGTATCCAAGCCATCAAAAACCTCTAGTCAAAACATGCTCTTTGATAAAAACACCAAGTTCTAATGATGAGGAAAAGACCATCAGCAGTGCTTCGATGTGTTCCATGTACTGTTTATGTGTATTGGTGCAACTTTTTTAATTAAAATTTAAACTAAACAGCGTGGTAAATAATGGGTAAAAACAATAACAATGTGACGTGCGCTGAAAATAAAATATTAGTATGAAATTGCTTGTTCACATTCAATTAAGATGCAACAGGGAGAAATCAATACATTCAGCGAGTTATATTCAGAGATTTCTTTTTTTTTTTTGCACATACCATGTTGGCAAGAAGTGGGTCCAGATGTTGATGGTCTCATTGTTCATCTGGAAGCTGCTGAGGACACAGTCCAGCGCTGAGCTCCGAGGGTGACGGTATCCAGTGATGATGCTGTCCTCCCTGAACACCTGAGGACCAACCACAGCGTGCAGGTGAGTGATGACATAGCACTAAACTTTGTTGATCCCTGTGGGGAGAAATTCAGCCCTCACTGTTCCCTCTCAACCCCAAAAAGCCACAGTGCACAGAGAAACATACGCAGCACAGTTAGCCTTACAATCAGCCATCTGTACAGTAACTTTGTGATGTCACAACAAATCTGTCTGCAAGATTTGGTTTCTTTGAGTGTTTTACCACATTTTCATTTTATCACTCAGCTGATGGCTCACTGAAACTACAACTAGAATGTTTCTATTCATACTTCAAATGACAAATCTTTCTTCTTATTAGGGCTGCAACTAACCATTATTTTCATTATCGATTAATCTGTCGATGATGTTTAACCATTAATCGATTAGTTGTTTGGTCAATAAAATGTTTTTAAAAATGTCAGTGTTTCCCAAACCACAAGAAAACTTCCTCAAATGTCTTGTTTTGTCCACAAACCAGAGAGACTCAGTTTATTGTCATAAAGGAACAAGAAATATCAGCTTAAAAACATAGTGTATAATATGGTAACTCTAATGTGATTATTGTAGTAACAAGGAAGCCTACTGACTAAAGTATTTCACATTTAACACACTTTGTTTTCAGCATTTTCTGGTAGAAAAAATACACAACTATGTCAAAATAATCTGAAATATACTTCTGGTATTTCTGCAAAAATACTGACCTGCCAACACATAAACTGCTGCATCTGCAGTCAAATCATACATCAGCCTGTCTATTTGACTGTTCTGGCTCTACTCAAACTTGTTTTCATCTCTTCAGTCATTTGTCACCGACCACAGCACAGAGCGCTGTCTTTCTATAGGCTGTTCAGCCAACAAGAGGCAGAACTAGTGAAAGTTCACAAGTGACAAAGTTTAAAGGGCCAACGAGGAGTTTCTATTCGGTTATAAAACAGTCTCACGTTAATGTGGATGAATCTACGTTACCCACACTTGTTAATGGCTCCATTTTCGATCAATATATCGTTTTGTCTCTATCATTATTTTGTTATTATTAGTGGTAACGATAAAAATGCTGGTCAAGCCGACCAGCACTTATTGCTTTCATTTCACGGACTCAAATGAGAATTAACACGAAAAAATTGACAGGATGCGTTATAATCGGAACTACGACTGGTAACTGAACCTCTTTGAACCTCTGACTTTAATCCTTGATGAATGAAAACATGAGTCTTTTACTTGCTGTTTTAACAACGGTGGAGGAATTCTCAGCCATTTGTTTAAAGCACAAAGACAAAAGCTGGAGACTAATCTCCAAAACTCCTCGTTGTCCCTTTAATGAAAAGCAAAAAAAAAGAAAAAAGAAAAGTACCCTGGGGAAGAACTCTGAGAAACATCTGAATTTCAGTCTGCCTCACTAATTGACAGACGTGAGTGGAGAACAGGTTTCTGTGGGCCACAGTGTCTCAGCCTATGAGTCGATGTGCAAAGAAGGATGACGTCAAGATAAACAATGACAACAGAGTCAATATTTCCCCCAGCAGGAGAGATCTGATCAGCTGTACTACATCATTTCACTGACTCAAGTCAAGCTTTAACACTGTCAAATCTGACAGGATGTTTTCTACATGATGAAGTGCATCAAGCTGAGATCTAAACACTGTTCATATATCACAAGTCATATTTCCACAGATACAAATATTGTTCTCTTACATTTGCTGTTTTAACAACTTGGCAGAGCTGTTTGTACCTCAGCCATTTGTTTAAAGCACAAAGAAAAGAGCTGGAACATTAACAGGATGGAGCAGAGACTAATCTGCAAGATAGAAACTCAAATATTGAAACTCTACCGGTAGAAACTCAAGGAGACGTATCTTTTTAGACTTAACGCTGTTAAAGAGTTGAGTGGAAACGGATGTAGGAGCTGCAACAATCAGCACTGTCACCTCAGATAACGTCACCACCGTCTGCCAACAGCCCTGTTTCAACTGTTGACAGTCTGTCTGACCCCAGAACCCACACTGTGTGAGGTGTGAATGTTTAAAGGGATAGGTCAACATTTTGGCAGATTCGGCCATTGCCATATCCCTATAGTCATTTATTTGTCGGTGCATGTTGTTGGTTTTTTAATGGGCTTTTTCGCCTTGAATTGACAGGATAGTTGAGAGAGACAGGAAATGGGAGGCGGGGGTGGGGGGGATTTGAACCGGGGTCTTCTGCAGTGAGGACTATAGCCTCAACACATGGGGCGGGTGCTCTACCAACTGAGCTACACACCGCCCCATCGGTGCATGTTGTTGTGGGAGAGAGGCACAGAGACGCGGTACACGGTACTTTCATCGGTACTTTTCCCTACGTACACAATCCAACAACTCCAAAACGTTTTCGTGGAGAAGTTGTGACCTGCACATTCACCACGCTATGAAATAATCATGTAGAATAATGTTACAACACATGGAGCAAATACTTGGCCTACTTGTGTTTTTGAAATCACTCCGCGCAGCAGCCGTGTCTGGAATGTAGTTCCGGCTACGCATTTGCCTTGAAAACAACTCCTTTTCAAATCTCATAACTCAGAGCAGTTCAGTACATCTTGAAATGCAAACCTTTATTCCACAGAACTCAAACACAGAAGCTGTCCCTTTACTATTTTGGGATGTGCTAAGGTGTTGTGGAGAATTATGTAAAGCACTACACTAGAAAGAGCAGATCCTGCAGGTATTCCAACTATTTCAAACATGTGACCATATGTCTCCTAAAGGTGACGACACAAATGTGAATGATTGTTCCAGAGAAGTGGCTCTACTGTACATGTTGAGGTCAGACCTCGTGTCTGCTCCAGTCCTGACAGACAAGCCTGCTACATACAGCACCTACTGAGGACAAGAGGACTTCCTAAGGAGTTTCAAGTATTTTGAAACATGGAATACACATAATAATGTCAGGACAAAAAGATACCAATTTATTTTATTTTATTCATAAATTTCCCGAATAGTTTCATTGGAAGTCTACAAAAAGATCAGTAACTTGTGCCAGTTGTGAACAAGTCGGAAAGAGGTTTTATTTATCTAACATTGGTTTAATTAGAGCTGCAGAGAAAAAAAGACAGTGGCTTTAATAGAGCTGTGTAATCTCTACAGGATCCGGCTCCTGCACAGTGACTGACTGCATGGTTTACTGTGTCCCAACAGACACTCAGCATCTTAAACTACTTCTCCTCGTAAACATCACACCAAGAACTCATTTAATAATGGCCCTCTTACCGACTTCACAGGGACTCATTTGACAAATATGTAAAGAAGAGTAAACCACACCTTTATTTTAATGAGTAAGAGGCTGACAGGCCTCACAGCGGGCGTCCTTACCTTGGGGACCTGGTGGATGTCAAAAAGCTGGGGAAGCTTGATGCTGAGCATGTCTGTGGGCAGTCTGATGGCGCCCCTCCCCCTCTGACAAACCTCCTTGAGCCTGGCACGCCCCCCACGACAGAGGACTAACCAGACGGGATAGTCAAAGACCGGGATCCGGGCCCCCTGTCCTGGACTGTTGGGCTCCCATCGCAAGCAGCGCCCCCAACCCTGGCTCCAGCCACCTCCAACACCGCCGCTGGCCCCGATCCCCCGCCACACGGGAAACACTGCAAAGGACACACAGCAAAACACAAAAGATTAATTTAAGATTCCAGTGATGCCAGTGATCCAGCTGCGTGTTGAATGAATGGTCCCTGGCAGGAGAACATGAAGCTGCACAAATTTACATTCAGCATCGCCATATAGTAACCCTAACTTTAAAATAATCATAATTTATGCCATTTTGATTCTTCTGGAGTCTGTGTTTTGTGTCTTTTGCTTTATGTTTTAATTGCGAAGCACAGAATGTTCTGCTCCCGGGAGCTGCTCCAAAACACCCTCCCTCCCTGCTCTTACTAAATCTCAACATCATTTACAAACATTTATGAAACAGAATGTAATGTGTTTGATGTAGTGGTGAACACATGAACAGATGTTATGCCTCTTCTTTTAAAACACCACCGAGGAGGGAAAGATAAGACTTCAGTCATCGATCATAAACCAGTGTCCTGCATGTGTCCACGGGTTGAGGTGAAACTGGCGATGGGATTTGTTTTCTCTACAGGAGGTTCAAGAGGTGAGACAGAACAGAACAGACAGTAATTATTGACCTGTATCCCGACACCTATGGTTGTAGTTTGGTACTTTAGGCAAATTCTTCAAAATGTTGAACTATCCCTTTAATGTTGGTTATTTGCATCATAGAATTGAAACGTTGAAAAGCTATTGTCATAATCCCTATAGTCATAGTCGTAAGTTCATTACCTTTATTTATCGGTGTATGCATGTTGTTTTAAGATCAGCGGGGCAGAGACGCTAGCTGCTCAGCTAACACAATGGAGGTGAACAGTACAGGTCCCCTGTCCCTCAAAGCTCTGGTGGACATGTTGTGACCTGCACATTCACCACACTATGAAATAATCATGTAACATTACCAGACTACAGAGTTGTTTTTGAGGCAAATGCAACCGGAACTACATTCCAGACACGGCTGCTGGGTGGAGTGATTTCAAAAGCACAAGTAGTTCTGAGTATTTGCTTCATGTGTCATAATGTAACAGAATTATTTCATAGTGTGGCAAATGTGCAATTCTCAACTTCTCCACAAGAGTGTTTTGGAGTTGTTGGATTGTGTATTTGATGAGTTTTGAGGGACAGGGGTCAATGTGCCATTCACCTCCATTGTGTTCCCTGCAGAACTCAAAACAACATGTAATTAAAGGTAATGAACCTACCCCTATCTACCACTATGACTATAGGGATTATGGCAATATGCGAATGTAAAAAAATGTAGCATACTAGCTTCAATCTGACATCGACAGCAGCCACAGCTGCAGCATATTGGATTTCTGGATGTTGTGTTACAGGTTCATCTTTTGTGATGATATCACAGTTCTACCAGCATTACAAAGATTTTGTGACAGATTTCAGAGTCCCATTGAGTGTGATGTGTTTGTTGACTGGCACGGACACCGAGAACAATCTGCCATTGTGGCAGCTCTTGAGATGCACCCAGACATCGATTCGAAGAATGCCAGGCATTGTCACGTTGCAGTTGCCTGTGACAGAGAAGCAAGCATGATAATAACACCATGTGTGTGGGAGCCAATATTACATAGAGCATTCCTTCTCGTGTCTGCACAAGGGATACTATCATCAGATGCCTGTCTCTTTAAACACTTTTTCTTTTTTACTTTACAGTGTACCTTCAAAAATTGGACATTTGCAGTTGTGCAAGTAGCAAACACTCTGTTAAAGTAATTAAATTCTGCCAAATACTCAAAGATAAATGTAAAAACATATGAATATTTAGTAGTGTACAACAGTGTTCTGTTTCCATTTCCATTTCAGAAAAAACTAGAGAAATTTCGATAAATGCTATGGTTCTTCAGGGTGAAAGACATGATCTAACCACTTCAGCCTATCACAGACACCGATACTGGTGTGTGCATGTCAGAGGATATATAACAGGAAAATGATGCATATATATATATATGTACACACATATTTAGATATCTGATTTGTGGTAAGTATGTCAAGCGTTTAATGTTGTAAACAAATAAGCCTCAAACAAGTAGGTTTCTGGATCTGCTGCAGTGTAAAGAATTTCATTCTTATCTCCCATAATCAAGAAAAAATGGCATGTTTTCCTCTATGAAAGTGTCCCATGTGATCCGGCTCCTCACACACAAACAAACTGTTCTGCCATCATGTCGTTAACTCATCGTGTCCATCAGCGTTAACTGTGGGGACATTCTTCATTTGCTGGAATTATGTGTTTGTATCAGAAACTAGGCCAAGGAAACAAACATGTGTCTTTCAATATATGCAAGTGAATATTACCGGTAGCGTCATCTCAGACTTCATGGACATTTCAGTAACCTAACCTTCTGACCTTTTTCAAAATACTAAATAAAGAGTCAAAACAAATCAGAGTCAGAGCTCTCATTAGACGATAACCCCGACAGTTTTATGGTCACCAGCGTCTCATCAGAGTGGGGGCATCTCTCCTCAGACCTGGCAGGATAAAACATTTCCCGGCGTCTCTCCTGTCATCACAGCTCATACAGGACCTGGAGGGCCTCCACTCTGGCCGTGTGGGAACAAGGAGAGGCGACCTCGGCTCCCCGCGGCCCAGCTGCAGGCCCGGGCCTGTTAACTGTGACAGAGTGAGCTTTGTGGAGAGTAAAGCCTTGAGAGCACAGGGGCCAAGGGATGACTGTTACACACTGCGCTGGATGGAAATGAGGCGGCTAGCGCTCTTGCACGCACACACAAACAGATCTGACCATGGAGAACACGCACAAGCTCTCTGTGCACTAACATGCGTGCACACTGGTACAAATCCTGCTTTCATCACGGCTGGAAAAAAAACAAACATAGCAGCACACAAACAGCAGCACACACAAGACCACAGCTTGTGCTGATAACAATAGCTGCTAAAAAGCCACTGGGTTCAGTGTGAGGGGGAAAAACTCATTTGAATTCAGATCATTAGCATCATGTGGTGCCAATGATTTGAATAGAGAGTTAGAGATTTGAATGTGTCGTCTACAAGCTGTGACTGATTTGAATTTTACATCTATGTATGCAAAATCTCTTTCTTGTGCAGCAGCACACACATATTATATACTGTATCTACGCATGGAGAGACATTATTACTCACTGTAAAAGATGAAACATTGAGACTTTAGGAAGCTGTGCAGCCTTCCAGGAGCCCAATGGGTTAAGAGTAGAGTTTCTGTAAAAGGCTTTAACAGTTGATTTTATGGAAATATCACTTGTTGAACATATACTGTGGTGTTTTTAAAGGACCTGCCCTAAATTGGTTTAAGTCATACTTATCTGACAGGTTTCAGTTTGTTAATGTTAACAATAAATATTCAGAATACAGCAGAGTTATGTGTGGTGTACCGCAGGGTTCAGTTTTAGGACCAATTCTCTTCATTCTTTACATACTTCCATTAGGCAACATCATCCGGAAACACTCAATTAATTTTCACTGTTATGCGGATGATACACAGCTCTACTTGTCCATGGAGCCAGATGATAGTAACCGCCTCATTAACCTGCAAGACTGCTTAAAAGACATCAAATCCTGGATGTCCGCTAACTTCTTGTTACTAAACTCAGATAAAACCGAGGTTATTGTGTTCGGTCCTAAACAACTCAGGGATGCGTTTTCCAATCAGATCGCTACTCTAGATAATATCGCCCAGACCTCTAGCACAACAGCAAAGAACCTTGGGGTCATTTTTGACCAAGACCTTTCTTTCAGTTCCCACATAAAGCATGTAACTAGGACCGCCTTCTTCCACCTGCGTAGTATCGCTAAGATTAGGAATATCCTCTCCCAGAGCGATGCTGAGAAACTAGTGCATGCATTTATCACTTCTAGATTAGACTACTGTAACTCTCTCTTGTCAGGATGTCCCAAAAACTCTCTCAAGAGTCTCCAGCTAGTCCAGTCTCATCAGAGACGCCGCAGCGAGGGTTTTGACAGGAGTTAAGAAGAGAGAGCACATCTCTCCCACCTTAGCTTCTCTCCACTGGCTTCCTTTAGGATTTAGAATAGACTTTAAAATACTCCTACTGACTTATAAGGCTCTTAATGATAAAGCTCCATCCTATCTGAAAGAACTAATTACTCCGTACTGTCCTAGCAGAGCACTCCGCTCCCAGAATGCAGGTTTGTTAGTGACTCCTAGTATCTCTAGAAATAGATTAGGAGGTAGAGCTTTTAGCTACCGGGCTCCTTTACTGTGGAACCAGCTCTCTCCTTGGGTCAAAGAGGCAGACACTCTGACTACATTTAAGTCTAGACTTAAGACCTTCCTTTATGACAGGGCTTTTAGTTAGGGCTGGTTCAGGTAGCTCTGAACCATTTATAGCTACGCTGCTATAGGCTTAGACTGCTGGGGGACACATCTGGTTACATGGAGCCCTCTCCTTTCTCCTCCTCCTTCTCCTCCTCTCTTCTATACCCCCCCCCCCACTTGGTATATTTTTATATTTTTAAAATAGTATATTTTGGAACCGTCATTTTCTGTTGCACTTTGTAGTTTGGCCTTGGTGTCTCGCACTCCTCTCTCTGTGTTTCCGCAGATCAGCCGCTACCTGCATCCCTCCTGCTACTGGACCCTGGACCAATCTGCCAGCTGTCACCAGAAGCTGCCACCATTAACTCTATGCACATTTCGCATGTTCTGTCATAAACTGTAAAACTGTAAACTGTCTTGTCTGTAACAACATCTACTGCACGTCTGTCCGTCCTGGGTGAGGGATCCCTCCTCTGTTGCTCACCCTGAGGTTTCTCCTATTTTTCCCTGTTAAAGGGTTTTCTATGGAGTTTTTCCTCAGTCGATGCGAGGGTCTAAGGACAGAGGATGTTGTTACAATGTCATGTGAAGTCCTTTGAGACAAACTGTTTGTGAAAAAGGGCTATACAAATAAAATTGACTTGACTTGACTTGACTTTGTCTTGCCTTCTGGCACCAAAATGTGAGAGTTGACAAATGTGAGCTCAGATGTCTTCCAGTGATGTAACTGCGACTTGAATTTGCATAATAAATTATTGCATAATAAACTATCTCTAAATATTAATAAAACTAAATATATGATTTTTGGAAAAAGGGATAAACATCTAGATCAGTGATTCTCAAACTGTGGTACGCGGGCTCCTCCAGGTGGTACGCAAAAGACTCACTGAATTAAACATAGAAATAAAATAAAATAAATTTCAGAAGCACCAAAAATTGGACAAGTGCATATTTTAAAATGACCAAAAATGCATTTGCAGGATGTTGTGTTGATACCATAGAATATAAATAGCCTACAAGCAAAAACCTGCCGAAAATCATTATCAGCTGTGCAGGCACCGCTCCGACCACACGTGTATCTGTTTACCTGTTAGCTCCGTTAGCTCCGTTAGCTGCATTAGCTCGGCTACAGACCAACTGGAGCAGCCCGTTTATAAAATGAAATGAGCAGCGCTTAAAATAACCTGCTTGTATACCGCATATGTGTGTCTGTGATGTTAAATTTTAGTGTTACTTCTCAGAATTTCATTTTTATGATCGGGGGTCACATGATGTACTGTTAATCTTTTCCAGTCAGTCGTCATGGAAACATGACGCTCTGTCAGTGGTGTGGCTTTTGGACCCGAATAAAAACAAACGTGTGTGTGAGCTGAAAAACAAGGTATCATTGTATACCGCCATTATCTTAGTAATTAGTAGTTAGGCTATTATTATTAGGGAAGACTGGGGATGGTTGTAACAGCATCACTTTCACCAATATGGGATAACATTAGAGTTATGTGCTCAATAGCCTATAATGTACTCCCTCCCTGACATTGCATGTGAATTTGCATGTTGCTTTTACAGCCAAAAAATGTTTTTTGTTTTCTTAAGTCCAAAACTAATACTTGGTGGTACTTGGAGAGGCAAGTATATTCCGGGGTGGTACTTGGTGTAAAAAGTTTGAGAACCACTGATCTAGATATTCAGAATGAAGTAGAAATTGGCCAAGTTAAGCTCGAAAGAGTATATGAGAACACATTCTTAGGTGTTGTCATTGACCACAACTTGTGCTGGAAGCCTCACATTAAATATGTCAGGTCCAAGCTTTCGCGCACAATAGGTATTTTATGTAAGACAAGACATATGCTTAACTACAAATCGTTATATTCACTATATTGTACTCTTGTTCTTCCTTATCTAACCTATTGTGCTGAAGTTTGGGGAAACACATATAAAAGCTCCTTACACACGATATGTATCATGCAGAAACGTGCAATAAGAATAGTGCATAATGAAGGGTACTATGAACACACAAATGTATTGTTTTTGAAATCAAGAGCCTTGAAATTCAAGGATCTAGTGGATTGTAAAACTGCACAAATTTTGTTCAAAGCAAAGCACAATCTACTTCCAGGAAAAATTCAAAAAATGTTTGGTGAAAGAGAGGGTGGGTACAACCTAAGAGGGAGAGGGAAGTTAAAGCAGCCTTTTGCTCGTACCACGTTGAAGAGTATGTGCATATCTGTCTGTGGAGTGAAATTATGGAACAGCTTACCAGAAGATATTAAAGAGAGTAAAAATATTGCCCAGTTTAAAATAATGTTTAGAAATAGTCTTCTTGAAAAATATAAACTTCAGGTTTAGGTGTAAATAGTGTTCTTGAAAAATATAAACTTTTCAGAGAAATGATTAACTTATGTTTGTAACAAACTATTAATTATTTGTAGTTGCGTAATGCAACCTAGGTATTCTCAATCTGTTTTGTTTTGAGTTGAAGGTTTGTGAATGGTTGAAGGATGATCTGTGGGGTACGTACTGTGTGGATGTATATAGTATAATAGGTATGTAGCCTAGGCATCGGATTGCTTTGGTTAAGTGAGAAAGAGGGTGCGGCAGCTATAAGCTTTGCTTCAGCCGCAACCCTTTTCGATCAGCTATGTGTTAATACTTTGAATCCTTTTTCTGTGTTTTGTATAAATTGGATGTGCTGTGATCGAAATAAACATTCATTCATAACCCCACCCCTACCTGGTAGCAGTAGAAGGGGCGGGGCTAGCAGTGGTTCATCAGCATTTAAAGGGACAGACACTGAAAGCAGCCGTTCTGAACAGGACTGTTTAGAGAGGATGAAAAGAGCCTTGGGGGATTTTGACCAAAGCATGTCACAGACTTGTCTTAAGACACCTGGGGACTATTTTAATTTGTGGAAAGGGGACAGAGTATGTCTCCTTTAATGTAAAATGGGAATACAGAGACTCTCATCAGACATTCATGTACTGTAGCTCCACAGAGTTCAGTGTGTCCTGTTGCACTGTCCGACTGCGTGAGTAAGAAACAGCGTGACAAAGTTGTACATGCTCTACATTTGAATGCAACACAAAACAGAAGTGTTGAGTGCAGAAGCCCAAGAGCATAAAAATGCTGTTCTCAACTTCAAACACAAGATAGGCGTGAAAAGAAAACAGCTTCCAGTCAGAGTCAGCAGCTCAGGGCCAGAGCCAAAACACCAGCACAACATGCTGATCCTTCAATAAACAAGGAGACACTGAAGAACCTGATAAGTGAGCGCTGTCCTCTTCACAGCTGTCAACCACACACAACTACATTAGTGGAGAAAAAAACACTCCAGCTTCAACTTCACTTGCATTAAGACTCAACCCTCTACGGGTCAAAAGGCAAAAACACATGAAAAACACTTGAAAAGTACGTTTCCGAGGGTCCTGCAACCTGTGATGCAACAGTGTTGATGTGCAGCGTCATACCACCACGTCCAGGCCAAAAACACACTCCTCTGCCTCCACCCCACCCTTCTCTCTGAGCTCATCCTGCTCACTAGATGGAATAAATGACTCACTTCTCCTGCTGTTCTCAAGAGAAAGTGTTCACATGGTAGAAAACACACACTAAGCTGCCCCATACAACACATATGATGCTGTTGTTCAAACAGCACAGCCTCTCTAAAGCTTGGCTCCGGCAGGATTCTGGTGTTGGTTTGTTTTTGGTTTTTTCTAATCTTGCATGCATCCTCCTTCAAAAGATAACACCCAGCATTAGAGGAGGTGGTTTCCTGGACATGTTGTGAAAAGTTATTTACAGAAACCATTTAAGAGCCGTTTGTTCCAGGTGATCTACCTTACCGTTACATGTTTGCAAAAATGCTCAGAACACAGAGTGTCCCCATTAACCAAGACTTCAGCTTTGCTTTAACACTAAACATAGTTGATTCTAGATGTGGGAGATCTCCAGTGTTTTAGAACTCAATCGCGTGCAGCTATGATATCATGGGGAGAGTGGGGCTGTTTCAGATTCTTGTTTGGAGCATGCCAAGGTGCAATCAATGTTCAGAACTGAAAACAAATGAAATAATAATGATAATTCTGCTCTACAAATAATAGAGCAGGGAATATTGTGATGTTCGATCTCATCAAATATCGCTGCCAAGCGCCGAGCAACGGAAATCATGTACGAGCCGGAGCGCTCCCGTTCACATCATTGCATTTGTCAATTGCTGTTTTATTTTGAAAATTAACCGGATTGTCTGGCTGTTTCTCGCTGCCATAATCCCTATAGTTTTAGGAGTAGGTTTGTTTCCTTTAATTACTGGTGCAAGATATTTTACGTTACCAGACAGAGTTGTTTTAGAGGGAAATTCATGCAAAACAGCTGATGCACATTCTCGTCGGGAGCAGTTTTTCATCCATTAGTCTCTGCATTAGGCCTACATCTAAAACAACTCTGTCTTGTTATCTCATAGTGTGGTGATTGTGCAGGGGTCCGTTTCACAAAGCAGGTTTAATGAAAAGTGAGTTTGTTAACCCTGAAATGAGGCAAACTCTGGGTTTTCCATTTCAGAAGTGAGAGGTAAAGAGAGGTAACTGAAACTCAGAGTCAGTTACTATACCCTCACATGACACCACACGGACACTTCTCTCTCTCTCTCTGTTATTTTTTCGTAGTAGATAGATCCACTTCTGGATTAGCCTACTTCCAGGTATGATTGATGACTACACCACATCGTCATGTTATAATGGAGACAAACTTGAACATGGACCTACTCAACACACAATTGAGTAAATCTCCATTTTTCTATTTTTAGATTAATACTCACGTAATGTCCTGCAGTAAAAAGAAAAAAAGAAAGAAATCCGAGCTCACGTCCATTTCCCACTACAGCGCTGCTGCAGAATCTTTTTTTTTTTTTTTTTTGGTGTCACTCCACCGTGAGAAGTCGAAGGGGCAAGTTTTTTTTTTTTGCTGGTTACCATGGTGAATCATGTTATCTTTGTTCCATTGATGAGGGCTTTTCATCTCCCCGTAACTCAGGGTCAAGTTACTCAGAGTTGAATGAACTAACTGTTATCACCTGTTCTGAAACCCACAACTCTGAGTGTCCTATCTCAGAGTAGATCAAGTCAGAGTTCAGGATTAGAGTTTGTTGAACCTGCTTTGTGATACGGAGCCAGGTCACAACTTGTCCACCAGAGCGTTGTGGAGTTGTTAGATTGTGTATTTGATGAGTTTGATGAGGGAAACCAAGAAATCCCATGAGCCTCCGTAGCGTAGCTCTGAGCAGCTCACGGCTCTGCTCCACCGTTCTAAAAATAGCTTGAACCGACAATTAAAGGCAACAAACCTACTGCTATGACTATAGGGATTATGGCAATCGGCCAATTTGCCAAAATGTTGAACTATCCCTTTAATTTATTTTTATTTTCCACCTACGCAACACTTATGGCGCTTTTCCACTACACTTTCGCAGCACAGCTCGGCTCGGCAAAGGTGCTTTTCCACTACAGCTGAGTTCTCTAGTTCCTCCTCAGCAGGGGCGGGGTCGGCACGGGGTCGCGGAGGCGATCGTGGGGCCACATTGTCCGTCTCTTTTTTCGATCCGCTCGTCAGCTCCAAACTCACTCGTCTGCACCTCATTAACAGACCACAGTGTGGATTCACACCATAGACTGTAAAAAGAATGGACGTAGCATCCGTGACGTCACCCATTGGTCTTGTGCAGTCCTTTTTGTGCCTCAAATATGGCGGTTTGAACAGCGCCATGTTGGATTGACCGGCCAAGAACCCGCCCACTGGCCTCGAAGCAGACTGTCTCTGGACCTGTAGCTGAACGTTTCCGCGCCCCGATTGGCCAGAATCTTATCCGAATAACAGCAAAAAAAATTCACCCCCCTCAGAGTGTGTACAGGGGTAGAAACTATCGATTGAGACCAAAAAACGTTATGGTACCAGGCTGTAAATATGTTTTTGAAAGCTGTAAAGTCTGCGATTTTAACATGGGGGTCTATGGAGAGTTGCTCACTTCCGGTACCAGCCCCCACAGGAATCGGTGGGGATTGCAGTTTTTTGAACGCGGAAGTGAGCTTCACTTCTCAGACCGACAACTGCCCCCTTGATTCACACACATCATTTACCTCAACAACAGTCTGGTACAGATCAGGGGTCCGTTTCAGGAAGCAGGCTCAACAAACTCTGAGCCAAATCCTGAGCTCAGGATGGTCTGAGCCTGAGCTGGAAAACTCAGAATTTTCGGTTTCAGAACAGCTGATCAGAATTAGTTCAATCAATGCAGAATATGTTGAGCCTGAGGGAGGCGCGTTCACCGTGAGCACAAGAAGCCATCATCAATGGAGCACAGATAATAGGATTCACAACGACAGAAAGAAAGAAACAGAGCCGCGAATCTCACTCCAACCCAACAGGAGAGTTTAATGTCGGTGTATGTGGAGGATGAACACATTAAAAAACATCAAATTCAGTCGAAACCGCGTGAGCTGACGTGGAAAAAGGGACAGCAGTGTGTTCACTGAAGAACTCTGGCAATGGGACAAATGCATGTTGACGTCGGAGGGATAGAGTTGTTAAATAGCGCACTCGGTAGAGCGTGTGCCGGTCGCGCAGGCAGTGTGGGTTCGATTCTGAGCCGAATTTATGGGTTTAAATGGGAAATGCATTTTCTCATGATTATATTGCTATAAATGAGTAGTCTTTGTGGTTGTGTGTAATCTGTGGCCTCTTAAAAATTCCCATTTTAATTTGATATCTCTATTGATTTGTTCAGCTGTATCCACTTCACATTAAACTGTAGCCTAATACATTTGCTCCATTCTTGTATTGTTTGGTTTGTATCGGTTCATGTAATTGCTAAATAGTTGCTCCACCGAGGGGCCGGCAGAGGTTTACTGTATATTCAACAATTTCTACTCGCACTGTCCCACATGAAAACCTGCACGGTCTTGTCTCTGCTGTAGCGACGAGCCGCTGTCTCGCTGCTGCGTACAGTACACGGATGTAAAAAAAAAAAAAAGAAGAAAAAAAACTTTTAAAAAAGCTGCCGTCGGTGAAAAATCTAATGACAAAAAATTAAAATAAAATCTGCTGCGATTACAATGAATTAGCCACAGCCTCCACGATGTGTGATGAAACAGCTCTAGAAATCCTCCAACAAGCTCTACTGTAGCCTAATGATCCGCTCTTTGCCTTAAAATAAGTTTCACTTCCACGTCCACGACTTAATTCACTAAGTGACATGATGTCTCTGCTTCCTGCTCCACGCGCAGCGGCATCAAACTCAGGTTAAGATGGATCAAACCTGCCACGGAGCAGGTTTGCTTCACAGCACATGTTGCCGTAGCGACTGACTCAGCATTACACTGATCCTGCTCTCTGAAACGGAAAATTCTGAGTTTCCCTCATCTCAGGCTCAACATACTCAGAATTTCCACTAATCTCGCTTCTTGAAACGGACCCCAGCTGGCGCTGTTGCCGCTCTGTTTTTGAAATTTCCGGGTTTGATTCTCATGTTGGACGTAGCGCTCTCACTCTTCCAGTGACGACGCTCTGTCCAAGGCAGTCGGCTGACGTCATGTTTTAGTATCGCTTCGGCTCGCTTGGAACCAGGGCCGAGGACGTACTAAAATAGTACGTCGTAGTGGAAAAGCAAAAAAAGTGTGCCGTGCCATGCCAGTGGAAAAGTGCCATTAGTAAAAGGGGCCAGTAGCACTGTTTGTTGTGTTGGACATCAGACCGTCACATCAACATCAAATGAATCTCAGCTGTTTTTTTCCACATTCTCTGGATTTAAACTGTATACAGTTTAACATTATGTTATGGCTATCATCCATGACTTATGACCATCATCTATCATGACAAGACATGGCCATAACCCAGCTGCTGGACCAATAGACCACCAACACAAAACTCCTCTTTTTGGGAGAACTGTGTCATATTCCTTTAGCAGAATGGCCTGGGGAATCAACTTTCTGTGCACTTTTTACTTGATCGGAAAATGTAGAGAGACAGGAAGTTGGCAAAACTGCTCCAACCACTCGACCAGCGAGCATCCTGGGGCTAAGATACTTAATGTTGGGTTTTTCTTATTCTCTGATCTGTATCTTCCCTGGTGATGCTCTGCCAGGTCCACGCTGCTACTCTTCACTTTTCAGTCTGGTCTGCAGCAGGTAAAACACTAACATTTGCTGAACTGGACTCCTTGGATGGTCTGTCTGTAGGTTTCATTTCATTATTCCAACATCGACAGGATCTGCGTACCAAGCAGAGACTGTATAAGAGTACCAAGCCCTTCGCAATATGACCCACACTGACACTGACATAAGCAACATGACTGTGAACACGTATACTGACAATCGCTCTTGAAGAAAAGTTCAGCCACTTTGTCATTTTTACACAGTGCAAATAACATGTTAAATATTGACCCTTTGAGATGCTGGAGGGGTGATTTTACTAACTTTAATAAAAAACAGGTTAACTGTTTATCCAGCATGTAGGCTACAGTATGTGTTAACACTAGGGTTGTCACGACACCAGAATTTCAGAGTCGATACCAATACCTGTGAATTTTCACGATTCTCGATACTAATTCGATACCACGATTTCAAAAAACAAAACAGAACCCATGTACTTTTAAATTCACTACTTATTTTACTGTTTCAAACTGTCAAGTATTTAACATGACTGTGCTTCAACATCTTCTTGCACAAAATTTAATAGCAATAATAATAAATAAATAAATAAATAAATAAATAATAAAAAAATAGGGCTGCCCCCAAATAGCTGACCAAGCAAAAAACATTTAGAGCCCTGTCTTGTCAAAATGAAGTCAAAATCATGACTGAACTAGGCCTAAATGAAAGTGTAATAGGACTTTTAATTTGAAGGTCCAGACACAGGAAGTTGTGACAGTTACTCACTCACTGACACTTTTTGTTGTTGTTGTTGGTCTCTTCTCTTTTTGGGGGTCAAAAGTGACTCTTTTTGGGGGGTCAAAAGTGACTTTTTCCGATGTTGTAACAGATGTTTCTGGGTTGGAGACTCATGGAAACGCGTATCGCTGCTGTTTCAACCAACCATAGACATACATGTCTGTTTTCAACCATCAGCCCTGGCCGGCCCCGTGGCAAAGCACTCGCGGTGGTCAGTGTCACAGTGTCACGGAGCAGATCACCACTCCACGCTGCCCCCCACCCCACCTGTCTTACACGGCCTCAGCACCGTCAGTACCCACCTCATCTATTGGTGATGAACAACCATAAAACCTGACCGGCTAGTTGAGTCTCGGACCCAACACGACTGGACTGAGAAAAAAAAAGAAAAAAAAAAAAAGGTGTGTGTATGTGTGTGTGTTCCGCTGAGAACCATCATGGAAAAGTTGTATATTCAGTTCTTACAGTACCAGAAAAAAGCAGGTATCGAATTATTTTTTTCGTGTTGGTATCAAATTGGTACCAGTATCAGTTCTTGTGACAACCCTAATTAACACAAAACCTGACTCACCCCTAGTTGACATGTGCATGGGCCTAAAAACTTTTCTAGCTTCAAGGTTTGCTTTTGCATTGTGTTGCATTTCCCACCACACAAACAGACCTGCACACACATCCCTGCTTGGCCTTCGCACCATACACCGAGATGACATCATGATAAAATAATGAAGGTCAAATATGAGAGTGGCGCTGTGCTATAAGCTAGGTGGCTGTGGGGGATAATCTGTAGAGACGCAACAGTTGATTGCACAGTGGTCGATTGTTTGTCAACTATTTTTGGTTTGGGTAGTTCAAGAAAAAAAGTAAAAATCCCCCAATTCCCTGACTTCAGCTTCTTAAAGGACAATTCCAGGAAAATTCAACTCGGGGTGTATGTTCCTATCATTTTGGGTCTAAAAGGAGGAATGTGAAGATTTTCTGTTTAATCGCTCCTGTTTATCAATATATTTATAATATTGAATATCAACTCTTGACTTGCTTCCTATACATTTTTTTCCACAGACAGCGTCAGGTGGCGACTCAAATATGTGCCGATAAAGTTGTTTTTTTTTACTTGAAGCAAGTCAAGAGTTGATATTCCTGTGTTTATGACACAAACGGTAGCTTTCCTACTGCACCTGAACACACCGAGCACGGCAACAGGGTATCGCGCAAGACTCTGGGAGACTTTGAATTAGATCTAGTTTTACAAACATGTCGGCTTGTTGAAGTAAATAAACTTCTGGGTGCATGTTAGAGTCGCCATCTGACGCTGTCTGCGGCTTTGAGGGATGTAAACAACCTAAGCAGCGGAACTTGCATCCACTCCCATTCATTGCTGCCGTGGCGATCCGGGGACAGACATAAATACCGCAAAACAGGAGACATTAAACTGAAAATCTTCAGATTCCTTCTTTTAGACCTAAAATGATAATACCATACACCCCCCGAGTTGAATTCACCTGGAATTGTCCTTTAAATGTGAATATTTGTGGTTTATTTCCTTTATGACAATAAACTAAGTCTCTCTTTGGTTTGTGGACAAAACAAGACATTTACCGACATCATCTTGTGGTTTGGGAAACACTGATTTTTCAACATTTAACATTTTATTGACCAAAAAAACTAATCGATTTATCATTTACATAATCAACAGATTAATCGATGATGAAAATAATCGTCGTTAGTTGCGAGCCCTAATCTTCTGATGTAACTCATGGCAAGACTGTCCGAAAAACACGAACTGTCCCTTTAAAGCTGAGGGTCAACACTTCAACCTCATAGTCAGTGTCTCACCCAGTGTATCAGAGTACAGTGGAGCCACAGCGATGCATCACACATGTCACTGCTTTGATACTTTCTTGCCAGTGTAGACATAGGAGCCTTTTTCCTGGTTCCTCATAGTGTGTATGTGTACACAGATAGTGTGTATGTGTACACAGTGCTGCTCATCTGCTCAGGGAACAAGTGTTAAAGTCAGATATTTTATCAGACTTCTCACAGACCAAAATCACTGCAGACTGCTGTGGTTACCTGTGATTCCCGTCTCAATTCTGAATTCACTCAAGCAGCAAACACTTCCTTCCCTCTTTCTCCTCGCTCTCTGAAATTCTTTACCCTCGCTTGTGATTTCGTCATGTGACCTTTCTCAATGGACGTCTTTATTGGCCTGAGGCTGACAATAAGACGGCTATGCACGAGCATGTTGCCCACACAGATGGACACACACAGTCCCCGCGTCAGCCTGGCCTCATTCTTCTCCTGAAGCTATGGAGCATTCCAGCGTCCTGCTCCAACATGCCGGGCCCATCAAGCTGCTTGCTTCACTGCTGCTTGTCACTAAATTGATACGGCATGTTGTGATCGTTAATGACAGTTAATAACGTACCCATCATCTATTAATCTGTGGGTATTTTCCCCAGAGATGGTTTACAGAGGGTGAATGTTCATATTGTCCTTATAACCACACACAAGCACGTTTACACCATGGTTCTCACTCAGCTGGGTTTTTTTTATTTTTTACTTTTTTGTTTTAGAAAGTTTACCAGTTTTTTCTAGAAAATTTTTACTTTTTATTTTTAACATTTTTTACGAGAAATTTTTTCTATAAGTTTTTATTTTCTTTTTTATCACTTTTTCTAGATCTTTTTACAAGAACTTTGACCACTTTTTTGAGAAAACTTTTGTTTTCTTTTAGAGAATTTTTACCACTTCTTCCTAGAAATGCTTAAAGGAGTCATAACCTGTTTTTTTACGTATCCAGCCCCCCTTGGATCGCTTTGGATCAATTCGTAAAACTTATTAGAAAAAAAATAAATAATTTTAATCAAACATTGAGCTTGTTCTGACCCTTTTTCCTAGATACGCGCGAGGTTTTGACTGGTCCGGATTTTACAAGAAATTAGGAAACTTGCCTGCATGCAGACTCCAAAACATTTTTTTCAGGTAGCGGACGGGCCGGGGTTGGGTGGTGAAAGAGGCAAGTAGCCTCCACGGTTTCACCGTAGGAGCAGAATCAAAATCTCGTGCTTTAGGAAGACACACCATTGTGTGCTAATCGGAAAAAGAGCCGAAGCGAAAAAACGGCGCCGCTTTCAAAGTCCAGCTTTTCAGGCAAGTTTCAACTGAGGTCAAACACCAATATGCATGTTTTAACAAGAGAAATTGCGATTTCCGGGTGATGACTCCTTTAAATGTTTTTGGAGAAATTGGATCACATTTTTTTTCAGAAATTTCTCTATAATGTTTCCAAAAATTCACGCCATTGGCCCTAATTTAAAAGTACAAAAAAGTAATGTTCTTCAGTCTCAGAACAAATATTTGTGTATTTATGGTGTCTACATGGTCTAATTTGTGTCAATTTAAGGGTCCTTGATGTACAAAAGGTTGAGAACCACTGCTTTACACCACTAGCCTACACGTAATGTGCTTTTCTACCATATACGCACACATTCACACACCGATGATACAACAAGGTCAATATGGAGTGAATTGGGTCCGGGGATCACCAGAGGCCCTCTGATACAATATTATCACAGCACTTGAGTCATGGTACAATATCATGTACTGTAGGTAATCATGATTTTGTACCTATTTGAAATTGTGTATTATAAGTTCATCATCTCAAGCTTTCAGTCTGTTCATTTCACTTAAAATCTGTTTTATCCTTACAAAATGAGGCTAACACTACTACCCATAGACTTCCAGTGTTTGAGCTAAGCTACAGGCGATACGGCTCTATCTCCCTTGTTACTGCACGCACAGTCAAAAGGATGGTGTCTATCTGCTGGTCGGGAGTGAGGCAAGACACGAAGAAAAATGTTGGCGTATCCCTTTAAGATGGACTATCAATATTCAGCCGTTAATCATATTTACTGTTGGTATCCATCTGGACATTTCTTTCATAATGAATTGGTTATTCAAATGCCTGCCTATTGATAAAATGCAAGAATTCACAATATCACAAATTTCCCTTTAGGGCTGATACCGGGACCATTTTCACGATTTCCTGATGGTTTGTGGAAAAACAACTGAGCCCCCCTTAGAAAAAAACACATGCACAAATAGCAGCCTAGCCTATATCTGACAGTTTGTGCGGAAACCGTGTACAAAGTTTAAACCATGTCATGCAACTTTAAAACTTCTCTCTTTTTGCTTTGTGTCTGGAGTCACGCAGGAATGTTTTGCTAAATAGGTGTTCCTCCCTGGTCACCCCCTTCCCAGTGAGTGTCTGCACTACACGTGAAAAGAACAGCTTGGGGTTACGCAACACAGCTCCTGTGTGTTCTTACAGATAACTGCAGAAACTAAAACGTCTCATCTACAAGACCAAGAGGACATCAACATATCTTCTGTATTATATCATTCAACCAACACCAACACCAAGACAAAACCTTCACCTGAACTCTGACTGACAGTCCCATCAAAGAGTCACTATTAGTGCAGCATGTGACTCTTGGCAGCATTTGACAAATAAAAAGGGAACATGATGTCAACTAGAAACTGGTTTTAACTCACAACTCATCAAACATGAGAGCATAAAAGTCATACAGAATTTTAAAAAACTGAACAGGCTGGTTATGTCATGTTATGGAGACACATCCACTCTTAGCCCCAGCCCCCCCCCCCCCCCCCCTTGTTCCCCAACATGTTTGTTCTCCTCAACCCTGCTCCATTCCTACTACAGTACTGGCACCTGAATACCAACATAGCTTATCCTTGTTCGTGCACAAGAATTTCCTGTTTCTCTCTCCTGTCACCTACCACACTCACTACCACGCCTTTTCTAATTGCAAGCAGTGGAAGAAATATTGATGAAATATTAAATTAGGCTATGTTACAGTAGCCTAGGCTAGCTACCATCTGCAGGCTGTTTCCTCAATTACTTGCATAATACTGTGGGGGGGAAAGGTGTGCAAAGTCACAAGTTAAAGTGTCTTATTTTACTCCAAAAGTCTAAATATTCAGTTGATCCATTAAAAAGAAAAAGAAAAACAGCAACACCCACGCATTAGAGTAGTTAAGTAATGTGAGGGAATGTTACCTTGGAAAATGACTTAATTGACTGACAATACAACATCTACTGACCTGAGGCATCTGTAGCTAACAGCTGTAGCCTACTAGCAATTAGTCAATTAACCCATGAGATGCTGAACTGTGTCAAGTAAATCATCATTTTACATCATCTATAGCCTGGAAATGGCTAAATATTCAGCTTCTCAAATGTGAGAAAAGTACATGATAGTGTAGTGAACATTTAGGGCTGTCAGGCTGATGGTTTTTCTGTGGAACAAACAATGACATGGCGCTCCTGGCTGATAATGCAACATCGAGGAGTGGAAATCATGAAAACGTATCAAACACGATAAAAACATTTTCCTTGTGAGCTGAGTTAGAGATGACACGGTGTGGACTGGGAGCATGTGGTAGCTGAATGCTAACGGTAAACCCCAAACATCTAGCTTGGAAAAAACACACTCTCGGTACTGGACACATCTCCAGAGCAACCAGGAGGAAAACACGGCGGTCACATGCAGTCAATTCTGAGAAGGATCGGGTTTTCTGTCTCACGTCTTCAACCCCGTGTGTGTTTGTCATTAACTCCTCCATCCTCCTCTCAACAGCTGCTCTCCCCAGCAGGACTTCTGCCCTTCCTACAGCGGCTTTAAAAACACGACTTGTACAGACTTGTAACTTAAACAGACGAGTTGTAAACACAGGAAACAAGGGTCAAAGAGACAAACTTCTCCTCAACAAAGCTACGGGGGGAAAAACATCTAGTCCGCGTCATTAATTGCGTTTAGTTGGTGGACTTACCGCGTCCAGGCTGGGACATGAGGGCTGTGGACGGGTCCCCGTTGTCCCTCCGAGAAAACGCTAGAAGCTCTGTGGGAGGTGGGACACGCAGGACTGTCTGAGTGTCCTCTGTCTTGGGTTCTCGCTTTTGCAGTTGTGTGTTGGTCTACAACTCAGCCTCCTTTTCTCTTGTCCCCCCCAGCGCGAGCCAGTAGGAAGCGCTGCTCGGAGCTCACGTGGACCACTGGAGCAACAACAACACGAGCCATGTGTAGTAGCTCAGCGCGCGCCAATGGTGACATGATAACATGTAGGCAACCTATGTGGCTGGCAACCATGATGGCAACGGCTCGTCGACGAAAATCAGAGTTTTACACACGAGTCATTTTCATTTGTTTCATTTACACTCGCGGCAAATTGTTCTGTTTGAGATCATGTAAAAGATAGCATATGGTTCCAAAGCATAGCCTATTACCATTACGCCCATTACGCAATGATCATCAGACAAATCTTTTGTAAATGACGTTAATAGTTATCCTACAACTCACTGAAAAGATTTTTTAAAAAGAGCACAAAATAGACATAAAATTATTATTATAATCATCATAATGATACATAAACAGCTATAATGTACAAAAAATGACAACAAAGACAAGCAAAACCATCACAGACGAGAAAAATCAACAAAAAAAGAGACAAACACTGCAGTTGGGATTGGCCTTTTTCACTATTTTCACTATTTCTGTAGTCAAAACAAGAAAGTAGCTTATCTGTATATTGGTAATGAGTGACAGCTGCTACGTCTGTGAAATAATCCACCCCCCCTGGGTAGCCAGCTATTTCCCAGCTTGTAATCTAACACCATATGAAAAGATAATAAATAGCCTACCTTAGAACAACACTATAGTGTGAAGCTTGTTTCAACAGCAGCCGACACTTGGTGTCAACAGGAATAGTTGACAAATAGGCCTACTTAGTAAACACTTTTATACATGTACAACTACATTGTTGTACGTCGTTTTACTTGCATACAAAGGCTAAATAGTCGGTCTTAAGAGACCACTGTGTAGGATTACGTTGAAATACAATATTTTTAATGAGTTCATTTGTGTAGCCTATTTAATCATCTGAGACTAGTTAGCTTGGAATAAGCCCTTCATATTTACACAGGGATCAGGTCCTCTTCCTTGGAGCCCACCATGCTGCACAGCCATTTCTACACCAGCCCAGATAGGACAAATTGATTTCACATTAGAATTCAGTAAAAGCCACATCAATCCAGCAGCAGCACTGAACTCCTCTTACAAACCTACCAGCTGGTTTTTTGAGCACTGTAAAAAATTGCAGAGACATCCATAAAATAGTCCTTGAGATATTTTGTAAATGTCCCAAAGATTACAGGAAGTCACCTTTGACTTATTTATGACTTCACTAAACATGAACCTGCGGGAGACACTGCTTTGTCCCGAGTCTAACCACAGAGGACATCCTGTTTTATTCTGCACAGGAAAAGCATCTAGTTTTATGTCAACACAACTTTCTATCTCGTCATATTTCAGGGTATAGTGTTCACAAAAGTCACACAAAAGATAAAGATATAAATGACCACACATTCAATAGCAGCCCTGACGACACAGCCCCTGAAACTACTACAACTTGAGGGTCAGTGACCTCCACCCAGTTGATTTGTTCACTCATCATTGGCTATAAATATAAAAAGGCCAGATTAGACTGAGCTTGACAGGCCCAAGGCAAATGCTAGACCTTGCTGTCCATGAATTCATGTTTTGGCAAAATAAGTCACTGGTTGTGTCATGTTCCAAAAAAGCAAGTGAAACAGTCACAGTCACACTCTGTGTCCCGGTCCAACGACACACCCAACTGCACAGCGTATTACTCTGAATCCTTCAAATAACAGACTGTACTCAATAGAAAAAACAGAAAAAAAGACAATAAACTTTATTGTCCCTGTGGGAAAATTCCACAGGATTGATACTGCCTCCTTTTGTATATGATCAGTAACACAGCAGGAGAATAAACAAAACAACAACACTTTGTCCTGTTGACATTTTGTGAACAACTCAGTTGCTGCACTGAAATTATGAAACTAGCTTCCCACAAAGTTTTAGTGCTTAGTTCTGGAGCCAGGAGGAACCTTTCCATCAAAGTTTTAGGCTTTTCAGTGATACATTTTTGGACAGCAGTTTTATCAAAAGAGCTCCAGATAATACTGACTCCACATGGCTCCAAGACTACAGGCTCCAAGTCCCTCATATCAGCCATGTTAAACTTTGTGCTGACTTTCATGAGACTCATCACTGTTCAGGTAGTCTGGGTTAGGGTGACCGCTCTGACTCCACTCACCTCCTGCTGTTTATCTATGGACTGTCTTAAATACATCTACTATCTTAAACTGCTTCACACCATGTTATCTGGACTTGTTTGTTGTCCACTTTATGTTTTCCCATTATTCTGATTATATAAGCTGCTTATGCACCAACACTTTCACATAAATTACATTCCTAACAGATAAATAGTTATTTTAAGTTTGAATTGAGTTGATCAAAGTGTAGCTAATAGACTATTATTATCAATTTAATAAAAACTTGTGGTGGAGGCAGTAGGCTACTGGGGCACTAAGTGAAAGCAGAACAACACCAGAACAAAAAAAAAGTTCCTGCAGTCAAATATTTCACTAAACACTAGGCTATATTTACATCAAGACTTTCAGCAAAATGAAGTGAAGTGAAATTTAAAACAGTGGCAGAATGGTCTTGGTCAGACTGGTTAATGGTGAATTTGCATTAAAGCAGATATCAGTGGAATGTTTTTGTTAATATAAGTTCATATTTTCAGCAATCACACATGGAGTGATTATATTAGAAAACTTTCCTTGTGGGATACAAGTGCCATTATGGTTTGAAGGTAAAACATCATGACGAGGGCGGGGGGAGTTTGTTAAATAACTATAACAAAAAGTAATTTAAAAAAACGAGTTCACGGGTCGGAAGTTACGAGTGGCCGTTATAGTGACTTTCACAGGTTGTTACCTGGAACGCTACAAAGTCATAGTTGTGAAATACGATTTAAACGTGCCGCTGATATCTGCTTTAATTGGAGTTCATTTTCAGCACTGATTATATTAGGCCATTATGGTTTGAAGGTAAAACATCAGTTTGTAGAAAAAAGAGGAGAGGAGACCGCACACTGTTGCTCCCGAGTGCAGATTTTATTTAGCACATTAATCGTCGTTACGTTTCGAGCGCATTTTGCTCTTCTTCAGACAAAACATCAGTTTGTTAAATAACTATAACAAAAAGTAATTTAAAAAAAAAGGTTGGAAATATAAACGTAGGCTAATAAAAAGTACTGTCTTCATGTCTTTAGACACTGACACTGGATGCTCCAGCAAACTCTTAAAATATGAGTTTGATGAGACGTTCAAAGTAAATTCTGTTTGTCACATTGAAGTAAGAAAACACTCAGGTAGATACAGTTCCCAAATATTTCACACGTCGTTCTTTTTTATTTCTTTTGTCTTGTCCAATTCTCAGAGATGGGAGTGACTTAGGGTTTACACGGGGTTGTGAAGGGGGGGGGGGTTCAGGAACATCAGACAGTTCAGTCACGCTCAGTGTAACTGCGCTGTTATATGATAGAAAAGCCGCCGCTCAAACACTGAAACCTGCTCTGACCTTTCAGCTTTATGTGTCCGATCGGATCATTGCAGACAGACGAACCGAAGAGACGTCGAATGGAGAGAAGAAGAAAAAAAAAGAAAAGAAAATATCAATTATTATAATTTTTTTCCCTGAGTATCTGAAAAGTTATAAGTCCATCCTTCTGCTCCCATGCAGCCTGGCCCGTCCCTGCTGCACCAAACACCCGCCTCTCTTCCTCTCCCTCCGCACATTCCTGCAGCCAACGAATAAAAACAATACTGGACCCTCCAATGTCGAAATCCCTCCCTCGGGGCTGAGACTTTTTTCTATTGGATGTTGCAAAGAAAAGAAAGCTTGTCTTTCTCGGTTGGGAGACGAGGGAGAGGGGACAAGAGCCCCAGCATCATTAGCATGGGAGCAAACATGGACAACATCAATCTTGTGCAAAATGCATGAAGATGCTGCTGTGCAGAAAAAATGAGAAGTAGCCTAAGTTTAGGCTTTAACTCAGACATTTATCAAAGAGTCAAATAAAGTAAAGTTACTCACACATAAACTCCAAGCAGGCGAGGCACTTCCCCACTGCCAGCACTGACCCCTGCATGGACATCTCTCAGACAGATCACAGGCACTTGGAACTTCAAGTTAGGAATCCAAACTAATTAGTTTTGTGCATGTTTAAACCTCTCATCCTGTCCCAGCAGCCAGATCCGTCCGTCCACTCTCCCAGACCGCCCTGCAGCCCTACAGCTTCATGGGCCCCCAGAAAGAGGATTGCGTTGGGTCAGTGAGGTTTCCCAACCCCCTTACCCAGCAAAAAAAAAAAGGGCTGGCAGCAGTGCCAGCCGTCTCCTGTTAGGGTGGCACTGACCCTGCTGACAGGGGATTGGTTATTCTGTGTTGGGCTGGTGGTGGGCATGAGGCCCGGAACAGAGGAACACAAGAGATGGAAGGGGGGAAGAGGGGCGGGGGGTGGAGGCACATTGAGACCTAGTTTTAGAGAGGAGGCAGACAGGTGTTTCGGGGGGAGGACGGCTGTGAGGGTGTAGGTTGCTCAGGTTCACTGTGAGTTGTGGTTTAGATGCAGGTTCAGTATCCAGGCTGCTCCTGACTGTCAATGGATCAAAGAATGTTTGGCTTGATCAAAGTCTTATGTAACTTCAGAGCACATTGTTGTTACAGTGGCTCGGTTTAATCAGTCTGAATAATCCTCATACACTACAGTTAGGGATATTTGACCAGAATCTACTATAAAAAGTTCCTGCTACAGTGACACTGTGTCATGAAAGCCTTTTATATAGAAGGATGCAAACGAAAGCTAACAACAGTGGTGGCTATAGCAACAAACATCAGTGTCTCAATAACTTGATCAAAGTGTTGTCCTTGGTGTCATCGTTTTAGAGAAGTATCCAGAAGTATTGGAATTCTGGGTAAAACTAGACATGTTTTAGATCAGAAGTCACTTCAAATGCTGTAATGCAAAACCCATACTTAGGCTAAATAATGGGGAAACACATATAAAAGCTTTTTACAAAGGATTTATATTAAAAAGAGCCATAAGGATGATTCATCATGCTGGGTTCCTTGCTTAAATCCATTGTTTTTAAAATCAGGTATTAAAAAAAAATTTCAAAATGTAATACAAAACAGGTCAGATATTGTTTAAAGCCTTATTACATAAACATCCAAAAAAGTTACGGTTAGAGAAAGCACATATGATTTAAGAGGAAACTGTAACTTTAAACAAAATCCATTTTGAAAAGCTTTAGCATTATTGGTGTAAAAATTGGAATAGACTAAATGAGGATATAAAAATTGCAAAAACTTAAAACAATTTAAAATAAGTACAAACACACACTATTGGTCAGCTATAAATCACTGGACAGCTAATTTTACTCTTTTTATTCAATTTTATAGTCATGCCTTTTTTCATATTAAAGCGTTTTTGTTTTTAATCTTAAGATTGATGAACTATAGATGTATGACATGAACAGTGGTGGCTGAACAACAAACATCAGTGTCTCAAACTTGATCAAATTTGTTTTGTCACTGTCTGTGTATTGATGCTTGTTTTTCAAATCAAATCAAAGGTTCAATTAAGTTATCTGTAACGATTCTAGTGCATTTTAGGTGCAATCATCCCTACCTTTTTGTGAGTAGTGTATGTTGAATTGCACTTTTATTCTGATGAGATTGATATAGAATGCATGGTGGTGGAAAAAGAGAATCTGTTTCTGAATAAGTGAAACTGGTTGCTACTGCTGTACTGTATTGCAAGCCAAACATTTAGTCTACATTGTGATAAAAAAAAAAGGTCTGAATTGAATATTAAAGCAGATATCAGCGGCACGGCCGTTTCGGCTAATGCTGCGTTCAAGGCAAGCTTTTGAAATCGTAAGTTACAGCTTCAAGTCACAACTACGACTTTGTAGCGTTCCAGGTAACCTGTAACTCGTCTTTTTACCGTCCTGTTGTCTGTGAAAGTCACTATAACGGCCTCTCGTAACTTCCGACCCGTGAACTCGTACCAGATCAAACTGGTATGACTTCACAGGAAGGAAAACCATGAGTTACGAGTTTCCTTGAACGCACCATGAGTTAGCAGCCCCCGCCCTCGTCAGGCATCTATTGGTCCTCGTGCTCTGTCACCACATTCACGCGCACCCCTTGGCTGCACACACAGCCCTTCATGCCGTTCTCTCTCCTCATTGGATAACACTTGTATCCCACAAGGAAAGTTTTCTCCTGGTTTACAGCAGAGCAGAGTGACGGAGAGACCAAACACTCTATGGAAGTGATGCTGACGGATAATAGGACTATTTAGGACTTATATTAACAAAAACATTCCGCTGATATCTGCTTTAATATTTACTATTCACATTGAATGCTCCCTCCCAGCAGTGGCTGAGGGGACGAGTGGAGGTGGACAGCAGCAGCAGCATCAGTGTCATCAGGACAGAGAGGCCACAGAAAGACACCAATCAGCAGCTTATGAGTTTCTTTTTATTGTTCAATGCATGGCCACACACATATACTGGTTTTCTTTTGCACTGTGCATGATGGGACAGTCACTATGGAAATGGTGATGTAGATGGGATACATTTGTAGGAGTTTACAGGGGTCCAAACACAACCCACATTCCTCAGGGGAAGTCAGCTGATCCTCTCTCAGGAGTCTCCTTGACGACTGACTAGCTACAACGTGAGGCTTCATCAGCTGCCCCCCCCCCTCCCTCCCTCCTCCCTCCAACACAACACCTTGATAAATAAATTCCGTATTCTTCTTTGTTTCGTTGGTTTTTTTCCTTCCTCATATCTGAAGAACTTGTTCAGTGGATCAACAGACCATAACAACCCTTTCCCTTTCGCTTAGACATTCTTGCATATATCATTCAGATTTAGCTTACAAAAAGCAAAATAAACAACATCATTTGGGTACAAAAATAAAATCCAAATTAAAACCTTTAACAGGGCAACACCTGTCGTGTTTTTTCTTCTTCTCATATTCTCATACAGAGATAGCACAATACATAGGTCACAAAAGTACACCGCAAATAAAGACAAATGAAACCAAATGAAAAAAAAAATGAAAAAAAGAAGCCACATAGGAAAGAAACCGATCCCGTAGAAGTGTACATCCGTCTTCCTCAACCATTCCAGCCTATGAGCTACGAGAACCATTGGTTTGTTTTTGAAGGCTGGAAGACTGGGGGGTGTCAGGTGGAAGATGTTTCCATACACCCTCCACTGTACAGATCGCAGCCCTACCAGACTCGCATGTTCCTGACCCCGCTTCTCAAATACAGACTGAAGGGAAAGGGGAGGGGAGGAGGAGGAGGAGGAGGAGGAGGGGGGGACAGAAATCCAAACCACTGCTCTAAATATCTATGTGGATTCATCTGAGCGCGAGTGTGTTTATGTGTGTGTGTGGTTTCTCTCTCGACACGTATGTACTCGTTTGCTAACATATACAGTGTATTCCTGGTTAGGATGTGAACCAGGGGCACTTAAAAGTTGTGTAGCATCCCCCACTGTTTCCTCACCCCGACCACTAGGGGTCACTCTTTATGTTTAGGATTGGGAGTGGGAGATCTGCTTCTTCTTATAGCGCCATTTCGCCCGCATTTCTCTATTTTTTATTTTTTTTTACTCCACTGTATTTACTTTTCCAGCCATCATAGCTTTAACTCTTTTCCTTCGAGGCAGCTTTCTTTTGAGTTGGTTTTTTTTGTTTGTTTTTTTTGCCTTTGGAGACGCAGATACACACAGAGCAAAAGAGTGGGAGAGAGAGAGAGGGAGCGAGTGTTGTGATCGATCAGCTGTTCGCAGCACTGACAGCTACCCCCCTTTTGACCTCTCAGCCCATCTCCTTCCACTGACGGTAGAACTCCACGATGTTCTTCAGCTCCATGCCCGCCGAGCCCGCCGCCTGCATCGCCGCCTGGCGAGGACAAAACATGTGAAATACAACACAACTTTCTATTGAACAGGAAGGAAGAAGATGAACAAGGTCACAGTATGGAAACCATAAAGATTCAACTGTTTAATTAATGGGCTGCAACTAACAATCATCCCCATAGCAACAAATCTGCCTAGGTGTCTGTGATGAGCAAATATTGATCAATAATTAAAAGCCAGGTTCTAATTTCTTCCAGCAGTGATTAGCTGAGAAGTAAAAAAAAAAAAATTCTTAAAGGGATAGTTCACCCAAATTCAAATTTCACTCATCCTCATGTCGACTAAGGGCTAGGAGAAGTTTCAGAGTCATCTGTGCCTTTTTAGAGTTACAGGGGGGGTCGGTGCAGCACTGCATTTTCATATGACAGTCGCAAACAGGGCTCACTTCTCTTCGTCCAAAAAGACACACCAAAAAACATCCAAATACCTCTGTACTGCTCGTCTGTAATGTCCCTCTTAGAAATTTGAATTTTGGGTGAACTATCACTTTAGGAGGTTTATCTATGTCACAAAGATTTCATTATAAAAAAAATAAATTACTGCACACTATAGCATCGTTAGTCAATCAGGATCATATTTTCATTTCTAGCTGAAAGATAATTGTAAAAAGTTTGTCTTTACACTCACTAAGAATCTCAGTTTTAAGATGGTTCAGGTCTGTGGAACCTGTATGAACACTTTAGAGAGGAACTATGTAAGTCTGGTCCATTGAATCTGTTTACAACTAAGCTGGCCAGAAAGAAATCAACAGTGGAAGATAACGTTATATATCATGTATGATGTTACAACGCGTTTGTGTAGTTTTATCTGTCATAAACTAGAGATTACAGGTTACGGGGCGTGTTTGTATCACGGTGCGCAGAGACGAGAGCTGGGACACCGGGACGATGGTTCCGATCTTACAAAGTTGTTTTTCAGCCAAGAGATGCAATATGTGGAAGGCAGAGAGCCTCCGTTGTCCCTCCTAACAAGTTAAGGCATTTATTAAACCAGTAAACAGTTACTCCAAAGCTGTTTAATTAAGGTAAAAATGTAGCATAGTTAAGCTACAAATCCTACATAGTTCCTCTTTAAATTGACAGAACCTTCACTTCTATCAGTAAATCAGATAATACTGCCAAACCAGGACAGAGCAGTGATGAACACAGTCCATAGATGGCAGCACTGCAGTAAAAACTGAGCAGTTTGACTTGGTTGTGATGGGAAAAGGGCGGCTCTTGAGTGTTAGTTCATATCAATAATCAAACAAAACACAGGGTGACTGACCTTCATTGCTGCTGACTGAGTGCAAAGCTCCTCCACTTGATGGCCGGTAAGAATGGTCACCATGCCGGCTGTATCTTCATCCCCGTTGTTCTGGGAGACTGTCAACTGACGACAACTGTCCACCATCTTGTATAGATGCCTACAAACAAAGAAGGAGGACCAGTCAACGTCTTAGTTCGAGGCCACCTCAGAAATGCAGTGAGAATGAGAAAAACAACAAACAATCAGAATGAAGGCGAGGTTTTACCAGGCTTCAATGTCCTGTCGTTTCAGTTTATCCCTTTCAAAACTTCGACCCGACTCCTTCTGGCAGCGAATGTACCTATGGAAGGAACCAAGAACATGAAGACAGCCTCTATGAAAATGAAGATTTAAGGTGGAAAAGTGAACTTTTTCTATTTTAAAAAAAATAGATACACACCTGTTGCCTTTGCGAAATTCAGACTCCAGGAAGCGGATGCCGTCCCTTGCACCAGCGTTTTCCTTCTTCAGTCTGTCAAGTCCATCAATCACTGCAACACATAAGTGCTATGGATCAATTACCTGAGCAGACAGGCTGACTCAGACCAACAGTCTGAATGCAAGTCAGAGACTGACTTTGAATTTTATATCACTGCCAAAACCAGTCTGCTCAGACTCAGCGCAGTACAGCACCTCTGAACACAAACCAACAGCAAACTGTCAGTGCATGTCTGTAACATTGAGGGTTTCTCCAAAGCTCACCAAGATGTAGTTCTCACTATTCACAGAGGTTTAATACCTGCTGTCTAATAAAGAGTTTAAGTATGATAGAAAACAATTAGGAATAAAACTGTCCAGAATTATTCATCCTAACATTTTTTCAGTTCTGCAGCACTGACCTTAATCCCTAAGGATATAAATACATTAGAGGAAGATGAATGTACTAATCAACTGTAAATTGATTGATTTGTGCAAGGTCACACAATTTTTTTTGCTGTTGCTAAAGTCAGTATCTGCATGTTATGAAGTGAAATGTCTCTTATAATAATAATGTAGCAGTCAAGAGAAAACAATGAAATTCATTGACATTAACTTTTAGGATATTTAAGATCTTCCAAGGCCTATGTGAATGTTAAAGGTAGGGTCTGGAGTTTTGTCCCTTTCAGTTTGTAAACAAAACAGTGAAACTCAGCCCCTCCCCTCAGGCTAAGCTGTGTAGCCTCCTGCTTCTGACAGCAACAGTTGTCATGACCGTAAAGGAAAGGAATTACAGTCTGAAAGAAGTGCTGGAGCCGCGGGCCGAAACTCCAGCTTCTCGCCAACACCGGGAGTTTCCGTGGATGTTGTTATGCATGTTTTGTATTGTGGTGAACTAGCGGGTTTAGACAGCGGATATAAAAATGAAGATTTAAGGTGGAAAAGTGAAACTTTTTCTAGCTCACTAATATGGTCCTAATAACTTGTTACCAGAGGTCGGGAATCGGTCCGTGGCTCCAGGGCTTCACTCAGACTGTATTTATTGTTCTTTGTTGTCCTGACTGCTGCTGCTGAGAGAGATAGAGACTCAGTAGCATCAGACAGCTAGCACAGACTAACAGGCCTGAGCCCCTGCTGCAGGTAGCTTCACCTTAGCATCAGACACTAGCACAGCTAACAGGCCTGAGCCTCCTGCTGCAGGTAGCTTCACCTGAACAGCAAGACAGCTAGCAAGCTAACAGGCCTGAGCCTCCTGCTGCAGGTAGTTTCACCTGTAGCATCAGACAGCTAGCACAGCTAACAGGGTTGAGCCTCCTGCTGCTAATAAGGTAGTTTCACCTGAGCTAGAAAACATTGGCTAAAGCTGTCCAGACTTCTCACCATAGGTATCTTGCTCATTTGCAGCACTCTCTAGCTCCACCTAGAAAAATCCACATTACAGCAAAACATGAACAAAACAAAGCAAAAAACCAAAATACAGGCAGGGGGAGGAGGGGCTGCAGACAGAGCCCCCACCACACAGGACTAGAAGCCCATAGGAGATGATTCAGACAGATTTCATTTGTAAAAGTCTAATGTTGATTTTTAGGCACAAAACTCCAGACCCTACCTTTAAATGTCTGAAACACTGTATAATGCTGTTGTCACATCTAATTTCAAGTAACTGTGTGAAAGTGAACCCAAGTTTTAGTGAAGAGATGTAGCAGTAGTTTTTACATGAATTTGCACAATCATCCCTCTCTCTACAGTGAAGTCAGGGATCATGAGAAAAGTCCAGACACAGCCCTTGTTCCAGACCACTCAGTGAGGTAAATGTCAGAAATATGGGCCTGAACCAAACACCTCGTCCTCTCCTGCTGCTACAGCGGAGGAGGCAGAGCACTGACCTGTCCGTGGGATGATGATGATGAAGCAGCCGCTGCCGGCCAGCTGCCGGATCAGGTTCAGATGCTGGCAGAGAGCAGCTGTGTCTGGCACCAGGTAGGGGGACATGGACGACTGGGCCTTGGGCTGCTGGAGGCTGCCCTCTAGCTGCGACACCTCCAACTGCAAGGAATCGGACAAAGTGAAACCATCAGCTGATGATGCGTGATGCATATAAAATATATACGGGTTCTATGTTGACAGAAACGTGACGATCTCAGGTCTGTTTTAGTGAGATTTAAATGGATGTTGGCTGGTTGATGGCTGCGTCAGCGCTGAGTTGCTGCTCACAGGGAAACACAGACAGGATAAACAGTCTGGACAGTGATAATGTACAAACCTGTAGTCGGAGCTGGGCCATATCCCTCATGGGACAGCACGAGTAAGTGATGTTTCAGTTCCAGGCCATTAAACCAGCTCAACTCTCTCACAGGGGAATGATCTGGACACCGCTCTGTCAGATGACTTTCGGAACTGGGCTTCCTCTTCAGCCTGGACAATTACAGATAAAGAGAGGTTGGTTTAGCGTCAAATGGGACAGCACGAGTAAGTGATGTTTCAGTTCCAGGCCATTAAACCAGCTCAACTCTCTCACAGGGGAATGATCTGGACACCGCTCTGTCAGATGTCACTCACCATTCGGAACTGGGCCTTGGCCTGCTGGACCAGATTATCCTGCTCCGACTGGCTGATGCTGGTGAAGATGCCCGCCTCCGGGTTGAAGTGCAGCACGTTGCCTTGGAGATTTGTGAGGAAGTGGCCAAAACTGCGAATGCAGCAGACCCGCACCACACACTGGAAGAAAGAGACGGAGGAAAGTGTTTCAAAGATTTGTAGCTTTTATATATAACAGACTGACTGGACGGTGTCGAGTCCACACATGTTGGATCATTTGGATGTTTCACTGCTTATATATGTTAAACTTAGACTCTAGATATGTCACTGCTTTAAAGCATTTATGTGAACTATGGATGGGATGGCAGGTAATAAGAGGTGTCATTCGTGAGCTCAGCTCAGTGTTTAAACTGGTCATGTGTCAGTTAGTGTTGTGGTATTCAACATCTTGATCTTGGCTCAGTCTCGTTCAAGCTGCAGTGGGATATAATTTATTATGAGTACTGGAAGTGGATACTGTAATGGTCTTGAAATAGGCATCGGTTTGGCCTCGGTCTTGGATTTTCCATCTCAGCGAGGAGACGGTTGGTCAGATGAAGGGCTTCAGGTTACACATATAAGGTTTGAAGATTTTCATTGATCTTGCAAAAAAGCTTTTGGAGTATTGTCCAGTGAGCAATTTTGATATTGGAACTGTTCTGTGTTGCCAAGAAAAAAACATAAGGACAAGTCTTTTCAAGGCGAGACCAGAATCAGAAAACCTTTGTTGCCCCCTGCAAAAAGCTGTGGAAATTCCTACCAGTCGTTCTCTACATGCTCTATGTGTACAGTGTTGCTCCAGTTTCAGACAATAATGGCCCACTGACAAACACCAACTATCAAAACCTGTTGTGTTTGTACAACAATAAGCTGAAGTTCATTTGTACAGCTGAGCTAATGGCTTTTTCTTTATTCTTGATTCACACTGAATTATCTATAAAAGATGAATCCTGTGTGTGTGTGTGTGTGTGTGTGTGTGTGTGTGTGTGTGTGTGTGTGTGTGTGTGTGTGTGTGTGTGTGTGTGTGTGTGTGTGTGTGTGTGTGTGTGTGTGCTTACCTCCTGCAGGGGGCTGAGGGAAGGGTTACGATGATTAAAGTCAAGGCGGCGATGGGCTACGCTTAGAGCAGGCAGGTGTCGCAGAGCCAGATCCTCAGGCAGCAGCAGACTCTGGACCAGACCCGGCTGCTCACACTCATTTACCAGCTCGCTCACCTCTGTGTTCAGGCCGAGCTCTGCAAAACACACATGGATATATGAAGAAGTGAGATGAACACTCAGAGCAGAGGCACAAAGAGAAAAAGAAAAGAAATGACACAGGGAGAGAAATATTGTGTGAGACGAGCATTAGCAGTGAGTACCTGATTTGATACAGGTGCTACTGCAATTGTAGTTAGAAAACCAGATGATTAGATAATGATTTAATAAAGTTCAAATGACATTTATGAGTGATCTCCTTTGTTCTGTCTTTTTTCACTAAGAAAAAACAAATGTGATCTAGGGAAAAGGACTTTTTGTTTTAGTATGTAACAGATATTATCTACCCCAAAAAAATGATTAAAAAAACTAAAACTTGAATGTAGAAATCATATCATTCCCTCCCATACATTTGTTAAGTATCCCTGTGTCACCTAGTAAAACCAAAAAGTTAAAATCACCATGGCAACTACTTGCCATGCATGTTGACACCCAGATGTTCTCTTGTACATTTAGCTACTCTGTCTGGTTGAGACGGTCTGACTTATTTGACCATTTTGAACATATTTTCAACCATCCTTCTAACAAGATCTACTTTTACTCTCTGCTTCATCTTTATTAGTACTGCTTCAACAATATCTTTGAGCTGTCAGTTTTCAACATAGTTGAATAGACTTTGATTTTACGAATTTTTCAACTTTTTATGAAAATATTCAACAATTTAGTTTCATGTAAATCAACCTCCTTCTAAAAGTTCAACATATATATTTTCAGCTATGGTAGCATCACCTATGTTCATCACTCCTTTTAACCCTTTTAAATCCATTCACCTGTCAGCTTACAAGTTCTACTTCTAGCTTCAACCCTTTTCAGTATCGCTTCATCATCAGCATTCATACACATTTTCTTCAGGAAATGCATTTTCTAGTTAAGAACTAATCTACAGCGACAAGACGAAGGAGAAATGCAACAGATGGTCTAGTCCCTGATGACATCATCGACTCAGTCTGGGATTACATGAAGAGAAAGCCGGAAGTGAGACAGCCTAAATTCAAGATGCTCGGAACGACCTACCTGCCAAGCGCACTGAAAAACTGCACACAAGTCTTGTTGAACATGGGAAACCTGTTTTTTATTTCTGGGCAAAGTCTAGGTGTGGGATATAATGGAACATACTCTTATTTGTCGCGTGGCTGTCACATCCCCTTCACCACAGACATAGAGTTTTTGCATAACAAACCATTCCAGCTCTACTTCTGTTGCAGAACGGTTCTACAATTACATGATATTTTGAGTTCCAACAGCTTTATCTGGTGATGTGGGTTTGCCAAATCTGACTTGGAACAATTCTATGAGAATTGAGATCACCGAGGAAAATAAGATGAACCTCAAACCCTGACTGCTGCTGTGGGAAGTATAAATCTGTGTGTGCAGTGCAGTCCACCAGTAACTCACCAGCCTCGAGCATCTTGCTGCCATCTGGTAGCAGGTTGAGCAGCACAGACAGTCGGTTCCACAAACTTTGAGAACTCTGCAGAGAGAACAGCGGATTACAACTGGCCAAATAGACTCCCTCTGAGATGTCGGTGTTTTAGCGGTCGAAGCGAGAGCCGCTTTACCCTTTACCTGAGCACACATGAGGATGATGTCAGTGTTTGTCCTTAGCCAGTCAAGGAAAACCTTCACCACTTGGATCAACCCCTGATTGGTCAGGATCTCTAGCTTCTCTAGGAGGGTTTTTTCACTATGCACTGACTGAGTGCTGTGCTGGCTTCCTTCTGAGTCAGAGTCCAAATCTGGAGACAAGAAAATGCAAAAAAGATGAGCAAAACTTTGATTGAACATCTTTGTGAATGTATGATACATCTATGTTACTATTTATTTATAGTTGTATAGTTGTCTAACACTAACCCTGTAATTATGGTGAATGATATGAGCATCAACTTCCTTAGTACTTCAATTTTATTGATTTCATATTATTTAAATTGAAAAAAACAAACACAGATAAACAAACAAAACAAAAAGCACATTACCATGTTCATTGGTTCCATTGGCAGTACCAGGGTTCATATTAGTGGGTGAGTCCCCAGGAGGCGGGGGAGTCTCTTGGGACGGGGGAGCAGAAGCGTCAGTGGGGGTGGGGATACCCGAGGAAGAGGAGGCTTGAGGCCTCAACAGCATGTTACTGAAAGTGGGCGCCAGGCGGAAGCAGCGCTTGGCCTGGAAGAGTTGAGAGGACATGGCCTGGAGGTTGCTGCTGATGCTGGAGTCGCTGGACGTGAGTGGCCCGTTTGTGGTGGGAGGGGTGTCGCCGTCCCTGTCCGCTCTCTCCTCCTTGGTTTGGTCTTCCTCCTCCTCCTCCTGATGCTCCCGGGCCTGACCCTCCAAGTTGTCCGAGTTCTCCGCGTCTTCCATGTCCTCCAGATCCGAGCGGGACTCCTGGCTGTTCATGTCCGAGTCGGTCTCTACGTCGAACGCCGTCCCGCCTTCCTCCTCCTCTTCCTCGGAGCCGCTGCCCCAGCTGCCCACCTCGCCCAGCGGGTCCCTCTTGGTCTCCTTCCTGACGGAGGAAGGATTGAGGGCCGGCGCCGTCGTGGCGCCTCCTGTCGAGTCGACGCGGCCTCTCTTCTCCTCGTCCTCGTCTTCTTCTTCTTCGCTCTCGAAGCCTTCGCTCAGGTCGCTCTCGTCCTCTACGCGGCTGTCCTTGCGGGCGCAGCGGCGTCGGCGGAGTCGAGAGAGGCGGGTGTACTTCTTCTTCTGCTTTTGCTTGTCCTCTTCCGACTTGCGCTGCTCCTCCTCCGCGCTGCTGTGCTTTTTGGCGCCGACCCTTTCGCAGCCGTCTTCATCCTTTGCCTCCTCCTCCTCGTCATCCTCTTGCTCCAGGGAGCCATTCTGCAGAGGCCTCTCATCGCAGTGATCTGTCGGGGGAACTGACGGATCCCTAATCTCCAGGTCATCTAGACGGGAGAGGAAACATTCACCGTTTTTGTGTGTTTTTTTTATCAGGCTGATTGTGAACGAAATCTATCAAGATATTTCACATGAAATAACAAAATGTCCTCGGCTGGGTTATTCCTAAAAGAGTACGTCAGACAGAGTAAATAAATGTGTTCAATTCTTGACAGCCAGCCGAGCCAGGACTTGAGTGGGTAAATACATTATAATAAGAGAGTAGTTCTCCCAAAAGACTTGAAACCACAAAGAGCACCACTTGTATCCTACAAGATGTGGCTGATGGGGACAAATTGGGACTGACGCACCAAACAGGCATTTGGAGTGAGCATTTTTTTTCTTAGAACATCTAGATGCAGTTGTGAGAATTCTTTTTTCTGCACATATGGAGACATGGTTTTCCTTCTCTTACCTGTGGCGTCTGTGTTAAGTGGAGGCACCTGGCTCTCCGCTTCCTCCAGCTCAGCCTGCAGCCGGATGTTCACGTGGTTCACCAGGTGGGAGAACAGGGCCAGAGTAAAAGCTATGGATGCGCTGTACTGCTTCGACCCTGAAGACACAATAGACCAACAACAATCATCACCTTTACAGTGGAGATATTAGACCCATTCTTGTATATTTTGATTGTTTGATTATTATGATGAGCCACCTTCCAGGAAATGAGGACATAAAACGGGAGAGAGGGACAGGTGTCTCATATATGTACGACTTAAAGGGATAGTTCAACATTTTGGCAAATTGGCCCATTGCCATAATCCCTATAGTCATAGCAGTAGGTTTGTTACCTTTAATTGTCAGTGCAAGCTATTTTTCAAACTCATCAAATTCACAATCCAATAACTCCACAACTATGAGATAATAACACAACGTTACCAGACAAGAGTTGTTTTTAGAGGTAAATGCAGAGACTGCTTGCCAGAAAAAACTGCCCCCAACGGGAATGTGCATCAGTGGCTTTGCATGAATTTCCCCCTAAAACAACTCTGTATGGTAACGTTGTGTTATTATCTCATAGCGTGGTGAATGTGCAGGTCACAACTTGTCCACCAGAGCGTTGTGGAGTTGTTGGATTGTGTATTTGATGAGTTTGATGAGGGAAACCAAGAAATCCCATGAGCCTCCGTAGCGTAGCTCTGAGCAGCTCACGGCTCTGCTCTGCTGTTCTAAAAATAGCTTGCACCAACAATTAAAGGTAACAAACCTACTGCTATGACTATAGCGATTATGGCAATGGCCAATTTTTCAGAATTATTCTTATTTGCATATGCTAGACCGGTATGGCCTCTGAAGATGACACAAAGTGAAAAGACCACCACTACTGTTGCTTTACTACTTGAAAGCTAGAAATAATTATCAAAATAAACATGTACAATCAGCCACAGTCTGGATGAGCTTAACATGTCACTGACCTCCTCTCTTCAGGCTGTGCACCACCATCAGACAAGTAACCACCATCTTGAAGATGAGGGTGTCTGGCAGCACGGGACAGGAGCTGTCGGCGTGCTGCTGCTCCTCCTCTTCCTCGCTGGGGGAGTGGTGAGCACCGCCGTGTGCCGGAGGCGGCAGGTAGAACAGCACCAGGTTGAAGTCCTCCAGCACCGACTGGCAGAGCGACGTCAGCTCCGTCTCCATCAGACTGCACACACAGAGACACGGGAGGATGGGAAACAGCACGATGACAATGATTTATTTGGATCTATTTGATTTGGATCCCCATTAGCTGATGCAGTACAGATCAACTATTCTTCCTGGGGTCCACTGAAAACACATACCACTAGGAATACACAATCAAAGCATAAACCAAAACAAAATGAACTAACAAAAATGATCTACAATTGGTCAAACAATGTACAATATATACAAAATAATGTATGACCAATAATTAAAACACATGATCAGATACAGAGACACAAAAACAAAACAAGTACCACTAAAAAACAAATTAAAAAAAGAAAAGTGGTGTGTTGAAAAAATACAAGGTAAACACAATTTAACAATGAGAAAATACAGGTTTACTGTACTTTTATATTTGCTCATGAACATTTCTACAAAGTATAAACACTTTGTCTGGAGAATCACCGCGTTGGGTTCGCTGGATTTTCATACTTAAAGGGATAGTTCAACATCTTGGCAAATTGACCCATTGCCATAATCCCTATAGTCATAGCAGTAGGTTCGTTTTCTTAATTGTCGGTGCAAGCTATTTTTAGAACGGCGGAGCAGAGCCGTGAGCTGCTCAGAGCTACGCTACGGAAGCTAAAGGAATTTCTTGGTTTCCCTCATCAAACTCATCAAATACAAAATCCAACAACTCCAAAACACTGTCGTGGACAAGTTGTGACCTGCACATTCACCACGCTACGAGATATGACATAATAATGGAACGTTACGAAACTGAGCCGTTTTCGAGGTAAATACGGAGTCTGCTTACTGAAAAACTATCCCTGAACGCAACTCGCATCAGCGGTTTTGCACGAATTTACCTCTAAGACAGCTCTGTCTCGTAACGTTATTATTGTCTCATAGCGTGGTGAATGTGCAGGTCACAACTTGTCCAGCAGAGCGTTGTGCAGTTGTTGGATTGTGTATTTGATGAGGAAAACTAAGAAATTCCATGAGCCTCCATAGCATAGCCCTGAGCAGCTCACGGCTCTGCTCCGCCGTTCTATATGATAAAAAGATAGCTTACACCGACAATCAAAGGTAACAAACCTACTGCTATGACTATAGCGATTATGGCAATGGGCCAATTTGCCAAAATGTTGAACTATCCCTTTAACAAATTCAAATATTTGATTGAGTTGTATACAATCAGTGGGTTAGGATTCAAGGTGCAGTGAGGTTTAGGTTGTTGGACAGTGTGCTGGCTCACCTGTTCTTGGGCTGCAGCAGGCTCTGGAGGTACATGAAGCTCACCAGGAGGCGCTTAATGTCCTTTGATCTGCAACAAATGACGCAAACTGATTACACACAGACACACTATCATAGAGGTGTTAATGAACTAATAACATTTGGTAACACTTTACTTGAATAGGTATTCATAAGATTGATATAACACTGTCATAACCATGACTGTTGTTAAGTGTCATTCGGTAAGTTATGTCACTTTTGATGCAAAGTTGACATTATTTGAGATGTTTTTGTTCTGAAAACTTGACATAAAGACAATTTAAACTGTCATAGCAGACCTAATTGCCAAATTTTAAAAATTATGTCAAGTTCTCATAACAAGGACATCTCAAATAATGTCAACTTTGCATCAAAAGTGACATAACTTACCGAATGACACTTAACGACAGCTGTCATAAGTATTCATTGATGTTTATAACAGCTGTTATGACAGTCTTATGTCAGTCTTATGAATACCTATTCAAGTAAAGTGTTACCTAACATTTAAACCTCCAGGTCACAGTTAGAGGTAGTGTTGTACTGGACCTCATTATATTCAGAGTATCTTCTAAAAGTCTTCTAATCTCTGGGTACAACGCCTCCTTTGACTGTGACTTCACTAAACATATAATTGAATTTACATATGTCTGACGGCCGACAGAAACAAACTCATAAAGAGTCAAGACAGAGCTAACGGCAGCCTTGTTGAGCTGGATTGCTTTAGACTAAACAGGCGTCGTCAGTAAAGAGCTTTCCTTACCAACACACACCACACCAGAGTCAGTGTGCTTCATGTCAGTGAAACAAAAACAAGATTGTTTTCTGCCCTGGTGGCAAAAGAATTTGTTAATCTTATTTGCTTCATACACAGTAGCATTTCAAATAATCCTCAAAGAACAACAGCCACAGTGTGTCTAAACAAGTAAACCTATTCAAGTGTCTTTGACAGCTCATGTTATTATTAATATTATCATGTTATTATTAAGTTATTTTCGGGGCATTTTTATTTTATTCTTATTAGATAGGACAGTGTAGAGAGACAGGAAAGTCTGGAGAGAGACTGAAGGAATGACATGGGAGCTGAACCGGGGGCAGACTGTACCAACGCTCTCACCACAGCTACTGAGCACCTCGGCAGCTCTTTAGAAACTATCGTGTAAAATTCATCTATACTTCCAGAGACACAAAATGTCTCCTGAAATATTTCACATCCTACATTTGTATATTTGTCTTTTATTCCTCCTCAGCCCCGTTCCATTTGCTGCTTAAACAAACTAATTACCCCACAGGGATCGTCAATCATCTAATCCCTCTGCAGTGAGATGCAGCGTAATCCCACCAGTGGTTAGAGTGCCTTTGTGATTCAAGATGCGACAACATGTCGGTAATTAAACAAAGCCCCGAAAATCAATTGGGACTGGATCAAAAATGACTCGGGGATGTCGGTACAGTGAAGACAAAGCATTCTGCTTATTGCAAAACTGAACAACCAGTGAAAACCAGTAGTGATACCACTGCTGTTAGTGTCCAGTCAGAGCCAGCAAGGGTGGAACGTCAAAGAATCTACAAGAATTTATTAAAGCAATTTATACATATTTACACATAACAAAACATTCCTAATCTAAAATGTGATAATGACTTGTCATACAATATGAACTGGATTGATCAGTTTACAGAACAGCAGACATCATCCACACCCTCCTCACCTTTGTCGAGATGGAGACAGCTTTTTCATTTCCTGCTTCTTTACTTGATGGTACATCTTGGCAGCTTTGTCAAATAGACGCTTCAGGTTGCCGTAGGCACCTTCGAAGGGGGCATCTGATTGGATGCTAAGCACAGATGAATTATCTGTTAAGATGTGTACCTTGTTAGATTTGGTTCAATTTCCAATAGGACACATGAGAGTTCCTGACCAGCGTAGGTAATAGTAGGTCGCTTCAACGTTGTAGAACTTGCTCCCTGCCAGCGTGCCCAGTTGGTTAAAGGGCATTCCTGCAGATGGTGGGTGAAACATTAGGTAAATAAATTCACATTCATCTTTAGAATGGTCTGAGGTGAACAACTGAGAAGCATTAAAGCAGATATCAGCGATCCAGTCGTTTTGCTAATGTTCAAGGCAGGCTGTCAAAAATAAAGATAATGTTGCAGTGAAAGATAACGGCCTCTCGTAACTTCTGACGTGAACTCGTAGCAGATCGAAATAACTTCACAGGAAGTAGTTTCCTTGAGCACCATGAGTTAGATGTGCGTCAGGCATCTATTGGTCCTTCCCTACATCACCACATTTTTGGCTGCACACACAGTTCTCTCTCCTCATTGGATAACACTTGTATCCCACAAGGAAAGTTTTCTCCTGGTTTACAGCAGAGCAGAGTGACGGAGAGACTCGTGTTACGGCTGAAACACTCCATGGAAGTGATTGCTGACGGAAAATAGGACTATTTAGGACTTATATTAACAAAAACATTCCGCTGATATCTGCTTTAACTAATGTGCTGTAAAAAATAAAGATAATGTTGCAGTGATAAAAGACAAGAGCACAAATAACTTCAGTAGGAGTATAGATGTGCTCCTTTTTCTTTTTTTTAAGTATATTTTTGGGGCTTTTTCATGCCTTTATTTGACAATACAGTTCAGAGAGACAGGAGAAAAAAATAAATATGTTACGTATTTATGCCCTAAGTTACTGCAAGAGCATAAAAACAAGAAGCACAAGAAGCACCTCTAGTGGGAGCCAGGCTGGCCCTCTCTAGTCTTCATGCTAAACTAATCTGCTGCTCCTTGAAGCTTCATATTTACTATACAGAGACAACAGTGTCCCAACCTCCAAGTTCCCAAGTGAGTTTAATAGTTTTGATCATCACATTGTTCCACAATAATATAAAAAAAAAAGAAAAGAATTATTATTATTGTTAATCAGTGTCCATTCTTTCTTTTTCTATTGAACAAATGGGTTTAACATTTTTTTGTTATTATCTAAAGAATCCCACCTAATTGAAATTATTTTTCAAACTCAATGTTCCTGATGTTCTCTGCCGGTTCTCCTCAATAACAGGAGCAGCAAAGTGCTGTGTTAAGAATTTTGCACGTCACTCACCCACATGCGGCATGACAGACAGGGCCTGGTGGTAAAACCTCTCTGCCAGCTGCTCGGCCTCCACTCCAGCAAGCTCATTCTGGTAACGGGCTGCAGGGGAAAGAACAGAAAAAGACACACAATAATAAATCATGAGAAACAAGACAACAGATACAGTGGTTTTGGTCATGAAATCTATAGCACAGGATCATAACAGTAAAGGTGTACGATGATAGAGATAATGGATCTCAAGTTATTCCAGAAATGTCCAGTTGTATATGAATAACTCCCGTATAATTCTACAATGTATAACCAAAAAACCAAGTCTTACAGCACTGTGCCAATTAAACACTTAAGCTAAGCCAAAATTCCCCACGCTGAATCAGACACACATGCTGTCTCACACCTCTACAAGCTGGCTAACAGAGATGAATCAATTGCATATTCCATAAGCATGTTATTACCTAGATCTCCAAGGTAGACCAGACAGCGATGACAGGCCATCTGTGCCCACTCCATCTCCTTAGGGGTGGCTGACACGGGTTTCTTTCGGCCTATGGGGAAAATTACACAATGTTTTATTTTGTTCCATTTCAAGCATTTGGTTGATGCACTTACCCAGAATGACTTGGAGTTATGTAACAACAGAACGAGTTTATATTTCAGCAAAGCAATAGTGAGAGAGGAGCCTGAATGCTAGATATTCCTTCATCCTGATAAGATTAAATTGTACTTGGAGCAGGAAGACAGGATTACAGACCCTGTTGTGTCTGAAAACCCACACACCTGCTGGTTGTGTCGTCTCACAGGAGACCGGCTGCTCCACATATTTGTCTGCTTTGCATAGTGCAGGGGGAAACACTGACACCTGACACGACATTCAAACAATGGACACACAAACACCTTGTGGGAAGGCAAAGGTGTGATAACACGGAGGGGTCTGAACAGAGGGCACTGTAAAACCAAAGCTGACCTTTAACCCCGTGGATGATTTAGAGAGGTTGTATTGTTTAGATATCAAATCCACAAGTTTGAGAACAAACAGAAAACACAAGAAAGAAAAATGAATGGAGCAAGAAAGGTAATAGAAAAGTCTATTAGTTTGTGGATTTGGGTTCATTTCTTAAAGGGATAGTTCAACATTTTGGCAAATTGGCCCATTGCCATAATCACTATAGTCATAGCAGTAGGTTCGTTACCTTTAATTGTAGGTGTAAGCTATTTTCAGTACGGCGGAGCGGAGCTGCAGACTGCTCAGAGCTACGCTATGGAGGCTAAGGGAATTTCTTGGTTTCCCTCATTAAACTCATCAAATACAAAATCCCAAAACTCCACAGCGCTTTTGTGGACAAGTTGTGAGCTGCACAACCACCACGCTATGAGATAATAACGGAACGATACGAAACGGAGCCGTTTTCGAGGTAAATACAGGGTAAATACGGAGACTGCTTGCTGAAAAACTGTCCCTGAATGCAACGCGCATCTGCGGTTTTGCATGAATTTACCTCTAAAACGGCTCCGTTTCGTATCGTTCCGTTATTATCTCATAGCGTGGTGGTTGTGCAGCTCACAACTTGTCTACAAAAGCGCTGTGGAGTTTTGAGATTTTGTATTTGATGAGTTTAATGAGGGAAACCAAGAAATTCCCTTAACCTCCATAGCGTAGCCCTGACCAGCCTGCAGCTGCGCTCCGCCGTACTAAAAATAGCTTACACCTACAATTAAAGGTAACGAACCTACTGCTATGACTATAGCGATTATGGCAATGGGCCAATTTGCCAAAATGTTGAACTATCCCTTTAATTTAAACTTAATAATGGACTGAAACCAACTAATAAACCTTTCCTACAGACAACACTGGAGTTGGTCTATTCGTGTCTCTGAGTGAGCCATGTCAGTGAAGCAACATTTGACTATTTACATCTGTATTTTATTTGGTGTGAAAGGTTAAATGTCCTCGATGACAAAGGCTGATCAAGTGATCAACATTTTACCAAGTGACTTATCAAAAATATGAATGAATATGTGTTTTGTGCAACTGACCGATCAGTGGGTCTGTGACGTGGGTCCAGTCGATGCAGTCCTGCAGCTCCAGCTGGTAATGCGACTGAATGTAGAGCAGTAGGTGCTGGTAGAAACCCACACCGGCGATCAAGTGTGTACGGTAGGCGCACTCCAGAGCGCTGCGGCTGTGGATGTGCTACGGTGGAGGAAAGAGAAACAAATACCCAAAACTCATGAGAATGCTAATACTAAGCACACTGTTCGTTAAAGCATAGAAAACTAAAATATACTCAATGAGCATTTAAAGGTCACATGAAATGCAGATAAAGAATTGTTCAAATTAAAAATGACAAGAAAAAATACTTCTCAAATGAGGTTGTTGCATTTTAAGAAGAGGTGGTGTCCCTCATGTCGGGGCATCAATACAAGAGGGACATTACAGACGAGCAGTATGGAGGTATTTGGATGTTTTTTGGTGTGTCTTTTTGGACAAAGAAAAGTGGTGTCCATTCACAACCATTATATGGACAAATACTGCTGCGTGGACCCCCCCGTAACTCAGAGAAGGAATGGAGGACTCTGAAAATTCTCACAGCTCTTAGTCGACATGAGGGTGAGTAGATAATGAGTGAAATTTGAATTTTGGGTGAACTACCCCTTTAAGCCTGCTCTCTTTTTTGGCCACTTTAAGGCAGCAAAAAAAAGTTGTGAATTTGTGAGACGTTACAAGTTACAACTATATGTTACATATCTGATACTTAGCATGCTCTGTTTTTTGTGTTTGCCCACACCTGACAGGAATGTCTGGCTCTTCAGGTGCTAAACGCTCCAATATATTTACTGGTGAGATGGTGTGAGGTGATGATGAGTTTGCCACTGAGGGATTTCTCAAAAAACAGCTGCCTGATGCAGCTGAAAACCAGACCGAGAGTAAAGTGAGTGTGAAGGTGCCGGCTGTGGTGAAGCCTCACATAATAATTCTCTGTAAGTTCCTCTATCACAGTGTTCAATATTCACAAGCATCGTTCTTATTGCATCATTTGTCTGACACACGGGTTGCACCTTTTTATAACAACCAACCAGCAGAGACTACATATGATTATGTTAAGGGCTTTAATGTGTCGGTCCATGTGCACTGGGACAGCCCATGCAAATCAAGCACACACTCTTGGTGTTTCACGGGCTAGTGAGCACTAAACAGCAGATGTCAGGTTAAGCCTCGTTTCCACTGGCAGTACGGTACGGGTCGGTACGGAACGCTATGGGTACGGTTCGGGTCGGATATGGTCGGCTTTGCGTTTCCACTGTGAAAGGGGACCTTCAGGGGTGGGCGGGGTGCGGGTCGAAGCGTCATTACCAAAGGCCCCCCACGTACTGCCCCTCCGACTGCTGACCAACTGTGGTGATTTCAGTACGTAGTGCAGGCAGCCCTGCTGCTCACTTTTCATTCAAACAAACTAATAATGCGACTACCACAGTTGTTAAATTTCATCAATGAGACTAACACTAATCTCATAAAAAGAATTTAACCAGCCAGCGGTAAACCTCTAAAACCGGATACAGTTTTCTCCTCAGGGAGCAGACAGATCAGCTCACGGCTGCTGCTCGAAATGGCTAGATGGTGTTTTACATAATACGTTAGCATTAAGCTAGCGGACATTATATGCTTAGCAGTGACACTGGCTGTGTGTTTTGAACGTTTCAAACTATGTGGGTTTGTTTGAACAGCTTTGATGCTAAAATATATATTACTCCTGTATTGCTTTACTCCTCTTTTTATTACTGTAGGGCTACTACACTAGCTACTGGCTCGCGGTCGGTTGTGTTGTTGTGCTTCAGATGTCCATCACGCTGCGCGATGACGCCATATGCTCGACCAATCACCAGCTCGCAGTGCTTCGGCTCCTCCCCAAGGGAACCGGTCCTGTGTGCTAGGTACCCCAAGCAGAAGGGTTACAAAAATGGTAACGGGTACCATGGGACCAGTACGGTTCCATGGTAGTGGAAACACTGAAATAAGCGTACCGTTCCGTACCGACCCGTACCGTACCGCATAGTGGAAACAGGGCTTTAGAGTTGACCTTTGTGCAGAAGCTGAGGTGACGGGCCAGTTAACAAGCTAAAAAGTGGTTTGCTAACGGACAGTTACCTTCTTGTTGGTCTTGATGACCTGGATGACCTCATAGTAAACCTTCCTCCAGAGCAGCTCCTCAGCCTTCCGGCCGTAGTCCACGGGGTGGAGGAACATCAGTTTCACACAAAGCTCCCTCAGCCTGGAAACACACAGGAAGAAAAACAGACACACGTGTGCATGAGCGTAGGAGGCGGTTGGGTGAGGTCTACTGACATGAAGAACTCTTGGACAGAAGCCAATATTTACAGGTTTTTGAGTACTAATACTCTACATCCCAGTGGACCGATCATACAGTCAGCTGACACACCTGTTAACACACGCAGTTAAACACACCAGGCCTGCAATCAACCCTACCCTCATAAACTTCATCATGTTCAACTTTTGTTGACCATCTGACAGGTGTTTACCCAACTACGTGGTCATTATGGAAGATGTAGTTTGTGGTACTGTTGTATTGTATTATGTTTTATATTATTATAGTAGTAGTAGTATTTTGTCCACCTCATTTACAGCTGCATCTCAATGAATTAGAATATCATGTAAAAGTGTCCATAGCCTCCAACAAGTATTCAGAAGGCCAAGATTACATTTCCATATTAAGAATGCTTCTTTAAATTGGTCTTTTGTAATATTTAAATGGTTTGAGATACTGAAGTTTAGGTCTTCAGTAAATGTACGCCATTATTACCATTAGAAACAAAAAAGAAATGACATGAATAAAAAGATGAAATGGTTCATTCTGTTTGTAATGCATCTATATAATGTATTTCTGTATTTGCATTACTGACATAAATAAACGTATCTATGATACTCTAACTCAGTGAGATGCATCTGTTCGTGCATATGCCAAGTAAAGGAGATAACCGAGCGCAAATTCAGGTTCAGGACCATTGATGAGTAACAAGACAGAAAGAAAGACATTTCAACACATCGCTTTGAGCTCTTCCCACAATTGTTTGACATTTCAAAGACAAAGCAGATAATCAACAATAAAAATAATCATTGGTTGTAGCGCTGCTTGACAGACACCGCATCAACTAAAACTGATCATTCTGGCACTAATGGACAAAAGATGATCACTTATGCATCACCGAGAAGCCTGTGTGACTCACATGATCTGCGTGAACTGATTCATAAGTCATTCACCAGAATATTGTGAAATCTCAGTTTGCATTTCATGAATGCAGCCAGTGACAAGATCATGTTAATGCAGCTAGGCAAGTAGAGGCAGTGCTTGTCTTTTATCTCTACTGTACTTGGGTCTTCTATTCTGCAATGCCAGAGAGGACCAGATAAAAACAATAACAAATGTATGACTACAGTGTTCAGTCTAAACCATATACAGGTGTAAAAACCATCTGAAGGCAATGGGATATGATTGATCCAAACGCATTGTCTCTGAGCACTGTGAGATAACATCTCATCTCAGTCTCTGTGACATGAACCATGTCATGTCTTTCACATTTACCTCCAAGTTCCTCTTCCTCTCTTTGAGCTTTCAGTTTGCTGATTATGCAGATAAACACAGCAATCCTTTCCCCAGTGGTATGAGTAAAGTGATGTGTTTATCTTATCACATCATACAGAGATCAGTTTCTCAAATATGTCTATTCCAGTATCACCAGTGAGTTGTCTCTGTGACCTGGATGTATGGTAACAGGGGCTTGTGAAATTAATAAGGGGCACTGAGAATCTATCTGAAAAAAAGCAAGAGAGCCTCAGTCATGTCAGCTAAATTAACTGGAGATGAACCATAGGCGGATGGGGTTTTGTTTAACCTGATGCACTTTTTTTTTACACACACTGGACATACTTGTTGCGAAGGCTGATGTTCTCCGGCTTGAAGACCTCTCTGTAGGATGCTTTACTGCCGATGATGACATCCAGTTTGTGCACAGACTCAACCACAGCCCTGGGTGACGATGGGAAATGAGACAGCATCAGCACATTGTCACAAGGCTAAACATTTACAAGTCGATAAGGCATGTCAGGAGCTAGCCACTCAAAATCCCTTCCGTTTCATTTCTCAGGAACAAAGACTGTGGTGGCAAATGCAGCAAATCTCTCGAAATTACACTGTCAGGGTTTGGCAGTAACGTTATGTTAGGCCAGTCTTCGTTGGCCTGACAGGTCACTGACCGGAGCAATTAGTGAAATGTGTCTTACAAAGCGTTGAGTTTAGCACAATAACGTTCAATTAGCACCTTGGTTAGCTTGGGGTAAACGGCCTCGCCAACCTACCGGTAAAGCCGCTTGATGAGAAGGACTTTCGCCTCTGGCTCGCTGTCCTGCCCCGGTCCACTCATATTAGCGACTATCCGGTTGTTTGATCACCCGCTCCAGCGTTCAGCCTCCGTCTTCCTCCTTCCTTCCCTCCCGACACACTCGGGTTTGTTCCCCGGCGGTGACAACCGTGTTGATAACCAGCTAGCGCTAGCTACCAAGGTAGCGTTAGCTCTCTCCCCCTTCCCTACGAGTCTCTTTCGTTTCTTGTGTCCTTTGGCAAGACCCCCTCTACCCATCCGCTCTGAACCCGGGTAGGAGGGGGTGCCCGGTTATTTGGGCTCTTCCTGGTCAGCTAAAACGCTCTGATAAGCTCCTTGTGTTGTTCCCCGTACCAGCCATCGCTACGAAAGCGGCCATTATTCCTATCAGGCAGTGACCGCCTGGGCATCGCGAGACTAAAGAATATAGTCACGAGATTACATTGGGGGTTGCCAGGTAACGTCAAAAACCCTCTTTACCGAAAATCTTCACAAACAATTGGGAAAAAAAGAAGGAAAAAAATCTCAATAAAGAATTATGAAGCCATGTAATCAAGCAAGTATATTCATGATGCTGGCACTAAATTAATATGAATCAATTTGAAATTTTGAGAAAGAATGAAGTCTTCAATTTTTGTCAAAAGTTTTATTTCATCAAATGGACATTTTTATCCTATATTTACAATTATCATAGTCTATTAATCGCTCCAATAATAATCTTCCACACTGAGTAACATGTTGAATGAGTTAGGCTATAGCCTTTGACCAGCTGTCAATCAAATGACTGATTTACTCTTAAATGATTAAATACAACACTGAGTAATATAATTGGCTACGTATATCAGTAGATACAGTAAATCAGTAAATCTCTTACTTTTAGTACTTCCACCTTATTTTAATGTTGGTGTCATTCCTGTGTTTGCCAACAGAGGTCTATAAAGATCTAAGATTATTTAATATCCCTATAACTGCAGTGTTGAAGTCATAAAGAAATGACATTTTAAGAGATGCTCGCCTCCATATAGTTTATTTATTTTTATGCATCCCTGAATGTGGAAGCAGGATGACAGATAATCATATCAGAGATTAATTACATTTCTATGGGTTTTACAAGTCTAATGGTGTGGGTCAGTGAGAAAAGCAGCAGTTTAACAAAGATTCTGGTTCCTTTTCTGGTATTGTTAAAGCAATGTAATTCTGATATAAATACATTGGATAAATGTTAGATTCTTTTTACATCAGTACATTACATATTGTTAATTTCATGGTGACATACGAGTAATAGGATAGAATAAGTATATGGGCGTATTTGATGCTCATGTGTGGAGCAGATTTAGAAGGAAGTCTGGTGGCCCTGTTTGTTCTGTTTACACAGCATGAACCATTGCTCTTCCATTGTGCTAATTTTTTTCTGCTCTGTCCAAACTCAGAAGTTGCCAACCCACTAAGGAACTGCTGGCGATTAAGTGTAGGAGGATGAGGATAATTACAAGCTTGCTATATTCAGTCGAGTCCACCAGCTCCCAGATCCTGCCTGCCATCCTCACTCTCAGCACTTCAGCTGGTGAGAGGCAGAGGAAATGGTCTGCTCCACTCCCCAAGGGAAGAATCACAGCCCTGACGTGCAGAAAAAAATATGGACAACCCAGATGAGCAAGCACTATGATGCAACCACAAGGCACACACACTTACCATGTGATCTACTAAATTGAGGAGAATGAGCTTGTAAGAAAACATTGGAAGAAAGGTATGACCATCAAAGCGGATCAGTAATCTTTTTTCCATAACATATTGTTTTTGACTTGATATATGGTTTAGTTTCTCATGATGCATGCTAAGAGTCTATGCATGGAGTGTAACACTGAAGCAATCAGGCAGTTATCATTATCTATAGATGATGAGAATCTTTGATGATTGATTAGTTACCTCATCAAGGAAATGTGACAAACTTTTGCAGGTCCAGTCTTTGAGGATCTTCTTTCTCTCTCTCTCTTCATATGATGGTAGAGGAAATATTCAGGGTTTTTGAATAGTTTGTTGGACAAAACAAGCAATTTAAATGTGCTTCCATATTTAAACAATTAACTAGGAAATCCAGTAATCCATGTGTCATACACTCTTAGAAATAAAAGTGCTATGTAGAACTTATAAGGTTCTTCGGCTTGTCCTCATAGGAGAACCCTTTTTGGCTCCATAAAGGTTCTACCTGGAACCCTTTTTGGGGTCCTAGCCTGGGGGTTTCATCCAGAAAATATCCGACTTCTTACAGTTTCATCTAGAACCCACACAGAGAAAAAACATTTCTTTGGGGAAAGGGTTTTAAGGGTTCTCTGGATCAAAATGGTTCTTACTGGAACCTTAGTGTATAAAGAACCCTCGAAAAACCCTTTCTTCAGGAAAGAGTTTTTCAGAAGGTAGAACCTCAGCCCTTGTAGAAGAACACTTTTGGAACCCTTATTTCTAAGAGTGTAGACTTTGTGGGTTACGATTAAAAATATTCAATATTTGTGTTGTTGTCCACAAATATGATGTGGGGGACTATTTTTTTTGTTTGGCTGCAGATTATATTTGGTGCACTAGAGAGTATTTCCAGCAGTACTAATTCTGGTCACTGATGAGTTTTCAGTGGTTAATGAGAGGAATAAGTCACTGTTGGTTTGAATGTTTTCACACGACTTCCTGACAATAAGAAAATAAACTAATCTTTTATTTTGAAAGAGTTGGATGGATTCTTTGGGAACTGTCCGTATAAGTGCAAAAACAGAACACACATTTCCACTTCAAGGTAAGAATTTAATTATTTGTTTATTTATTAATTTATTTACGTATTTCTATCTCCAGATTCACCCACCCGAAAAATATAAATTCCGGTGTATTCCAAAAAAAAAAAAAAAGGAACAATGGCATCTCCATCAACCGCATCAAAGGAATTAATCAATAAAATCAAAGTGGCAATAATTATTATCATTATTACAATAATAATTCAATGATCAGAATATCCACATTCATAACAAATCCATATACAACTGCAATACACTCTTCAACACCACTCTTCCATTAATATACACAAATTCCCCAAATGTCTGTCCTGTCAAAACAACAATAGAGGAGTTCGGGGGGAGGGGGCTATGGCTTGTCAAGGGGTATGAATATGAGTGACCAGCGCAGTTAATGGATCTAACGTTAGTAAGAGTATAAGGGGGGGGAGGCACACTTATTTAGTAAGGACCTATACAAAAACAAGCAATGTTAAGTGATGACAGTATACTTTCATGGAAGGATCTGCCAGTCTAACCACATCTAAATAAAAGGCTAGAAGGCTCCATGAGAGGCAGAATTTGGGGAACAAAATTTCAAGAAATATATAAGGGTTGTCGGAATAAATATATAACTCTGAATGACAACCGTTGCAAACATATACCATATGAACCTAAAGTGAAAGTCAGATACGCAATAACTCAAAAACAGGTCGAGAATTTTTCAAAGAAATGCAGATGGAGGTTTCTGGAAAAAAATTGTGTTAAGTCTATATATGTACAAACATTGCTTGGTCACCCAAATCTACTTAGAAAAGCTTTTTGAGTTGGTCAGAAAATGAGTGCAAGCTTTAAGATTACAGTATGTGAGTTACTTCTTGTATGAGAGCTTCGAGAACGCAGCTAGAAGTGACAGACCTTGCTGATATTCTAAGTCTGCACAGAAAGTGCCTCTGATAGCTGTCAGTACATTTAAAAACCTTTCCATGCCTCAGTATTGGTAACTTGAGAAGACCTATTCATAGAAAGAGAGAGAAACATTAGAGGAAAAAATAACTGTACACTCTGCATATACAAACAAACTGTATATACACATAGACATACCATATATACACATTTATCCTGTATATACACAGAGATTTAGCCAGTACACACACTTATATACAAACACATTCACTCGTTTCAGCAGGACCTCTAACATATCTCTCTCTGTCCTCGTTTCACTCGCAAAATGGGAATGGCAGGGATTTCAACTCAGATTGGTGTCAGTGGAGTCCATCCATAGAAATAAATGGGGGAGTTTTACAGCAATTTGACTGCAGAAATGTGGCCATACTGAAACCAAGAGTTAATCCGCTGCACGTTTAAACCTCTACAGACAGGTAGTCGAAGTGAAACACAAAATAGCTCTAAGAGTGTCCTTATCCAAACAGCTTTCACATCGTCCGTAAATGGAGAGCTCCATGGCGACTGTTGGGCAGGGAACACATCCGTCCACTTTTTCTTTCTTGTTTTTTTTTTTTTTTTTCATTTTTTGTTTTTGAATGATTATAACCAAGAGCAAGGAGGGCACAGGTCACAGCAACGTGCAAACTGTTGTATGGGGAGTAGGTAAAACACAAGTTTGTCCCTTTTGTCACAGTCCTTCAGGGCAACGATTCTCTCCTCAAGATTGTCTTAGTAAGAAAACTTGGTTCATATAAAACGGATTATTTATGAACTTCCATTAGATAGAGGCATCTATCTATATCAAGAAATAAATATCTGCTCCGGAAGATTTCTGATGAAGAGTTTCTTTTAATACTATTGTAAGAATAAGCAGTATCATAGAAATATAAATAATAACATTCTGTCCGGTTTTTCAAAGTCTTCATTGAAGCAAGAGTTTTGTTCTGAAGCAGTTTCACTTGTTGTATTAGGCTGTGCATATTTAGTTTCCTTTAAAATCAAAGTCTGAAAGAGATTCAAACGGAAGAGCTAAAAACTATGAAATAGACCAAGTGGAGTTAAAGTGGAGTAAGTAGGAAGTGGTTAAATAATGCTTTGAGAATCCTAGATAGACAAAGAGTGAAGAGATGTAGAGGAATCAAAGGGTAATTTGAAAAGACTACGAGAGAGAGAGAAACAGAGAGAGAGAGAGCGAAATAAATGCTTTGAAAGTAAATCAGCTTTGACTGAAATTCTAAGAGAAGTCAAGCACCTTTGAAATACATCTTACCCCACAATACATCTCCCCTCTCTCTCATTTGGAGCATCACAGCTTCCTTGGCCTTTGTGTTCCTCTGTTCTGCTGATTGATCAGACTGCATAGCTGTTCTTTGCATGCTAGGCAGGCCACCAAATGCTAATACATGTCCGGCCTACCTTTTTAAAAGTAAAATGTAGATCCAATCACGAGGCGTCAAACACACTTTAAAAAGATCCTGTTATCAAATCAGAGAGAGAGGGCCCAAGTAAAAGTCGAGAAAAAAAAAAAGAACCCAGCATTTCCTTACATGGTCCGCTGGGGCTCTGCACCATCCTTTGAGCAAAGAGACTGGGACCAATGCCCCAAGTTCTCCCTTTGTCAGCCAATCGCGTCACGAGAGAGGGCTCTGGACATTTGGCCATGCCACCCTGTGGACTGCCGATGGCGCATCAGCCAATTAGGTTCCACATTGTCCTCGATGAAGCTTTGAGAGTGGCTAGGGGGAGAAAAAAAGGGAAACAGAGAGAGAGAAGAAACGGGGGAGGGTGCTTGATCAGGTGCTATTGAAGCATAGCGATTGACCGAGTATCTGCATGGTGGCAGTCTTTCCAAAGCTGGACTCATCTCTGTTCTATAGTTTTTTTGTGTTCAGCTCTGAGGCAACTGCTTGTTTACCTGAGTCACTGAGGTATTTTCACAGCAATGTTAATTTCTCAATCACGGATTATCTCACTTCTCTGAAAAGATACTGATGTTCAAACCTATAGCCTGCCTTCAATCCAACACTTATCACACACAAGTCATTTCACTAGAGAAAAGTAGCCCTACAAGCTGTCTAGATAGAAGACAATCTTTTTCCTGCATAAGACTGCTAGAGTTGGGAACATTTGGTGGTTAAACAAGTTAAAACATTCACTGTGAGTATGAATCTAATCTAAAGTCTAAATCTAAATCTACTGGCAATGGCCTGTGAGAGCACTAGAACTGGCCGTTTTGACCTTTGACGCTGCAAAGGAAATCATTTGGAGAAAAATGGCTGAAGTGAAAGTCTTCAACTCCTTGGTTCAAGTTTCACGTTTAAACAAGCTGAGTTGTTGCAGAGCGACACCAGTGTGTGAGGCTACAGAGACAAAAACAGATTCACGTCCAGACAAACCTTACAGACAGTTCATACACAAAATGAAGGAGTATGGATACACATTACAAACATTTCAAAGACTTGTGTTTTCAGTATTTGACACATGAAAGACTGAAAAGTTAATCTCAAAATGACATAAAATCATATTTCAATTAGAAGATCTTTTTCTGTCAATGAAATGGTTTCCTCTAAATGTAGTGCAAATTTGGTTTAATGCTATTTTCAAACATTTTCAGAAATAGATGCAACAATTTTCATTTTGAAAATGAAACTTCAAATTATGTTAATTACACAAAAGAGTATGAAAGTATTCAAACTGTTTAAGCATCAGGGGTGTAATATATCCTCAGTGTCGCAAGCAAGGCTTTTAAGGTGCATTTGGCTGATGACTAGCTAGTCTACTGGCCAAAGGATGCTCAATATATTTATCCCAGGCACTTAATGGCAAGCAATGGCTGACATTAGAGAATTAACAAAATGATCCTGGCAATGTTCACTGTAACAGACAATGGTTAAATGTAGTACGTGCCCAAAACTGAAAACATTAAGGGGCAGTTATTAAAATGTCATTAGGGTTTGTGTGTATTTATAGCATTAGTCGAAGAGAAAATGTTGTTGTTTAAAAATAGAAATAATGTCCCTACTGACCTTCTGTGAAGGAACACAATGGACTGACACTTTTTAAAATACAGAACAAAAAACTTGGAATAAACTCCATTCATCCACTGCAGTCAAAGTGTTTTCATCCAATCTTCAAATTAATATGTGTTTTCTGAAAATAGCACTTAAGGGCTTGGTCTCTCAAATCTGAAATAACCCGTGCAATATGTTCTATTGCTGATCCGTCAATTTTGAGCTGGAGAGCTGCATTTGTTAACTGTGAATAAAACCACAAGAGATTGGAGGAGGGCGCTTCAAAAACACAGACATGAAAACCCCAACCCCCCCATCAGACATAAAAACACAACAAGATGCACAAAGAACAAACACAGAGACAGATACAAAACATATTGCGGGAAATAAAGTCCTGTCAAAGACAAATCGCTGAAGAGTGACAGAAAGAGAGATAGATAGATAGAGAGATAGAGAGAGAAGAGACAGTGAGTGAATCATGAAAGAGGCAGTGCTATGGCAGACACAGACATTTGACTTGGAAAATGGCACCATTTGTTTTCTGTTTAGCACCAGTTTATCACATATCGGTTCTGAGATTGAGAAGAGAAAAATTGCACGAGCTCAGTCCAAAAACAAGAAGTCCCTTAGTTTGAGAGAAAAAAAATCCCCCAAACCGTCTTCCATCACTGAGACCTCTACAATGCTCCATCTTGTGTCTTTGAATCTGTTTCCAGCTCACAGATCAGTTCCCTTAACTAGCAAAGCTAACATGGATCTCTCCTGTTATCTCGATTGGAAAACCCTGTTGTAAAACACTCAAAGGCACTAAAACAGCCAGACTACATCTCCACATCTCTACCTACCACATCTGCAGCCTGGCGTGTTCAGGATAGGCATATTTAATGCACCTACATCCAAGGGAGTCAAGAGTTACTATAAGCTGTCTTATAGAACTTGTTTGCTGATGGCTACTATGAAGTCTTTGGGGTGCAAGCCATTCTATAGAGCTTGTTCCTCACGTGTTTGTTTTCTGGTGAAGCCACAGACAGGCAATGAGTGCACGGAGCAGATGTTCACATATTGGCTTGGTGTGTTCGTCAAGTGCTTTGTTTGACTGATTCAAACAGTATGTGATAAGGTATCATTATCTTGTCCTGCAAGACTGATACGAACTGAAGCTCCACGTGAGCATCAAGAGAACAAGTGTCCATTGAAGAGCCCTTTGTGTTGTGTGTTCATGTTTTATGCACTGTACAGTAGCTGTATGTTTACTACTCGTCTCCTGCACACTTTTCTTCTCTCTCTTGCCCGGGGAATAAGGATATCAGTGGTGATGTCTGTTCAAAAATATTGTCTTGCTATATAGGAAAAGACGCGGACAGTATTTTCTTTTCCCTTTGTGTCATCTCTCTCTGATTTGGCTCAGTGTTGTGTTTGACCTACTCCCCCTTCTTCTGCTATGCCTGTAGTTGCTGTTGCCGTGGTTCCAGCCTGTGACGTTGTCATGGGGGAGGATGTTTGGTTGCCACGGAGCTCTCCATTCTGACTTGGATGTTGATGAGGAGTGGGGAGAGAGGGAGGGTCTATGGTTTGAGAGAGGACTCCATTGTGGGGTGAGCTGTCAGAGGAAATGCCTGAGGAAGAGACTCTGAGGCCTTGATCGTTGGTTACTGCTCCTCCTCCTCCTCCTCCTCCTTGTCCTCCTCCTCCTCCTCCCCCTCCACCTTCAGTTTTCACACCGGGGTCTGCAGAACCCAGGGAGGAAAGCTGGTCCTCCTAGCGAGATAGAGAGAGAAGGGAGGGGAAAGAGGAGTGGGAGCAGGGAGAGATGGTCGTAGAAGAGAGGCCATTCAATGAACGATGGGGAGGGATGTGAGGAGTGGTAAAGGAGATGTCCAATCAAGGCGCATAACGTGACATGTAGAGAGGAGAAAAAAAAATCACATGTTGAGGAGGTGTGAGAGTGTGAGAGGAAGTAAAAATAGTGAGGTAAAGATGAAGAGGAGAGGACAAGAATTACCAGAAACGGATGTGATTGTGTTTCAACATTTACAAAATAGAAAGAAACGGTTGGGATGAGAACATGTATAGGCAACATATGGAGGAAGTAGAAAATAAAAGACAAGTGATAAGGGGTTGGAAGAACCACACAGGAAGAGAGACAGAAAGAGGAGAGAGAGAGTCAAATGAGTTACGAGGTTGATGCATGACGCACACCGATAAAAATGGCAGTACAGGAAAGGAGACACAGGGAAAGAAGGGATGAAGGAGGAATTAAAACTCTTGAGGTCAAAGGGTCCTGATCCTCTCGGGGTGAGAAGCAGAGGGGTGTTTGTTGGGTGACAGATGTCAGGAAGAGTCAGGAAGTCAAGTGAGTCATTCTTTGCCAATGAGTACAAATTAGGTTCAATCGCGGCTACAGTATGTCGTCTCTGTACATGTGCGTGCTCGAGCAGCTGGAAATATCTTGGATTAAAGACGAGGAAGAACTCTACATTTCTGGCTTTAAGGACATCTTAACAGCACGTACTGTAGCACCAGCTTATGACTAGAAACATGCAAAAAAAAGTCAAGCCACATAAGAGCTCAGCGCCAAATTTAACAAAGCAAGCTGGCCTGGCATGAAATCCAAACCTCTGTCAAATTCACCAACCATGAAGTCGAACCCAAACCCATTGTAGCAATGAGCTGCTGCCATTTTTTTTTGGGTTGGAGCTCTTTTGATTAGTGATTAGGTCAAAGTTTGGTTCTGCCGATCTTTTCTTACCGACATTGGCGCAGAATAACATCAGTGCAAATACTAGTTTCATTCTAAGTGTTTATCAAGGTCTGTTTGCAAGGCTTCACTCCCAGTCCTGTTCACTGACGTCTGTGTAGGAGCAGTGGGAAGAGAAAACAATTGGGTTATAACTATGAGGACTCTATTCATACTCTATTCATGGCTCCTAATGTCCAAGAGCTACGGCAAGATGATTCAATATATAATATATATTCACAGTTTTACCATCAGACTTGGGTAGAAACCTCTTGAAATAATTGCACTTGATTTATCTTGCCTGGCACATTTGCTGTGTGGTGTCTAGACATAATTACAGACTCTATTTCACGGAAAGTGTAAAATGAGTGCAGAGCCATCTAATAGACACTGGAAGTACTGTATGTGCTGTAATTTAACCAAAGTCTGTTTTATATCAAACATAGGAAACTATGTATGCCGTCAAATACCACTTTAATGCTTACATATATGAAGTATGAGATACTGTCACATGAATGGGATGGAGAGCTGTAGAAGGGAAAAGACAGGAAGGAGGAGAGATAGTTTGGCCTGCATCCAGTAGAGAAAATGAATCAATATCAAATTATCACTGGATAAACTGTATCTGATGGGTGTGTCCATCGTGGGTGGAGGATGTTTCCACTTCACTTTAAAGAAAAAGTGAGAAGTTGAAAGAAAAAAAAAAAAGTTACCCCGAAATTTGATGTGAATTAGCAGGCCTTTTCTCTTCTCAATCAGAACCAAAATGAATGAAAACATTTTCAGCTGCTAACTGGTGCTATGAACAGCTATCTACTGTGGTACAGACAGTTACAGGATGCCAGTAACATGACTCCACCGACACTTGTTTAAGTACCAAACACAACCAACAGTGTCATTTAATATCCATGTGTAGACCTTTACACATGTCTATTAAACTCAGATATCAAGCAGCTGAACAAAGACATGGCAAAATGTTTACTGACATCCCTTTTAAACTTACCAAACTTGCTTCTCTTTCTGTGGATTGTTGTGTTTGATTACTTGATGCATTCAATTACAGCTTGGTATGAGTGTTTTTTAAGCTAATGAAAACTTTGGCACTGGAAACAAGAAACACGAGAACACTGGGTGGAGTACTGAAATGTTAGGGGTATCGTACTGTAAATGATGCAGAGAGAGAGTATTGTACACACAGGTTCTTACCCATCTCCTCCAATCTCCAATAAGTTTTGATATCTAGAGCAAATTGTGAAATCTTCCTCATTGCCACATTTGAAATAAAAACCTGCTGTGTGTGTGAGTTTAATCAGTATTTAGGATTAAAAATGTAAAAAGAACCCCTGAAAGACTCAAGATGACTAGCTTAACAGGTAAAGAGCGCCTAACTCTGATGCAAAAACAAAAATCCAACATAGTCACACATCATCAGACGCACATGAACAACTGGCCTATGCAACCATTCAACCAAATAATGATCCCAGGTGCCAAACATGTACACAAACAGATAGATATCAGAGACACAGACTCACTCAAATACATCAAAAACACACACAAAACATGTAATCACTGTTCTTTGGGGAAGGACTGGGTCAGATACGGAGATTTCCCATAATTCCCGTTGTTTAAGTGAGGACGTGCTGGGAGGGATGAAGAACTGGATGGAGATGTGAGTCCACGTTTGTAGGCAAACACAGCGGTAGAAAATGTGGTGTATTTGAGGCAAAAAAAAAAAAGAAATCTACGTTAAAAGAGAATTCACACAAATTTCCAGGGACTTACAGGCAGATTTGTCAACATGAAAGGTAATGTCTGCAAACTATAAGGTTGGACTTGTTTTCAGCCAGAAAGCAGGCCCTAAATGTGACATACAACTTTGTGTTTCTTGCTCACAAATCCAAACTGCAGTCTGTGGAACCACAAAATACATTTGTGTTGATACTCTTTTAATTTAAATTCCTTTCTTTTTTTTGCTTAGTTGCTTGGCAGAAAATGACAATTTTGAAATCAAAATTGTTTAAAAGTCTATCTGTTCATCAATCACAGAATTCCTGACTTTACTTGCATTACTACATTTGCAAATGCCAACATTTCAAAAATATTGGTCTTAAACGGTCAATGCTGTCAATTACTATGTAATAATCTGCATTTCAGTTATCTACCCAACAGGAAGGTCTCCGTATATGACTTGAAAATCATTTGCAAATAATAATGTTGGCATAGTATGTTAGTGGTTTGCTGGTTATGACTGCATTGTGTGTATAAGCAAGTGATACAGTGGTATTTTCATTTGTATAGAGCTGTCACACAAAGGTTTGGAAGAGACATTAGAAAGCTCTTAGTTGGTGTAATATCTCTGTAGGCTATATTTCTGCCAAAGCACATGTGCTCATTTGTCAACATAAAATGAAAAACCTATGAAATTCATCTAATATAGGCCTAATTCAAATTAACTCCCTATCTGAGGTCTGTCATAGAATACGTCCAGAGTTACCAGTGGATAGGCTACAAGAAACAGCACTTGTGTTGTGAGAGTGACAATAAAATCTTTGCGGGCTACCACCTCCTCCTGCCCGACAAAACAAAGAAAACATCCGTTTTTTTGTTTGGTGGTGGTGAAGGGCAGACCTTTTAGTCATTCCCCCTCTCTGCCTCCCCCTTTCCTGAATAAATCAAATAAAGGCACAAAAAAATTAAAAAAAAAAAAAAAAAAAACCCAAAAAACAAAGAAAACATCCTATGGTCATTTGTCAGAGTCATTTCATTTGTCAGACTTTATAGTGCATTGTGAAATAGTCTGTAAGAAAACACCATCATCATCATCTTTTCAGTCAGAATATAAGCAGCACATAAAATCATTCAAGAAAAGTTTCTCAGATTCCATTTGTTTTTTTAGGTTATCATAGAAAAAGAGACAGCTGAGCTTTGCTTGTTGACCAGCTAGCAGTTTAATCCAGCTAGCTAAATTAGCTAACCCTTATTCAATTATTTTTTTAAATTATTTTCCCAAAATTTAAAGTTGGAACAGTGTGTGCTAATTCAACTCATAAGAAGTCAATCAAGTTAACAGGAAGACTCCTGAAAGAAAGAGTGAAAGATGAGTAGCAGGGTTTTGAGGTGGGAGAAATTTCTGGAAATGGGATTGTTTCCTCTTTTTATCCAATCTGTATTCTGGTTTCCATTTTTCTGTTGTGGTTGTGCTTTCATGATAACCCTAAGCTCCTACATAACAAGCTAGCTTTTTGAGAGTTAGCGAGCCTCTGACACCGTTACAATGACAGGGAGAGTGGGGTAAGTTGAGCCACTTTTTGTATTCAGGATCACTACATCGAGACAATTATAGTTTTGTTGCTAACTAACACATCTGCATACAGTATATTTCAGGATGTTTTGCATCCCTACAAATTAACAGAATGAGTGTAAATTGATCAACCCCCCCTTCTTTCCTTCCATCCATCTCCTACCTCCCCCTTTATTTAATATTCCATGTGTCCAGGTTACAGCTGGTTACCAGGCTCAACCTGCAGGGACTTCCTGCTGAGACACCAACTCACTGAGATTTGGGGAGTTTTGTAATTACGTCGCATCTTGGGAAGAATCCCTGATATTTTTCTTTGAAAATAAAGTTTGGCCTCACTATAAACAACTTTTCCTGTTTATAGGAACATACTTACTGTAATCACAAACATACAGAATCTTGATTTAATCATTTGGACATATACAGACAAAATACATTCATTACGTGTATAGAATAGGTGGCTCAACTTACCCCACAGCTACCTTGGCTTGGGTTTATTACTCCCACAGCTAAAATGGTGCAGTTTCATGCTGGTTTACTACCTCATGTTGTAGCTCATAGATACCACAACCCATATATAAAACAAATTCGGAATCATCTCTTTTGGTCTGAACACAATTCTCATGAAACTTATGATCGACGAAATTCACTCTCCAGAGTGAAAAATGATTTTTTGGTCATAAATGTTAAACCACTTTACTCACATGGTTCTAATCTTCACAGACTCCATGAAATGATGCCTGCCTCCAAATATTTGGTCACATGCTTTTTTCCCCCTATAGTTTCCTAGAAACAAGGGGTGGGTCAACTTACCCACTGGCTCATCTTACCCCACTCTCCCCTATGTTGACTCAGAATATCCAGGCTATATTGATATGATAAACTGTAGCTCCCAAGAGTCAGAGACTACTTTAATGTGTATGTGTAATTTTGCTACAGTATGGGTATTACAACATACAGTAAACGTATAACCCTATAGAATTTCATATGAGTGACATATCAATCCAATTTTTTATTTACCTAGATCTAATTTTACTTCTCTCTAGTACAGGTGACCTTGGATAAAAGTGATCGCAATCAGTGAGCAATATTTGCTGCCAAGTTGCTAAATCATTATTTTGTTGTCACTCTTTCAACACAGAGGTATGTCCCTCAGAGCCATGACCTTCTGGAAACATCCTGTGAAAGACCTCTTTTTGTGGAGGATTAATGGAAAAGGAAAGTGAGCCAGTCAGTGTGTTGGCTTGCAGTGAGTTAACAGGGTGCTTCATATGGACAGGGACGCACATAGAGAACAGTAGAAGTGGAAAAGAGGCAGTTGGTTATGAATGGAGAGTGAGTTTGCCGGTTTGTTTATTACCTGGTTACTCGGGGTGGGACAGGCGCAAGTCGGGGCTGCACTAGGATGGACTGACGCCTCCCCTAAGAGAAATCACCGTATCTCATCAACATAGGAGGAGAGGAGAGGAGAGGAGAGGAGGATTGAAAGGCAAGAGGCAGGAGGAAGCTGACAGAAAAAGAAGGAGGGAGGGCTTGTATGCAGTGGGCAGGATTCAGGAGGGCAGTGAGGGTTGAGTAAAACAACAGCCACTCAGCACATACACAATGCACAACATAAAAAGTGAACAGAAAACAGAAAAAAGACACAAAAATGCTTACTAACACACATACATAATGATGACTATACACGCACAACATTATCAGACAACCCAACAGCCTGAAAGCGTTTTAAAGCAGCGTGCCATGCTTTTTATCATTAACAGAGATCATGCTTACAATACAATAAAAGAAAAGGGCGTTAAATCGTGCGCTCCGAACGACATCTGCATCTGAAAGCAGCTCATTAATTAATCCAATGCACTTTGGAAAGCTGAGTCTTGCATAATTCCTGCTTCAGAAAGGTAAAAAGACAGCGTCAAGGACATGCTTATACCAACATGCAATCATCTACTCTATAAAGATAGATTGAATACACACTTGAAAAACCCATAATCATATTCACACACTATATATCCAAAAAGAAACAGAGAAGAGGAATGACAAAAAATTTTTGGATTTTTCCCCCATTAAAACACACACTCCACCTCACATACACTCAAAAGTGACAAACATTCAAGAAGTTATCCCCAAAGACCTGGTCAAATGAAAATATTCACAGGCTTATTCAAGAAGTTGCAGCAATGCCTACGGATAAAAGCATGTGATTAAATATAATTAATGCAACTGTGAGCTCAGAGAGTATTTGTCCATATTAAATGTTTTGCAAGTTCACACAATTCAGCAAAATCTTAAATATGGCTCTACAAATGATCCATTTAACCCAAGAAAAATGATGAGAAACGTTTCACCACTGATACTGTGTGGTAAATGCAGTTCAGGTAAAAAGTGTCCTGAAATATCAACAGGCTATATGAAATAAACTGTTATTGAGGCTGTACAAAATTATTTTTTAATTATTTGTAAAGGTTATTGCCTCATATTCCAAACCTTTAACAATACTGAATTTGTCACTGTAGTAATCCCATACAGTTTAGTGGATTAGGATTTTTTATGATATTATGTGGTTTTATTTTTGATGCCAAATCTTTACCGAGGCTTTCTGCAGTGTTCACTAAATTGACTTTAAATGACTGAATTTAACCTTCAACCTAATATATACATCACATCGATCACACAAGTCAAAGCATGATGGAAAACCAATGGGGACAAAGCAACAATAGGGTCATCTACTGTATAATACTTTTTTTTCAACCTGTACCTCACAGCTGTATATATGATCCCTCATAATGCACACACAAGTTTTAATATGCAGTTTATGCTTAGAGTTGAAAGACATGTTGATTTAAAATATGATTTTCCAGTAAAACCGTAAGAAGTGGGATATTTCCTGGATGAAACCCCCACTAAGGCTTCTGGGTGAAACCAATACACCATAAAGGGATTTTTGTAGAACCTCTCACTGGGGGTTCTAGGTGTAACCTTTCATAGATGGTTCTAGGTAGAACCCTTTATGTGTTGGGTTCTAGATATAACCCAATATGTTGGGTTCTCGGTATAACCCTTTAAGTTGGGTTCTAGGTAGAACCCTCCAAAAGGGTTCCAGGTAGAACCAGGTCCTACCTGGAGCCAAAAAGGGTTCTCCTATGAGGACAAGCCGAAGAACCTTATATGGTTCTACATAGCAATTTTATTTCTAAGAGTGTAGTGTAAGACGTCAATAGGATGGAAACAATATTGAAATGTTATTTCAAGTATCATTAGTAGCTGCATGTATTACACTGTAGATAATAATGCATGCAGTAGTGAAATTAAAGCAGATGGAAACAATATTGAAATGTTATTTCAAGTGAACTCGTACCAGATCATTAGTAGCTGCATCATGTATTACACTGCTGCACACACAGCCCTTCAGTAGATAATAATGCATGCAGAGTGACGGAGAGACTCGTGTTTCGGCTGAAACACTCCATGTAAGTGATTGCTGACGGAAAATAGGACTATTTAGGACTTATATTAACAAAAACATTCCACTGATATCTGCTTTAAAATATTAAATATAATATATAAAATATCTCATAAGAAGTGAACTACTTTTTGCAGCGTATGTTCATTTTGTAGGTATCAGGTACAGTACTGCTGTGGGAAGGATTATGGCAATTGCACCTGTGTTATTATGTGAGAAAGCCTAATTAAGTGTGGGGTGTTGTTTTGGAAGTTGGTAGCTGTGGCCCCAGGAAACAATGGCACGATGCCGCTCTTCTCTCACTCCCTATTAATTTACTTTTCCCTCTCTCAGCTACTGTGTGTGCAGCGGCTTCACCCATTAAAGCTGAGTGTCATCACACTGGACTGGACTGTCTGCTTGTCTTAGCTGCACTGGTGATGAAACAAGAGCCTGGAGCCAAAATACAAAACTAATCAGTGATTTCTGATGAAAGAGTCCCACAGAAACTCTCTCTCAGACGACTGGCTAGTTTGACTTCAAGCACACTGATGTGCATGTAGATTAAAGGGGCATTTCAAAATAAAAGTATTGTCTTGTGCTTATCTCATTACATACCCAACAAACGCCTCAACCACTATTGGATGGACAGTCTCACGGTGGTGACTTCTCTCCTGACCCCTAGTCAAGTGACACCACTCGTTTATCTTACTGCATCCATAGCTTCCACTTTAATTTGATTTTTAATGAATATTATATATCAATGTCTTGTAATATTATACATATGTTAACCATGGTATAAATATGGTGCAAATATTTTAAATGAAAGACAAATATACACAACTGTGAGCACATTTGATATTCTGGTTTAATTCTCTATAGTTTAATCTGTTGGATTTATTTGGATGTGAAGCAGGTTGCCGCTCGCTCTTCTGTAATCCAATGTATATTTTTTGTCAAGGCACTATCAGAGTTTAAATGATCATTGGTAGACCATTATAACCCTTTGATGCTCTTCTCAACAGTTCCTCACAGGCTTGTTTAACTATCTTCTATCTATTTTTTATTAAAAAGAAAAAGAATAGCTCCAACTCCAAATACAATATATCACCAATTAAAAATGAATAAATAAATAAACAAAGAAGGATATAGTAGGGTAATAATTCACTCTACATGTAGAGGTGGGTGATATGACTTCAAATCAATTTCACCATTACCTCAAACTTTTAACTTAAAGGGATAGTTCACCCAAAATTCAAATTTCACTCATTATCTACTCACCCACCTCATGTCGACTAAGAGCTGTGAGAATTTCTCTCCGTTCCTTCTCTGAGTTACAGGGGGGTCCACACAGCAGTATTTGTTATAATGGTTGTCAATGGACACCAAATTCTTCGTCCAAAAAGACACACCAAAAACATCCAAATACCTCCATACTGCTCGTCTGTAATGTCCCTCTTGTATTGAAGCCACACAGGAAGAGCAGTGAACTGAGACACTGGGAGCTTTCGCTACAAACAAGCTTAAAATATAGACTTATTTCATTTTTTTCGGAATAATTTCTCATGTCGGGCTTCAATACAAGAGGGACATTACAGACGAGCAGTATGGAGGTATTTGGATGTTTTTTGGTGTCTTTTTGAAAGTTGGTGTCCATTCACAACCATTATATGGACAAATTGCTGCGCGGACCCCCGTAACTGTAAATTGAAAATTTACATTGTTTTTAGTGAAAATTGAATTTTGGGTGAACTGTCCCTTTAATTACTGTAAATTATTACATAGTTTTTTGAGCCAGCCACTCTTTATATTTAGCAATGTGATTGTGTTCCAAGTGATTCAACACACTGATGGTGCCAACTTTGGTTGTTGGATTGTTTTCCTGCTGTATTTATATTTGACTTCTTCTGGTATCCTGTGGTCTTCACTGAAACTGAAGACAGACATGATGTTGTTTGTCAGCTCATGTCATCCATATCGCCGGCTTCACTTTGAGTGAACACAGATGTGAGTTGGATGGAACGCAAAGTGATATCACTTTTCAGGGGGACAGTTCATGAAAGTACTGAGAGCTGGTCTGATTGAGACTTACGTCTTCCATGTGAATTTTGACTTCTATAATAGGATTCATGTGATCATTACAGAATATAACAATAACACAATGTTATCTCAAAAACGATTGTTGTGACACGGAATTATAGCAGAATAATCTTGGGTCTGCCTGGATCTGTTCGGCACAAAAACAAAAGCATTTTTGCTGACAGTGATCATGAGTCAACATGAAACAAATCTGTCACCATCCCAAAATGTTTTGAACTTCTAATTTTGAAGATTGCTTTGGGGAAGAATAGTCATTTTTGTGTTGTTGGTGTAGGCTATATAGACCTCCTTCAGCCTGATTCACGCTCTATTGATTGTCTCGCCAAAATACTTTCTTTGTACTTGTACTTTGAAATGATTGTAATGGGTGACCTTAAAGGGATAGTAGCATTTTTTTTAAAAGTGGGGTTGTATGATCTACAAATATCCCCTAAGTACTTTAATTGCAGTAGAAGACTCTCTGCACTCGTCCCATTAGCAACGCCAGCCCATAGTCCTGCCCAGAGATTTACAACATACATTGTTGTGAATGGACCCAAAGAAACGGCCTATTTTCACGGCCTAAAAGAGGTTTTACCTGAAAAAAAAAACACAGTTCCATTGTTCGCTATAATATAATTTTCCCATCCCCTTAAAGTGCAGGAAAAACCTAACCAAGTGCTGATCGGCAAGCGCTAACCCTGGGTGGAGGGATATGTGAATTTTTTAGTTCCAAATAAAAACTGCGTCATGATCACTGGCTGGCGTTGCTAACGGGAGGAGTGCAGCGAGTTTTCTACTGCAATTAAAGTACTTTGGGGCTATTATTTTAATCTTGATTTTGATCACTTTTTTAGCCGGGGGACAACCAATGGAAAAAACAATTTGCATTTTTAATGTAGAATATTATCCCTTTAATCTTGATTGGTTAAGTGGTGCCTCAGATTACCTAAAACAGGTTAGTGGGAATCTTGGCATACAGTATGTCAGCTTGTCATTGAGCCTACCAGTCCAAATCGAAACAATTATGATTTTTTTCAAATAAGAGTAACAGAATCTCTGCTTGTGGTGTATTTGACCAAGCATGTGTCAGGAGCATACAGTTGCCAAAAACAAAATCAAAAGGAGAAATTTCAATTTCAATTTCAATTCATAACTTTGACAGCCAAACTTTCCTCAATGGCCTTGCTTCTAGTAACATTCATTCAAAAATTCAAGCCACTGACCTCCAGGCTGCTATAGACACCTTTGTGAAAACATTTAACTCGTTATTGGATAGACATGCCCCTCTTAGGAAAATTAGAATTAAGAGAGTAACACCCTGGTTCTCACAGGAACTTTCTAGCCTGTTCAAGGACAGAAACTTAGCTAGGCATTCTGGTAACCCTCACCACTGGCTCACTTTTTGTCAGATTCGTAACCGCTGTACTGCAGCTGTGAGGAAAGCTAAAACCAAGTATTATAATTATCTTATCTCTAGTTCTTTGTTCAGTCCGGCTACATTTTGGAATGCAGTAAAACTACTCAAACCTTAAGTTTCCAGTGCTCTGGCGACACACTTGCGCGTAAATAACTGTGATGTCTCTGGTAAAACCAACTGTCAAGCATTTAAAGGGCCAACGAGGAGTTTCTATTCGGTTATAAAACAGTCTCACGTTAATGTGGATGAATCTACGCTACCCACACTTGTTAATGGCTCCATTTTCGATCAATATATCGTTTTGTCTCTATCATTATTTTGTTATTATTAGTGGTGGCGGAAATGCTGGTCGAGCCGACCAGCGTTTCCTTACTTTCGGTTTCGTGGACGCAAATGAGAATAACGGCGATTCGGGCGGCGTTATGGTCGGAACTACGACGGTAACTGAACCTCTTTGAACCTCTGACTTTAATCCTTGATGAATGAAAACATGAGTCCGTCTTGCGCCGGTGGAGGAATTCTACGGTGCGCGTGGAGGCAGCGTGAAAACACTTTGCTTTTCCAAAACTCCTTGTTGTCCCTTTATAGACATTCTGCTGATGCTGGCCTTTTGTTTCCAATTGTCAAATTGTCAGCTCTGATTGTTTGTTTTCCCCTTGTTTCTATCTTAACCCTGTCTCTCAGCATGAGGTACTTTCCCAGCTACTATCGATTAATCCTAGAAGCTCTACTGGTGAGGATAACCTAGAACCATTTTTCATCAGGTTGGCAGCCCCAATTATTACGGAACCACTCAAATACATATTTAATCTTTCCATCTCCGCTGGCAAATTTCCCCGTGTTTGGAAATCCGCCCATGTGATTCCCCTGCATAAAGGAGATGACAGGGATAACCTAGAATTATTGTCCTATTTCTAAGGTACCTTGCCTTACAAAGGTTCAGGAAACATTGGTAAACAATCAACTGAAGGGGTTTCTTTCCACCTTCTCGGTACTCAGTCCCCAGCAATCAGGATTTAATCACAGCATTAGACAAGAAAAAACATTGTTGCTGCTTTATTTGTTGACTTGTCAAAAGCATTCAATACTTTGATCATCAAATACTGTTGAATAGACATCATAACATGGGTTTACTTGCTAATGCCTGTGATTGGTTTGCTGGTTATTTATCTTCTAAGCACCTATGTATAAAGTCTGGTCATTTTTGCTCAGAATTCTTACCTGTAACCAAAGGTGTACCACAGGGCTCTGTCTTGGGTCCTGTCCTTTTCACCATCTATCTATATGATATTTCTTTCTTCCCTGAATGACTGTCATGCCCATTTGTATGCAGATGACACAATTCTGTATTGCATTGCTGACTCTGTACAGTTAGCCACAGAGAAACTGCAGCTGTCTCTTTTCTACAGGAGGCTCCTATTGGCTTGAAATTGGTTTTAAATGTAACAAAGAACAAGTTTATGCTATTCTCTCGTTCCCGAAACTTGGATTGCAATACACTTTTATCAACCATAGATGATAGATTGATAGAGTGAGTCACTGAATATAAGTATCTTGGTTTCTGGCTTGATGAAAGACTAACTTTTGAATTTCATATTAATGTCCTTTCCTCCACTCTGCGACAGAGGGTTGGCTTTCTGTACCGACACAGAACTTAGTTTCCATTAATCAGCAGGAAGAAACTTGTTGAATCAGTCTTTTTATCCGTTTTGGACTACGGTGATTCCATTTATCACTCTGCTCTCAAATTTATTACTGGGGATAGCTATGACACTCACAACACAAAAGTTGGTCTGTCCTCCCTTTCTGACAGACGCATGAAGCATTGGTATATGTTCATCTTCGTGGCCCTTACTGGTAAACAGCCCCCATACATCTAATATCTATTAGAATGACGCTCTGGATCTTATTCTACTCGCTCTAGTGGTTTATTATTTCTTAAGGTCCCTTTTGTACATTCAGAGCTTGGTAAATCTGCCTTTTCCTTTGATGCTCCAAACTCGTGGAATATTCTTCAACATACTTTGGGGCTGGAGATTATTCCCTCTCTTGTTGATTTTAAACGTATGGTGTATGACCTCTGTAAATCAGCCTGCAATTGTTTTTCAATGTAGCTAATTGTGTTTATGTTTTACTGCTGCTTGTAAACTCATCGTCCCTGTAAATGAAGGAAACCTCAGAGACCAACTAGTTAAAATAAAGGTTTAAATAAAAAAAATCACTGGGCGTCTAAAAGTCCTGAATCTTTTTTCTTTTAATGAGAGTTTCTCCTGGTTTATTTTATATCCTCTGCTAATTTAACTCCACCATGCCTCCACCTTTATGGCACTTACTTCATCATCTTACACTGAGAAGTGCAAACATTCTCCGTCTGGCACCCAAATGAAAAACACACAGTGGAGCTGCTACAATTTTCTGATTAACTGATCACTTGATTGAGATAAAAATAAAAAAAAAAGAAAGAAAATGATGTACATACTATGTGATTACTTGATGAGTTAAACTAAATTTCTACATTTCTGATTAATTCTGGGTTTTTAAGTTTTAAATATTGTACAATTTTCTTTCTGTTAGATTATTAGCAAACTGTTGATTTTCCGGCTTTGGACAGTGCGTCAGATAACACAGAGAAAACTGCTACATTTTTCCCCCATTGTGTAATGGTTTACAGTCCAAACAGTTGATCCCAGTTTACACTGGTAACACTGGTACACAGATGATTTGCGTTCATATTATCAATAATAAATACTATTTGATATAATTCTTTTTCTAAAAATACATCCCTGATGAGTTGTCTGTGAATATATCATTGTCACGTTGGTTGTAATAATGAGCATCAAGCTTCTGTCAGCTCTTTCCTCTTGGCATGTTTCATTATTTCCTCTCGTCCTTACTGCTTTTGATGCTTAACAAGAAATCTATTCTTTGATTTTTCATATAATTAATTGAAATTCATAAGTATGACCAAATGCAGGAAGGAGCATTTGAAGTGGGGCTAGTGTTTGAACTTTTATGCGAAGAAATGATCTTTTTGAAGACTGCAGGATTAGTGTTCAAACTGTCAAATGAACTCACAGCACTGAATTTATGAGAAAACCTACAGTATAAGTTTCATTTAATAAAAGCAGCTGTCAATTGAATGTATGGTTTGCCTCTAATGATGTATTAGCAGCAGTGAATTTTCATGTTCAACTATACTACCAGGAGTCATACATTTGACAGACACATCTTTAGATTCAGTGTGGCTATCTAAGGCAGTATCCAAGGCTCCTGGTGGAGGAGTGAATCCATGATAGCGCCAATCATAAAGAACGGCTTATAAGGGATAGTTCACCCAAAATTCAAATTTCACTCATTATCTACTCACCCTTATGTCAACTAAAAGCTGTGAGAATTTTCTCATGTCAGGGCTTCAATACAAGAGGGACATTACAGATGAGCAGTATGGAGGTATTTGGATGTTTTTTGGTGTCTTTTTGGACGAAGAAAAGTGGTATCCATTCACAACCATTATATGGACAAATACTGCTGCGTGGACCCCCCGTAACTCAGAGAAGGAACGGAGGACTCTGAAAATTCTCCCAGCTCTTAGTCGACATGAGGCTGAGTAGATAATGAGTGACATTTGAATTTTGGCTGAACTATCCCTTTAATGATTACCTAATAAATCTGAGACTCATTGATCTTTTAAAGTTTCATCAGGATGCAAATAATCCAATGATAGTTGTGTGTAAATCCATTAGTACATCCCAAACCAGAACAGCTCATTGTTAATTCTGAGAATGTATATAAGTACCATGGGAATTGTAGTTCCCAGATTGATAGTTGCATATTTGAAAAAGGGACCATTGAGAAGAACGATCTGAAACCATTGACGGAAAGATCTAATCATAGATATAGCTGATGAATGATGGATTTGAAGGTCTGCTTGTTTGTCGGGGGACCAAGGCGGAAAAGTAACTGAGCACATTCACATATCTCCAATTGACTGACAATTTACAGGAAAATATCCTTCTTTTGAATCCTCTCCATTTATTTGGTAACTGGTCACCAGTTACTGTACACATTAACAATAAATGGAGAGGATATTCAAAAGCTAATCAGCAGGGTTGAAAATAAAACAAGTGATGTAGGCTACACGTCCATGCATCAAGAGTTATAAACTAAAGACAGCACAAACGTTATCCTCAGACATATAACGTTCACGCTGGTGATAATCATCAACAAAGACAAGAGGATTATTTCAGTTTGAGTGTCGGTGTTGTGATATAAATAAAGCAATGTGAGCAGAGTCTCGTCACCTCTTTCCTTCTCTGCATTTTTCCCTCAAACAAAAATATATACGTATAGGTTCACCCGCACACATTCTATATTTACAGCATGACTCATGCTCAAGGGGGGCTAGTTAAATTTGTCAGGATAAGAGAGGGGGCAGGTTGAGAGCATGAGATGAAGAGAACTGAGGAAGAGAAGACACACCACCACCACCACACAGCATACAGTGAAGTCATATTTGGGGCTCAGCTGTTCAATAAGCTGAGTGGAAGTCTGCTTCTTACATCGTGTGTGGAAAGGATTCAAGGAATTTTAACCCCCGACATGCTCAGCAGAAACATCTACAGAACTGGCAACATCATTACAGCCCCGGATATGCCCGCAAACCCGGCTAGAGTCAGACCTCTTGATAGCTCCGAGCTGAGGAATGCAAACAACATCAACAACAACAACAACAACAGCACCACCACAACTCTTTGATCTCCAAAGCTCCCAGGTATGTTGGCAGACAGATGGCAGTCAAAACCCAAACACAGGGACAGGTCAGGGACAGGGCAAGACAGTCAGAGGGACCACATACACACAGCAGACAAAATCATAACAGTAGCAAGGGGAGGGGCAGGGGGGTGGGGGGAGGGAGGGCAGTGTACAGACTCGACGAGAGAAGAAACAGTCGCACAGACCTGATCAGCGAAAATCCTGGTTTTTGGCTCAATCATGGGTCCTCCCCTTAACTCATCCTCCACAGCCATGAGTCTTGGAAGCAGAGAGAGAGAGAGAGAGGGGGTGGGGGGAGGGGAGGGGAGGGGGGGTGACAGAAAGAGAGGGAGTATTATGAATCCAAGATGATACTGGTACAAGAAGTTGAGCAGATGCATCTCCAGCATCTGGCTCAACAGCCCACAGTGATGAGCTGCTGGTTTACCTGCGTCTCAAGTCTGACGAGCGGCTCAATCTTTTTAAGCCCAAGCAAATGTTGAGCAGCAGTAACCAAAGCCATGTTTTATGAGCCACTGCCAATTTTCACTGGTGGAGTCTTTTTGTTTTTTTTTGTTGCTTTTTTCCCTCCTCGTCGCAATGGGATTCATCAAAGCACTTTTCCCCCAATTTGAGGTGTTTTTCAAAGTGCAATTACAGCCAACTGTGGACAATTACTCTGAGCTATCTGTAACAGATCCCGATCATCCCCAGGGAATTGCCCATCTTACGTAACGTGGACGGACCAAGGCACGGGTGGAAAATCCTTTGACTAATCATTTCAAAGACTCGGCGCGCAGATATGAGCGAGCTTACTGCTGCAGTATTCATGAGCCAGCGGACAGCGCAGGTTTCCCAGCTCTCATGATTATCCAAGTGCCAGGGATTTACTCCAGATAGGGTCATTCAAGGATATTTCTCACACAGGGTTATCTTGCAGTTACACAGCCAACTGGCTAAATTGTGAGCATTATAATGGTGGTGATGGATGCCAAATAGAAGTTAAATGTGAATAAAATCAAATGAAAAGAGACCACGTCACATGATAGATTTCATTGTATCGCTTTCATGCCTTTCAATCTGTTTTACAAGGTTTTCACTTGACATTTAATCTCAGCAAAATAAACATTCTTGCAATTTATTGACATGGAATAAAGCTTGATTATTCTTCCTTGATTATAGAGGAGTAGCTTCACAATTGTGTCAGTCAACATCTAATTGCCTGTCAGCCATTTGTTCATTAAGCCAGCAGAATAAATATAACACCAATCAAGTAGTGTGTCACTCAAAGCTGCCCCCCTCCCCAGCACATTCATATCATTTTATTCAGAACACAGAGAGGCACATGTTTGACAATAAAGAACGAAAATCCACAGGTGAAGTTTCAAACATAAGTGTTTGGATGTTTTATTCCATAAATAATGTACAGTGTTGAGAGTTATTTTACAAAAGAAGAGAATAGGAAAAGAAAAGAATCAATCAAAGCACAGACAGAAATATAAGCACTGTCCCAAAAAACAATGGAATGTAACATGGGCATACAGCATTAAGATTCTGACATGACTTCAAAAGGCAGACAATGATTCATGTGGGTGATATGTTACAAAAAAAAAAAAAAGTTAAGCTTTTTATATCCAGTTGTTCTTCAAGTAGTGTGCTTTTGAGGTCAAGTCGTACATGTAGTCAAAACAATGTATCTACCAACAATGAGGTCACAATGTCTGAATATTTTGCTACAGAGAAAAAAGGCAAAGACAAAGGATGTCAAGTTAATGTAAAGCCAACAGAAAGGAAGGACAGACCTGGATCAAACGGCAGCTGCAAATACTTCCTCTCTTTCTCTTTCTTTGCCAACGTAGTGCACGTCTTTGATTGGAAACTTACCTTTCAGCATCGGACTGGTGTTGATGCAGATGACCCCCACCCCCATCTGGTTAAAACAAACTAAGAATTATTTGCAACTATTTGACACAGGTCTGTACAAAAAAAAGTGAAGTAGAAACCCTTGGCTGTTGCTACAAGCCATGTCAATCACACACACATCAAGCCAAAACTCATCACCACTATGAATTCATTTGCAAGATTAAACATAAGTTTTGCCGTGGTACAATCTATACAGCCTATCAATATATTCTTGCTACAAAAGAGAGGCAGATATACTGACACCAGAATATTATCTATATCTCTGGAGAAGGGAAAAAAAAGAGTAAGATGGTTGTCCTTTTAATAATAATATTTAAATCATACCGTAACTGCATAAGTTAAATGACAGAACTGTCTAACTTTCTTAAACAACTATTCTGATCACCATGTCACTGGACACCACCAATGACTGAAGGACTGCAGGTCAAAGTCATACCAAGCATTTACAGCAAAATCATACAGAAGAAGAAGAGAATCTTTTTCGCTTTCATTAATAAATAATATCCATTGCAGTCTTTCATTTAAAATGCAGATTAATTCACAAACACCGTACAGATAAGCCAAAAAACAAGTAGAGAACTTAGGAACACACTTCAGAACACGCTGTTGTCAAAGAGTCACGTCATTGTTGTCATGTTGTCATGTTGTCTCTGTGGTATTTTGCACGTTACAGTATTCCAGGTCTTTATTTTTCTCTCCTTCCATACTGTGGATGGCACCTGGTAGAGGACTTAGGCAGGAAGTTTACTGTTTCTTTATGTACACAAGATGCAAACAATGTACCTCATCAGGATACTGCGTGTGCACTCGCACACACACAGCACATGTAGACATCTTGGATCTATTATTGCGCGTCTCCTGCTAAAACGTTAGCTATTGCAAAGTTAAAATAGTTATAATCTCACTCTCAATAGAATTTATATATATATATCTATATATTTTATATATTATTAGTGTTATGGCTCTTGCATCACAGACTTCAATATAATATGGATTATAGTTAAAAATAAATTATTACTATGACAGGTACAATTAAGACCATTGTTTTTTTTCCCCCTCTACTGCAAACTGGCTGCATGTCTCCAATATAAATCAGTTCACAGCAAACATCTTGGGGAAGATAAATAGTTTCATTTATATTTATAATGACCAAAATCCATTAAAATATTCAAAATAAATAAATAAATAAATAAAAAAGGAGAGCCCGTAGCAAACTATTGGTATCACTACCCTAAAGATAAACTATAGATGAAAGTGCTACAGGTAAAGTGGACTCAGTGTTTTCAGTGGATTTAACCTAGCATGACTTCAAACTCAATATTTGGCTTTGGTTTAAATTAGACTGTTGAGAACAAAAGGTGTATCTGGTCTAGTGACAGATTGGATTTGCTCTGAGCTTAAAGTAAAGTTTATGCACAGAACATTAAGGCTTCTCTGAAAGAAAAATCTCTGAAAGTTGAAACACAACGCTAAGTGTTTTTTGTTCTGCAGACTGAGGTTCTCTTCAAGCTGACGCAGGAGCCGTAGATTCACCATCACTCCTTTTTCGCAGAACCTGAGCTTGCATTTGCATCCAAATGGATCTGAATGTGAAAATTTAACATTAAGTTCAATTCAAGATTAAAAAAAAACATAAGGCTATAGTTACACTTGTCATTTCACTAAGATTTTTGGAGTCCAATCGATCCAATATGATGGTCTGAGACCACACTTCTTGGCGTCCACTCTCTCTGCACTGCATCGCTCTTAAGTGCATTAAACTTCAAACGTGTCCAGACGATGCACAAGCATTGGATGACATGGTCTGGCTCAGTGACTTTTGAGTAAAAACTGACTTGGAAGCATCCAGATCTGCTACTTAATTCATCCTTGTGTGGACAAATGATAAAAGTCACACAAGTCTGTGCAAGTCTGGGAAATCTCAGTTTCCTGCACAAGATGCTCAATGTGTGAAGCAGATTTGCTGTGTTTGCTTTAAGCTCATACTCCAGGGGAGTGAGAATCAATGGTTAAGTGCTCTGATAAAGTTTCTCTATTAGCTGGCATGTTTCCTCCATGCCTTTACTCTTGGATCTTCATCATTCACAGACTGATTGGAGATCTGTCTGTGACTTTCTCCCCTCTTCATTACACCATAGCATCACATGGCTGTAAAAAGAGGGGAGAGAGGTGTTGGTCCCCATGTTCACTGCGTAGAAAGATACATCAGCAGTCCGTCAGTGATCATGGCTCACCTCGATTTAAAATGGAAGAGCTAATATTAAACCATGGTCTTCCGTAGTCCTGTGCCTGAAGGTCCAAAACAATAGTTAAGTGTTGCTTTAAAAAGTGCAGACATGTTTCTGAAGTTAGGAAATTCTCAATCCTCTTGTGCTTTAACCAGTGCAATCTGGTGGGAGAGAGTCAACTGAAAATTACGCTAAAGGTGGAATCATCTCAAATGACCCCGAGATCCAGTTAAAAGCCAGAGCTGTGTTGGTAAAAACGGCTGATGATTAGAGCAGCAGCACAAGGACATGGGAAGGTGTTTAACGATGGGTTTATATACAAGGTTAGGCCGTTAGAGATGATTTCCCATAAAAGACGAGCAGGACTGTCTCTGTCTTCATTCCATGTCTTCTTTCCTGGAGTGGATTAGAAGTGGCAATATTCTCTGTCACAGATATCCACCCTTCAGTTGCAGACCACAGTGAACAAGAAAAATACTGTACTCTTTTCCTTACAGGCTCTTTTAAACTGAATTCTTTCCACAATAATAAAGAAAAAGTGAAATAAATAAAACTACATTTGGGCAGCATTGCTAATGTGCAGTCAATCTTAAAATCCTCCACGAGTCCTCACAACACAGCAAACATTTGGTTTTTGGTGCCTGAATACAACTGTGATACAATCAATATTCCACTCTTTTCCCACCAACTACTTAATTATTGTGGCCGATCAATAAAAACTAAAGACTGCACTCCAAAACTGCACCATTACGATTTCACACAAGCACTCGATAAATTAGGACTCAACTGGAGATGTCCGCAGTCACCCGAAGATGATGCTCTTGAATAACAAGTAAATCATGTGGTGAGGTTTATGATAGCAGATTTACTACAACAAGAGCTCAGAGGACAATCAAAGACTCCTTTGTCCGGCTTAACTCGGCTGAGAAGAACCAGCGGTCAAGGGAACATGCCCTGCGTGCTTATCAAAGAAGATCTAGATCTCCGTCCTCCGTATTACAGTCTCTCATTTCATTTGTCACTCACTACATGTCTGCGGGTTTGGCTTTCAATATATAGCTCTGTGCCTTGTTCCCAGGGCTGTAGTGCTTAATGAAACTGAAACCAACCTCCTACACTGCAATATTCTTTGCAACAGAACAACCTCTGGTAAATAGAGTCCTGTTCCAATATGCAATATATGTATTTTTGGAAAGAACTGATTCCTCCTCATGTTTAAATCTTGTTAAATAGAATCCAATAAACTCAAATTGTACAGTATCAACCCAAGACTTCTCATTCCACTGGCTCCTCACAAGTATGAGAGTACATTTTAATAAATGCTAGCAATCTTAATCTGAGAGAATATGTCACGTTTTGCAACCAACTCGTTTCGTCCATTCACGAAATGCAACATACAGAAATAAACAAAAAGTCAATGTGGCCGCCCATGGCCTCCCTACAAAAGAGCACATGTTTTAGCTGTCAACAACAGCCTCCATTTACCTGCTAATTATTCCTTTAATTTGGGAGTCTTTCTCCACTTGCTGTTGCCGTAGCCTCCGCTCACTGTCCTCCAGTCGGTTCTGGTACTGTAGGAGGATCTTATTGGTCTGCTGCTCCTGCGTGAGCATCCTCCGCTCGTACTCCTCCAGCTTTTTATGGGACATCACCAGGCGCTCCTTCAGGGAGTTGATCTCCTCCTCGTACTCCCGTACCTGAGGCAGGGATGGAGAGGCGGGTTAGATTTTACAAGCCTTGATTTCCCAGTGGGATTAGTGGCTGCAGTGGCGGGTGGATTTAGTTCATGTAGTTTACTTTTTATGAATATTCATGCAAACTGTAAAGAAGAAAACAGCAACATTTCTATGAACATTTGGCTAATGGTTGTTGTTTCCCACACTATATAAGGCCTCTGGACTTGTGTGTTAAGAGCAGAGCTCAGTGCCATCTGCTCAGCAGTGGCAGACGTGACTCCACGTTCCTGCATTTTACTTATTAATAGGAAGGTTTTTTCCTTTAAGGGCAGCTCTCAAACACAGAGATGATACCTACCCTGTCCATGCGTGACTCATCCATGCTCTTTGAGTACTCCTTCAGTTTAAAATCCTCACGGTCAATCCGCGAACTTTCAATGTCAGCTGACAGATGAGGCATGTTGGAGACCCAGGCCACTGTTCGCTCATTGGCTGGGGTGGGGGGATTGAGGGTGGATGGAGACTGCGAGCCCTGGGAAGAAAGGCCAGCACACTGAATATGAGAACATGAGTTCTTAAGTGGATGGAAGTCAGTTTCATTACAAGTGATTTTTGAGTCGACTTTTATTCAAAGTGCCTCACGGCTGCATGAGTTCATGTTATTTAGAGCATGGCTGGTCCCTGGTGGGACTCAAGCCCTTAATCCTCACTGCGTTAGCGCCATGCAGTACACAGTCGGATACACACACGCAGTTAAAAGCCAATGTACAGTAACTTTGTCGAGACGTTGAGAAATATCCACATGAACAGAAGAAAGTGGAGGATTTTATTCTCCACAGAGAAGAATAAAGAGAGGGAAATAAATCGTGCGGCGTGCAGGTGTTACCTGTTTGCTCATGGTGGGTTTGAGAAGATGCTGTTGCTGCTGCTGAGACTGCTGCTGCGGGGACTGTTGAGTGCTCTGACTGGTGGTTCCCTGTGGACTCTGGCTTTCCCTGACAGAGCTCTGCTGGTGGGGCAGGCCCGGGGCAGTGTTGTCTTTGACAGACAGCTGCCGTGGCCCGTGCTGCCTGCCGCCGTAGCCAGACTCTGGTGACTGAAGGAGATTCCCGCTCTGCGGTCGCGTTTTTATTGGAGCAGAGGGAGCAGCGGCCGCGCTGACCGACAGCTGATGGGAGGTCTGGGATTTGACACGCTGGGTGGGAGGCGGGGCGACTGAAGTCTGGCGCACCGGTTGGACTGTGGAGGGGGGCGTGGTGGCCAAGGAGGAGTGGGAGGTTCCTGTCTGCGAGGTCATCCCCAGATTATCCTGCAAGAGAAACCAGGTAAACAACATGTTAGCCGTGTCATTAGCAGACCATGTGAGAGTTTCTCCTATCTCGTTGTTATGGCGACTATGACAATAAAGAACTTTGAGCTTTGATGAAGGATTATCAGACAAATCAAATTAAAGCAGAAGTCAGCGGAATGTTTCTGTTAATCTAAGTCCTAAATAGTCCTATTTTCCGTCAGCATCACTTCCATAGAGTGTTTGGTCTCTCAGTCACTCTGCTCTGCTGTAAACCAGGAGAAAACTTTCCTTGTGGGATACAAGTGTTATCCAATGAGGAGAGAGAACGGCATGAAGGGCTGTGTGTGCAGCCAAGGGGTGCGCGTGAATGTGGTGACGTAGGGACGAGGACCAATAGATCCATGAGGAGGGCGGGGGCTGCTAACTCATGGTGTGTTCAAGGAAACTCGTAACTTGTGTTTTTCCTTCCTGTGAAGTCGTACCAGTTTGATCTGGTACGAGTTCACGGGTCGGAAGTTACGAGAGGCCGTTATAGTGACTTTCACAGACAACAGGTCGGAAAAAACAGGAGTTACAGGTTACCTGGAACGCTACAAAGTCGTAAGTCGTGACTTGAAGCCGTAACTTACAGTACAGTTTCAAAAGCCTGCCTGGAACGCAGCATTAGCCAAAACAACCGGATCGCTGACGTATGCTTTAATCAAAATCAATTAAAGGGATACTTATTAATTAGTTATTAAATATTATTAGTATCATACATCCATGAAAAATTGGTGAAAATTGGTGAATTATCGATTTTGGGTGAATATCTCTTTAAAATTAAATCTTGGGCTCTGGGCACTTGACCATTTTCCCCTTTTTTCTACATTTAAAAAATGTAATTTGTTGAATAACTAGAATAAGTAAATGGAGAAAATCCAAAAATAGAGTGAACATACATTTACCTGCACGTGCATGGACATCTGCCTTCGTCCATAGTCAGCCCTGCTGTACTCGTCACTGTAGCTGTGTGAGTGGATGATGTTGGGCTGGCCCAGGTGAGTGTCCCTGGTCCTGAGGGTGGACAGGTCCTCGCTGCGAGAGAACCCCCCGTGGGCGAACTGTGGCATGTAGGTCTGGTGGGAAGGCTCAGGCTCTGGGGCCAGGAGCAGGGGTGCTGGGGGTTGAGCCCGGCTGTGCTGGTGATGGAGCTGTTGCTGTTGAGGCCCGTCAGCCGTCGCCAGATGAAAGAGGGGATTCTGGAAGGAAAGCGGGTAGCGCATGGCGGCGGCCTGCTGTTGCTGCTGCTGGGATAGCGAGTCGGTGGTGGTGCCCATCTGGCTCAGCTGGCTCAGCCGAAGGCCGCCGGACATGCTGGAGCCGCCAGAGCCAGCTGACAACCTCCCACCGGCCCGCAGCTGGCTGCTCAGGCCCGACCCCAGGCCGCCACCGCCTCCGCTGCTCAGCCCTCCGAAGCTGCCCATGCCGGCGATGGAGGCCTGGGAGGAGTTGAGCATGTCCACCGACTGCAGGTTAGACACGCTGTTCATTCGGGAATCCTGGAGGTCCATCATAGATACGCTTTTATTGACACTGAGCACCTAGATTATAAGGGATATGAGAGGCTAGTGTGCCCCATGTTTTTTTTGATATGTTAGGTGGCCACGGATGATATGGGTGAGGGTGGTGCGGGTGTTTTTACCGCGAGGCCTGGATATCGGAATGCCTCAAAGTATTTCCCAGGAAATACCGCTAGGATGAGTTGCGTGGTGAATCAGTGGAAAAAAAGCAGATGTCATGATAAACTACAGCCTCGATCACACGATGGCACTTTCTATTCAGTATGACTAACATGCATGCCATACTAACCTCACGCTGATAAGGATAAACCTAGTGGATGGGATGATGATTCCCCATGTCAGTGTGATAGAACTCACCTTAGGGTCTGGTTCGGTGATGTCCGAGCTGCTCGTGCAGTAGGCGGGGCTGGATCTGGCCAGGGGAGGGCGCGATACATAAAACATTTCTTTGGAGGATGCTCGATGAGGGTGGTCGCGGTCCTGAAAACTCATCTGGGCGCGGGATGGCATGACCCCTCCGGTGGAGGTGGGGGAAGGCAAGCGAGTGATATCTATAGAACTGGAGAAGAGCACTGAGTGAGGCCAAGAATAGCTCCAGGTTGACACCATGAGGTCATGTGCTGCCACAAAGAGTATTCTTCTGAATATTCAACAGAAACAGCAGCAGGTCCAAAACTATACAAAGGTGTAGTGGAGGACGTCATCAGAAAGATTACTGAAGTAAATGCACAAATACAATGTGAACATACTGTGAAAATACAAACGTTTACAGTTAGTCAGATGGTTTAAATAAGCAATTTCTCTTGTTAAAAACAAGACAGTGAAACTTGCCTGAAAAGCTGGAGGAACTGTTTTTTTTTCTTTTTCCAAACAGGAATAGCCACTGGTTGCCTTCCTTAACAACATTGATTTATATATGATCTATAATGTTTTGCTCTGAAATGCAGTAAGTGAAAATGTTCAACAACTTAAAGCAGATATCAGCGGTTCGGCCGTTTCGGCTAATGCTGCGTTCAAGGCAGGCTTTTGAAACCGTAAGTTACAGCTTCAAGTCACAACTACGACTTTGATTACATTTTTTTTTTTTTCCAGGTAACCCGTAGCTTGTGTTTTTACCGTCCTGTTGTCTGTAAAAAGTCACTATAACGAACTGTTTTTTTCTTCCGACCACTGCTTAGTCCTTACCAGATTGAACTGGTATGACTTCACAGGAAAAGTCTATAATGTTTTGCTCTGAAATGCAGTAAGTAAAAATGTTCAACAACTTAAAATTCAAAAATGTTTCAGCAGCCCCCGCACTCAGCCGTGCATCTATTGGTCCTGCGTGCTAGGATCACTCATCATTTTCACGCGCATCCCTTGGCTGCGAGACACACAGCCCTTCATGCCGTTCTCTCTCTGGGCTCATTGGATAACACTTGTATCCCACAAGGAAAGTTTTTCTCCTGGTTTACAGCAGAGCAGAGTGACGGAGATTTATAAAATAATCTTTTTTTTTTTTTTTTTTTCGCTTTTATCGGCTGAAACACTCCATGTAAGTGATTGCTGGCGGAAAATATGACTATTTGGGACTTATATTAACAAAAACATTCCACTGATATCTGCTTTAAAATTCAAAAATCCTAGTTTCAGCATTTGGCATAAAAGTTTTTTGAAACAATAGACAGATCCCCTCTGCTTAGTGAAGCTGTTACGGTGCTGTCAGAGGCAGCCTACCTATTAGGATCCCTCATCATGATATTTTGAAACTCAGACGAGATGCCCCTGTTGAAGCTGGGCCGAGACAGCAGCCTGTCTGTCTGTCTCTCCTGGACCCTGTCCGTCTGGTGGCTGGGCTGCCTCTGCAGGTGTGGGTTACGCAACGCCATGCTGATGTCATTGAGGAGGCGAGGCAAAGGACCCAGTTTGATGATGGCATCCTGTGGTTAACAGGAAAAAGAAAATGAGCTTTGCTGCAGATTTATAAAATAATCTTTTTTTTTTTTTTTGCTTTCATATCTAACGCTAGGGTTTCATTAAAATGCCATGTATCCACCTCCACTCACCTGGTGCTTGTAAAAGTTAATGACAGCTCAAGTTTGATTAATGACCCGTGGCCTCTTTTGGCAAAATATTTCAGATGAGACATATTTGATACTGAAATGTTGAGATCCATTCTTAAGTGATACATCCCATCTGAATTAGTTTTAGTTTGACAGTAGGGTAATAAAACCTGAGGTGATGGACGAGGGGTGGACATGATAAGATGAACACCCTTATTACTGTGATTCAGTGCAACAGCTTTAAACTTGGAGACTCAGAGGTGTTGACTCAACACTGGGAAATTCATCTAATCTGTAGCTGTTGGTAGTAATGTAGTGCACAGCACAAGTGAAGCTATAATTTTTCCCCTTTACATATCAACAATGTCAAACATTGTCAAATCACTGCATCAATGTGATCAAAAACATTATGACATGAGACAAACGATTAAGCCCATCCGGTGCAAAAAGACAAAACACTTATGTGATAAAATTGTGGTTCATAACGACACATGGTGTAGTGATTAAAAATAAAGCAATAACAAATAATAAGCAAGATAATGAAGGAATTATCTTTAATGACGCGAGACACATGAAATCGAAATACTAAATGAAATGTTGAAAACTGTTTTTAAAAAAATAATGTTCCTAAGATTGTCGTTAACTGCAATATTATGAAGAATGTGTCCCAATAACAACTAGATATGATGCTCGTTGTTGACGATGTATACGATGTGTCATGTGTGGGTTTACCTTGCTGAGCTGAGCCATGACCTCCCATAGGAGGCTGTGCAGAATAGACAGCTCCCTGCCCAGGTCGATGTATCCCTCAAAGCCACCTGCATTGCTGACACTGTCCAGGTTGGAGATTTCATACAAGAACTGCTGCATGGAGTTCCACTCCATCTCTAAAAACTCATTCATGAAACACATGTATTCCTCTTTAGTGCCAAACCTGCAGGTGAGAAGTGGAGAAAGAGAAAAATAATAACTAAGTTGTGCATTAAATGAAACTGACATAATTGTATGATAGTTGGAAATAAAAGTTGTAACTACCATTGTTTTCAAGGCTAAAACACACATAATTCCATCAATATAGGCAAATGCATTTGTGTCAATCAGTTATTCTTTACACTGTGTTGTTTCATCATTACTGAACTTACAACTTAACTTTTGCAGCTAAACCACAATGAGGAAAAGGCAACACATGGTCACTTTTTACTGGTTGTTGGACCTGACCGAGCGACCGTTAGTGTCTATTATATATCAATGTCCTGGACAGTGACTGGCATCAAAGCATTATGGATGTAAACAAAACAAAAATGCAACTGACTTGGAGAAGTTAGCCAGGATTTGCACGACTTTAGCGATGAGGGTGAGTGTGCGTGATGTCTGCTCATCGGGATACTCCTGGGTGAGGTTGAAGAGAGATGGAGACATGATGGCAGGACACAGGAAGCGTAGAAAGAGGGAACCGCTGATGAGGCGGTCGGCGATGTCTTCCCGACCCCTCTCAGCACAGCGCACTCTCCAGGAGGCAAAAACTTCCTTTAGCTCTCGAGGGAAAACACTGTGAAGGGGACACACCACAGGATCAGACACAGACCCAGGGTTCCTCTACTTCCAAATGAAAGAAGGGAGAAATGAACATGTTTGATACAAAGAATTTTTTTTTTTTCTCAACTGACCATTGGGAGTTAACAATCTTGCAGAGTGCCAGTTCACAGCACATTCGGAGATTGGCTTGGTGGTCTGGCAGTACAGAGGGTGGTGTTCTCATGGGGTCCACTTCACAATTTTCCTCTGACTCATACAAGGCCCTTATGAACTCCCCTACAAATGACATTTCATCAGCATCTCACAGCAGAAATGATCTCAAAGAGCAGTTCAGTGTTGAAACCTTCAAGCAGCTGTAGCTGGATTTATTCCAGCTAAAACACCATTAACTGAAATATTCATACTAATTCTCTAGCCAAGGGATAGTTTAGGTATTTTCATAATTATTACACTGAGACATATATATTTTTTATTATTAGCTAAGTATCTGCAGATGGTGGGTCATGCTGGAAATAGTGGTCCCATCCTCTGAAGTAAGTGTCAGGTGTTTATATGTCTACTAGGAGTTTGCAAAAAACATCAACGTTTGACATTTTCAGGCACTAAACTGGGATAAGCACATAATTCAGCACATCATTATACTCCACAAGGCGATCTAAGAAAGAAAGTAAGTTGGAAAATAATAAAAATCTGAAACTAACCAGACTATCTCTTCAAGCAAAATAAAAAAAGAGTGGGTCATGCTAAGAGAAAGTGGGCAACAGTGTCTTAGGGAGAATCTTTTTACTTTAATTAAAAGTTTTTGTCATTCAAAAACTTCCAGAAGTTCATCTCCTGCATTAGAAATGAAATGAAATTAGTGTGAGCAATCTGCAGCAGCTTCACTGGCAACTCAAATGGCAAGAAGCCCGTTGTTCTGACTCACCTATAGCGTCCTTGAGGTACTTATGTCCAATCAGTTTGAGGTACTCTTCTATGGCTTTGGTGGCCAGAGTGTTCTCTCTGAAGATAAGGTGTTCTCGGTCGATGAATCTGTCTACCTCACACATCGCCATGTCTGAAAGGAAATCCTGGAGAAGCAGAAGACTCAATTAGACTTCTGGATGACAGTGACAAGTGAAAAAGTGTTTCTGATCAGTTTGACAGACACCAAAAGGTCAAACGGAAGCGTCGCTGTCCGGTACCTTAGCTTTCCCCGTGCTCTGCAGTATATGCACCAGTGCACAGGCCACTTCCTCTTTGCTCTTGACACTCAGCACCGGCTCCAGCACGGCACACAGGGTGCGGTAGTTATTGGTGACGTACTCGGCAAACTCCTTGTACAGCTCCATGGGCAGGATGTTCATGGTCTGGAAGCGGGATTTGAGGCGTAGGGATGCATTGATGATCTTCCCTCCTCCGACGCCAGCTCCCTTGGTGAGGACGCTGGGCTGGATGACTGGGTACCACTGCTCCACAAACTGACGTCCCGTGATGCTTGAGATGGGGATGCTTACGAGTCCTAAGTATGTGCTCTTTTCCTATGAGGGAGATTTTAGTTGTCAATAAACATGTGTCAAAGACATTTATTTTCCAAAAATAATTTGAAATGTTTTAAAAAAAAAGTTCATTTAAGGCTGCAGCGCTGAATTAATAATGAATAGCAAGACTAACACTGGATCCCTGTAGTGTTGTTTGATGCTAGAAATGAGTTGTTGTTGGTGGTGCTACTGTATTAAATTGAGAGTAATACATTTGTGCCTCACTATTCATTTCCTTGCTTCTAAAATGTATTATTTTGGACAAACTAAAAGGAGCAGAAAATAGGTTATTTCCTGTCAAATAACACCAAATGTCCAAAACGCTGTGTGTGTGCAGGGGGTTTGTAGGGTTTGTCTTTTCTGATCCTGCACGTTATCTACAAACCTTACTTTGTTAAGTACCATGTATGTCTACATTTATATAAGACATTTATTACTGTTGTAAAATTGTTGGGCAGGTGGATTGTTCCAAACTTTTCTACTTCCACCTCTGCCCTGAGGAGTATTTGAACGAGTATTTTTTTATTCCTATAAAAACCACAGCAGAGCTTTAATCCTGCATTATTAGATTTATTAACCACTTAGAGGCAGTGAAATCACGGAAATTTAGTGCTTGTTCACACATGGAACTGTTAAATTATCATTCAGTTTGTGTTTCTGGATGAAGTCAGTTATTTTTTCACTCTGTTTTTGGTCTCCACCAATCCCCTGAGGGGAATATCTGGCTCTTTAGCTGCTAAATGCTCCACCATGTCCACCAGCTTGTCATTAGCCGTGTCTGTGAGCAGGTACTGTGAAATGGGTTTTTAGAGCTGCCTGCTGTTGTTAAAGCTGACACAATCCTTGAGGCTGGACTTATAAACAATGAACAGAAACGTCCGATAAAGCTTCATAAAGGCTCAGGATGATTCAATCCCTTACACACCGTCACTTACACTCATTCATATTTAAAGGGATATGCCAACATTTTTTTTTAACGTGTCTTGCCTCACTTCCGAGTCCATGACCAGCAGATAGACACCATGCTTTCAATTGTGCAGTAACAAGGGAGAGCCGAATCGCCCGTAATTAGCTTAGCTCAAACACTGAAAGTGTATGGGTAGTGTTAGCATACCTTCACCCAAAGTCATCAGAGACACTCTTCAGCAACTCTAAACGGAAACCGGCAAAAACTCTCCGGTAAGGCATCTTGAGCGGTCAAATGCCGGTAACGGAACGAGATCGGTCAAAACGGAGGGTTCAAGCAAAGACCGTTTATTTTGGTTCAGGTTATAGGCTAGGTTAGCTTCCTATTTCAAAGTAAAAGCACACATTCTATCCTCATGGTTTTCTGTATGTGTTTTATTTTGTGAAAGTAACTGAAGTGCGTTGGTCACAACAGCTAGCTTGAGTAGCGCTGAATTCAAAAAACAAAATAGTAAACAGCTGGTATTTAGACAAATTAACGACACACTGCTGATAAACACATTTGAAATGTTGATAAAGTGATAAACAGAGATTAGGCTAAATGAATCAGTTTCTGACTCATTTCAGCTCAGGCTTGGAGAAAACACTGTTTGAAATGTTGATAAAGTCAGATATATTAACAGAGTTTAGAGCTCCCCGCGGAAGAAATGAAATCAGTTTCTTGACTAAACTTTTACTAAAGATTTCAGCTCAGGTAGGACCTGTCGGAAGGTCCTCGGAATGGGGACACTACCCATACACTTCCAGTGTTTGAGCTAAGCTAATTACAGGTGATACGGCTCTATCTCCCTTGTTACTGCACACACAGTAGAAAGCATGGTGTCTATCTGCTGGTCATGGACTCAGGAGTGAGGCAAGACACGAAAAAAAAAAAGTTAGCGTATGCCTTTAAGTATGTTTGAGTGAGTCTTTATTCCCATAAAGGAACAGAAAGCTAAAACACAGCACTCTCAGACCTCCATGTTACAGATCTCCTTGTCACCTTGCGTCTCTTCTTGTCCGTCTCCTTGTATAGATGAAGGCGTAGGTTGCGGACGGCTGGCAGGTTGTTGAATTCAAAATGCTCGCCCCAGAAAACGGTGTCGGTGCGGGGCTTGCTGGTGGTGCGCGCGTACAGCATGTCGTCCAGACAAAGTTCGCAGTAATAGCGTTTCTTGGCCGGAAGCTCGCGGGCCTCGATGATCCACAGTTTGAGCACATTGTCCACCCTCCGGCTGTTGTCCTGGGTGGAGATGAGGTAAGGTTAAGTATGGTCAAGTGTGTCTAATAATAGAGCCATTATTAAACTGCTCTACAGAGAAAAGGAGGTTGTGATGAAGCGGGGGGGGGATAAAATTAACGGCAAAGGGACAAGATATAGAAGCAGAGACGGTGCGTATGAATAAAGGGTGACAGCAGGTCAGCCTGCAGGAGAACACAATCAATGACAGGAAAGAAATGACTGGTGCCATAGTGGTTGATCTACTGTGGCTGTACTTGATAAATCGCTTTCAACTCTGAGCTTTAATACAGCAACAGAAGATGTCGTAAGACACACAAAAGAAAGATTTTTTTTAAAAAGGATAGGAGGAGCAGAGCAGTCAAAGTGGCTGAAAGAAATAAACCACTTAAACAGACTGTAAGAACATACAAATGACACAATGCACATGTGCTACAAAGACAGAGGACAAACAATGGTGGTAATGTTGCTGTAGACAGCTACGCTCCCTTATCATGATCACAAAGCTCAAGCTATATTTGACATCCCCCATGGGAGGAGAGAGAACCATGCTGATTGCAGAGTGATGTTTCAGTGAACGGGGGCTGAGTCATTTTCGACTGGGGCTGAAATGCCATTGTTGTGTTAGCCCCCCTGTTTGCTTCAGACTATTTACATCCCAATTTAGGCAGCTCGGTGCATGAGAGCCGATGAGATCCATAGTTCTTAAGTTCTCCATTTGTATGCTCTTTGATAACCAGCACCAAACACCAGACATAATTAATTCCAAACCTCTGAGTTTGAATGTGCTGGGCATCTGGTGGCTCAGTTTGCTAGTGCACATACAGTGCAGCAGCAGCAGCATGGGCTCAAGTCCTCCGCCTTGATATGTTACATCCTCCCTAGTTTCTTGTCTTATCATGGTGTCACTAAATCAGGGTGGAGGGGCCGCTCTGCCTTTTTTAAAACAACTCCAAACAATCAAAGTTGAAAGAGAGATTTAAAAGGCTCACAAGGAGTCCTGTCTCTGCAGCCGGTCTTATCACTGTGGATGCATCTGGTCCGACATGCTCGGTGCTTGTTGTTGTTTGGGGCTAGAGCGAGCGGGTGGGGGGTTTCGGAGACAGCCCCCACATGGAGTCCTTGGAGCACCATGACTCAGCCAGGACCCCCGCAGCCCGAGCATCTGGACCAGGCATTCAGCTCGTGATGTTTCAACTCAGTCAGGCTTAATAACTCCTAAGTCTCTGGGTGCCATCAAAGCTGCATATCATGTGCCTGTTCACTTTTTTAATAACACAGCGGGGACATATGGGACAATTTCACAGAATTATGAAATCTGGGTGAGAGCGAGGATAGCGCATCTAGTACTCTGTCTGCCACTACATTAAAGCTGCACAGAGGAAAGGGTTTCATGTTGAAAGACGCCATCTTATCTCCGTCACTGACACAGTAAAGCTGCTTCTCATCTGTGCTAATTAATTATCATATGGACACACTGACATTAGGCTTCATGCAAGCACATTTTCACATCCTTAACCCGAGGATCTCTCTTACTGTATCTGTCAGGGTTTGTTCATACGGGTGTTCCAAGTCGTATTCAACAAACTCTCCTGACTTGACAACAAATCAGCCTTCCATACATGTTTGTGATATTTCGTCACAATCAATGCTCCTAAAACTATGTAACCATAAGACTCCCTGTTCAAAACCAAATAGTAGAAGGAAGAATTTCACACCGTGCTCTGGGAAACCAGCAGATTAAAAAAACGAGAAAAAGTTCAGCAGGGTCAGAGGTCACACCCGCGGACCAGAAATAATTAGAAAATCGGAAACTGCCAAATAAGAGGACAAGGACATAGTTACATGCCAAAAATGTCTCATAAAAGTATTTCTGCCATGAGAGGTCAGAGGGATATGAGCGTCACAGGGAGCTTTATATTCTACAGGAGGTGTGTGGTGCAGTGAACAGCTGTTTTACACATCTGTACATGGCTTTTATAATCATTTGTGAATTTTGTTGAAACCTAAGAGAAAATTTTAATTAATATAATCCGCCGAATGCCAGAAATCCTCTCCTATCCACAGTTGAACAACGTATAAAGCACCTGTTACGTCTATATCACCACACTACATTGCTTTTTTTCTAACTGTTTTATGTTGTTCTTCACATCACAATAAATCTTATTTTTTTATGTTGAATCTACTGTATACATTGTATATTGTTGTTGTTTTATTTGATCTTTTTTCAGGTGCTAATAAATCAATAAAAAGACCATATCTGTCCATACATGTGGTTCTTGCATGAGGCTGAATGTCTGTGAGAGAGCAGTGAGAGAGGAAGGGCCCCCTCAGTACGCTGTAGTATCATGTATCACAGACATGCTGCGTGCAATTACTGATATCACTTTACCTGATTTGTAGATATCTAAGTTTTTCACAACATCAATTTGAATCCTCCACCCTGTTACCTTGTGCAGTGTGAATATTTGCTTGGAGAAGCGGCTAAATTGTTCAGCACAGACACACACAGACACGAGGATGGAGTTCACACAGAGAAATGAAGCGGTGCGCTCTTATTGAAAACAGACAACAACGGGAGACGGGGAGGAGAGAGAGAGACACACAGACAGAGGGATCATCCTTGTTTTTTTTGTTTTTTTTTCTTCCTCTACCGCATCCCTTTCTCTCCCCTCACCTTGTTGGGCTTGACAGCTCTCTGCAGGTTCTCGATCCATTTGTCTCTCTCTGCAGCTGAGCGACACGCAAAGCACTTGGTTCCCGATGCCGTAGTCACCTGAGGTTATAGCCAATGGTAAATTCAACAACCACAGCCATTAGTAACTATGGAGACTGCAACGAAGGCGCCAAAATAGTGTCTTGCATTCACTCTCAACCTCTGTCATGTTCCACTAATGGAAAGGTGATGGGCAATCTAACAGACTCCTGCAGCAAATCATGTAGGGACTAGAGCTCACTTTCACTCTTCCTGTGTCGTCCATTTTTATAAAAACATGAACAAAAAAATATTTCACATCAGTGTCACCTGTCAGGAACAAGAGTTTTGTTGCTATCTACTTCTGTGAACACTTGACTTGAATGGTGAGTGTGGTGTTGTTTGTCCACACTGTGCAGCTCAGGTCTCACCTCAAAGCAGTACTCTTGTCCCAGGATGCTGGAGTGGACAGGTTTGATGATGGCGTCCTCATCCAGAGTGAGGTCCAGCGCCTCGGCGGCGCTGCTGGGAGACAGCAAGGACTCATGGGAGTGGGACTCTTTGAAGCTCTGCATCAAACGGGTCCTGAGAGAAGTGATAGTTGTGGTTAGATGTGGAGAAGAGACAGAGCCGCGCTTCTTCATTGAAGATGGTCTTCCACCTCAGTCGTGCACACAAGAACATAAAAGACACGATTTCTGTCAAAATAAGGTGATTCTGTGTTAATGCTGAATTTCAGTGGGTTCATTGAAGCTCTTGGAAGTTTTCACCCATAAATTGCTTATAAGGAATGACAAAAGCGCTGTGATGTCACCCAGCTGCAACCTCCAACACTGAAAAATGAAGCCAACACAGAAGTACCAGGACCTGGCCACTAGAGGCTGGCTCCAAAAGTCAGTCAATGCCTCATAGACTCCTATGTTAAAATGTCCAACTTTACAGCAGAAATAAACCTGCTACACAATTATTTTGGTCTCTCCAGCTAATTACCCCCTTCATGGCACCTGGAGGTGACTTGTAAGCTTCATTTGTCCGGTGTTTCTTTCCATCCTTATCTGTTTGTATTGGCAATCAATTATACACACTGTTGACCTACAACATAACAAACTCACTTAAGATGTTGCACCCTGAAAAAAAGACATTTAACTGATCTATTGGCAAATTATACTTCAAGAAAAACCTCAAAAATACAATGAATTGGGGTGGTGTTTAGCTCAGTTGGTAGAGCACCCGCCCCATATGTAGAGGCTATACTGTAGTCCTCACTGCAGGCGGCCCCGGTTCGAGTCCCGCATCGGACGGCCCTATTCTGCGTGTCATTCCCCCCATTTCTGCCTCCCATTTCCTGTCACATCTCTATTGTCCTATCAAATAAAGGCATAAAAAGCCAAAAAATATACTAAAAGAAAATACAATTAATTGTCTTTTAATATGTTTCATAGGATAAATTTTAGATTTATCCCATGTCTTTATAATGTATCTGACTTTTCAACTTTTTAGCTGGTTTTACTGCAAGTAATGTATAATTAGTCAAAGCTAATAACCTTGTATCACTAAAAGGCAAAGGGAAAGAAAGATGAAAACACGCCAGCCACTGAAAAATAAAGCAAATCCTTTTAAGTGTCCATTCTTAGTGATCTAACAGACAGCTGTTAACCTCTGTTGACCCAAGATCTGTTCGTTGAATTTGAAAGAAAGTCCAGTGGATTGAGTGGACGGCAGAACGACTGATCCTGTGCTCTTATTCTGAAAAGCTCATTATGACCATGTTTGAAATGTAAATGGCTCGTATCATATCAGCATTTACACAACATCAAAAGAACGTTTTCTTTTTTCACAATGCGTTACAGTTTTGTCTATTTTTATTGCAGGTTTCGGAACATCTACTTTCTTCTAGTACCCCCCCCCCCCCCCCCCAAGGCAAAACACTTCTAAACTCTACACACAATCATTTATAGCCTTGATAATACCATTAATCCTGACACAGATACAGAATGTGAAAGACTCACGAGTGAACAGAGTTTCCACTAAAGCCTGGACATCATGCTCACCTACACACTCCCCCCCCCGCACACACACACACACACACACACATGCATGCACCAAGTACGTAAAATTACAGACCAGCTCAGCAGAGAGTCGCTACCACGGATGTATGACGGCACAGTTAGTCTAACCAGAGAACGAGAAGGGACGGTCAGGTGTGATGGAGCCCCCCCTCCTCCCCCAGAGAGGAAAAGAGGGATGAAAAGGAGGAGGGAAAAAGTGCAGATGCTGTCGGAAAAAACTGTGTTTATCCTCCGTGCTGCATCCGACTCTCAGGCTCTCCCCTGCGCTCGCACTGCTTTTGTCTATGTTCAATCATAACGTTCATCAACAGAGCACTGATTACATGTAGGGGACTGGGGGGGTGGGGGGGGTGGGGGGGTAGAGAAACACAGAGAGAAAGAGAGAGAGGGAGAGATAAAAATAGACCCAAAGGAATGAGTCAGATTGAAGAGAATACAGAGGAGAGGAGAGAGAGAGAGTGGGGGAGGTCAGGAGAGGATGTGAGAGGAGAGAAGACTGAGAGAGAAGAAGGAGGTGGTGGTGGGGGAGGGGGGGGGGGTCGAGGGAGAAGACCTCTCACAGGAAATCACCTTGATTATCAGGCACGTGCAGAGGGGGGGGCGGAGGGTGCTTGAGCACCTGCCCCTTTGCCCCTTGACACCCAAAGTGCCCTTTTGTCAGAGTTTTTTTTTTTTTTTTTTTTTTTAAGGCTATGAGCGTATAAAAGTCCGGTTGTGTTCCGAAAATATAATAAAATAATAATATTAATAAAAATAAATAATAATTAAGATCTACCTGGGTCGGTCACATGACGTCCACAACGTACCCTCATTAAGCTCTCACTGCCCTGACGTGCTGCACAGCTGGCGGAACTGCTGTAGACAACGACTTGTTAAACCGAAGACCCCAGACGGCCGAGAGAGTGACCCGGTAAGTAGGATCTGCAACCTTATTTTTTTGTGCACACAGTGTCATCTTGATATGATATTAGCATCCTTTGTCGTCCAAATCTCCATACCGCATCTGCCTCTCACAAGTTAGGCTAGTTAACTGTACCAGTAGGTTACTTTTGTTATGGGGAAAACGACCTATCATGCGTTATTTGCCTGTCAAGCAGTTTTTCCCTGTGTCTAGAAGCAATGAGGCAAGTGGCTAAGATCAGCCTATATATTTTTTTCCCCACGCATGCCATATCTCCACCGTGACTCTCTTTCTGTGTGTGCGCGCGCCGTGTGTGTGTGTGTGTGTGCGCGCGCGCGCGTGTGTGTGAGAGCGAGGGAGAGATAAACTACTTTTTTTGACAGGCTTACTCAAAAGTGATTCAAGGCATGAAGAAATTATGTTTTAGGCCTATGAGAAATATATCCTATAAATATAAGTATAATGCATAATAATTATATAACTTTTAAAATCTAACTGTATTGGGCAAAGTTGATAGTCAAACTAATTAAAAGCACAAACATATTTAAATACATGATTTCTATATCATTTCTTTTTAAAAAAAATTATTAGTGGTATTAATAAGACAGAGAGAGAGATACTGACACTGACAGAGAGACATGGAGAGAGAAAGAAATACTGACAGACATGCAGAGAAAGAGAGATACTGACATACTGACTGAGTTCAGCAGTTAGCCTTGGCTGAGGCCTCTCTCTATGAGTAGTCACCTCCAAACTATCAGCAGTATGGCAGGTCAGTCCCAGTGAGCCGTTTTCAAAGTTGATTATTTTTGCATCTTTCCATGATCACTAACACTTGTATAATCAGCTATATCTCCTCCATGTTTTTTCTAGTGTCTACACTCCGGATCAGTACAGCCCACCTCCAGCGATATCAGCAGAGTACCTCACTAATCCCCTCAACTAAAGGTGTCCAATGTTGTACCCATGAGGTAAAAAAGACACATATTTTGCTTTGCAGTTGCGGCCTCTAACAAATAAAGGAATATTTCAATGATATGGTATGTTGTCATTCTGTGTTCCCTTCTTTATGAATAAGGGTCGCTAAAATTCAACGGTTTATATTGCAAGGTATACTTCTGTACCGTGTTTCAAATCTGTGCTCAACGTGCCCCTTTTTAACTTTGAGCACCTGCCCTTCCAAAGGTCTCTGCACGGCCCTGTTGATTATGTAAAGAGTGGATGTGTTGGACAGAAAGACAGTGGGTGAGTGGAGGAGAGGAGGGAGGATGTGATGGGTCAGAGTGGATGGGGGGGGGGGGCTCAGTGGGGGTTGACACACACACGCACACACGCACACCTTGTGAATTACAGTTAACACGTCACGACTGATGAAGCACACGACTGAGAACACACTCAGCAGCAGTGATGACAGACAAACACAAAGGCTGAATGAGCAGAAAACTACTGACACATCCGACCAATCAGGATCATTCATCAGAATAGCTTCTAGGAAATGATATGTCCACTGAATAAATATACAACGATATAGACTCAGATATAGAACATTAAAATAGAAATCAAAACAGGTTGAACAACTGTTCAATTAATAAAAGATTAAAATGGTACAAATGTGCTTAAGGGGATAGTTCACGCAAAATTAAAATCTATTTACGCACCCTCATGTCGAATAAGGGCTGGAAGAAGTTTCAGAGTTACAGCGGGGCTCCGTGCAGCACTGCACTGCCATATGATGGTAGTGAACGGAGCTCACTTTTCTTCATCCAAAAGACACACCAAAAAACATCCAAATACTGCTCGTCTGTAATGTCCCTCTTGTATTGAAGCCCTGACATGAGAAATTGTTCCGAAAAAAATTTAATAAGTCTATATTTTGAGCTTGTTTGTAGCAGAAGCTCCTTCACTGCTGTTCCTGTTCCTGGTCCGTCCATGTGTGCAAATCGCACTGACGCTGGTGCAAATCGTGCAAGCTTTGGACGGACCAGGAAGAGCAGTGAACTGAGACACTGGGAGCTTCCGCTACAAACAAGCTTATAATATAGATTTCATTTTTTTTGGAACAGTTTCTCATGTCGGGGCTTCAATACAAGAGGGACATTACAGATGAGCAGTATGGAGGTATTTGGATGTTTTTTGGTGTGTCTTTTTGGACAAAGAAAAGTGGTATCCATTCACAACCATTATATGGACAAATACTGCTGCGTGGACCCCCCGTAACTCAGAGAAGGAACGGAGGACTCTGAAAATTCTCACAGCTCTTAGTCGACATGAAGGTGAACTATTTTGGGTGAACTATCCCTTTAATAGATTGTTAGACAACTGCTGTGCAAATGTAATATCTTTGATTTTTGGTGTGTTTGTTGGACAAAGACAAACACATGAAGAAGTTAGTTTGACTTTTAAAACTTTTGGACATTTTACTCTTGATACATTAAAGGATTAATTAATTTAAAAAACAGTAATTAGATGAATAAACAAAAGAAACGTTGGCTGCAGAGTAATGTTGAATTAATATTAAAGGAGTGAGATGCTAATTGAATGCTACATTTCCGACAAAATTAATTGCGAACAATTTGGATTCATTATTATTTTCAGAGCAAAAATGTCAAACGAGCAGGAACGGGCTTTCAAAATCAGATGGTTTAGCTCTGTAGTTTCTCTGCTTCATGTGGGCTTCAGCTGCTGGTTGACCACAGCAAAACATGAATCTGAGAAACTGTGGAGTAGAAACATTGTGAGAACTGAATGAGCACATGGAACTTTCCAAATTAATTGAGAGCAAAAGATGAATCTGTGATGAAATCTGAGCAGCTCCAGATGGATAAGGAGAGATGGAAAGATGGAAAGCTTCTTATTGAAAAAGATCTGACTGATGGTGAAGAGAGAGCATTTGCTTGTATATATATATTAGAAAATGAAACATAATTTCTAATAAATGAGCAATATTTATAAGTGGCAGCTCCTCTAACTTGATGATTTGCTGCTTGTCTGCTTCATTTGAATGCAAAGTGAATGTCTCAGGACGGTTTATTGGACAAGACATTGCCTCTGCCTGCAGCAAACTGTGATGGACCCTTTTCATTATTCATATTAAACAGTTAATCAAATAATTAAAGAGTAATCCCAGGTTAATTGATAGTGCTGATATAATGAGGCCTGGCTCGTAGGGCACAAAACTTTTTAAAAACTGTCAGGACATAGAAGCTGTCAGCTGACAGAGAGGATGACACAATATTCTCTGTATCAGTAGTTTGTAACATTTACATGCTCACCAATGTTTAATTGAAAGAGCAATTGGAAGATTCTCCACTGATGAATACACTCTTAGAAATAAAAGTTCTATGTAGACCCATATAAGGTTCTTCAACTTGTCCTCATAGGAGAACCCTTTTTGGCTCCAGGTAGAACCTTTAAATGTTCTAACTGGAAACCTTTTGGAGGGTTCTACCTAGAACCCAACTTAAAGGGTTATACCGAGAACCCAACACATAAAGGGTTATATCTAGAACCCAACACATAAAGGGTTATACCTAGAACCCAGTCCCAGCGCCAGCTCAGTACAGAAGGGGGGGCGGCTAAATACCGAGTTTTGGGTTGTTTAATTTGTGCTCATCATAGACTGAAATCAATTATGATAAAGAAAATACTACGTTCTGACTGAGGAGGCGGGACAGTCCGCGTGAGGGGGCAACGCCCCCCCTTGGCGCCGGGACCGCTAGAACCATCTGTGAAAGGTTACACCTAGAAAATGAGAGGTTCTACAAAAATTCCTTTTATGGTGTATTGGTTTCACCCAGAACCCTTACTGGGGGTTTCATCCAGAAAATATCTGACTGCTTATGGTTTCATCTAGAACCCATACAGGGAGTTCCACCAAGAACCCTTTTACTGGAACCCTTAGTGTTACCAAGAACCCTTGAAAAACCATTTCTTCAGGAAAGGGTTTTTCAGAAGCAAATGGTTCCAGGTTGAACCTCAGCCCTTGTAGAAGAACGCTTTTGGAACCCTTATTTCTAAGAGTGTATGAGTGCTGTCAATAGTATTAGGGTCAATGCTGGACTCTGGAAAAATAACTGAATATCTGATATATGTGTGTTTATTGAAGAGTTAGGAGTTGTTTGACCGACAGCACTGTATAGGAAGGAACTCCACCGACCAGTCAGTTCAAAGTATGGACAACGTGTAAAATATATGCAGGTTTCCGAGCCTGTTTGGGAGCTCAGAGGCATGTTTATGACGGCATGAATTTCAATCCATAACAAAAAGGGGCATGTGTTCTCAGCGAAACCCCCCTGGATAAATAAAGTGAGAAGGAATAATAATAAAGAAAGCTGCAGATGTTCACCGACAACATTGACAGAAAACATCCAAAGAAAACCAGGAGCTGTGAAAATGGAAACCTGCCGTGAGGGTCTTGGCAAACAACCTGGACTTCACAAGGCTCTTGACTTTTTTGTCCGTTGCGAGTCTCCTCAGACCAACCGGGGATAATAGACATCCACAACCTCTCCAAATGAATAAATCATGTGGAAACGCACCTTGGCAGACACCTGGCTCAGGAAAAAGTTTCAGACGCTCTCCTGAGTGCACGTTTGCCCTGTGTTTAAACTATCAAGATGACCTTGTTCACATTTGAAGTTTGAGCTGGTCTTGGCTGCAGCCGTCCAATGGGAACTCACAGAATAACTGGAGGGATCAAATTAAAGCTCAGACTATTAGTCAATTAGCCCGTCCACAGAAAAATTAGTCTGAATCTATTCTGACATTTCATATTTCCAAGCAAAAAGTCTTTTGTTGCAGCTTCTTAATTGTGGTGATTTGCTGTTGGGATAATAAACTGAAACAACATTTGACCTTAATGAAATCTGATTCTAGTACGTTTTGTATTTTATTAAACGTTATAGCACAGACAAATACTTAACTAATCCAGAAGACAATTGCACTAAATCTTAAAACAGATAAGAATACTTGTAAAACATAAAATAAAATTAAAAATAAATCATATGGTGTGCTCAAAATAACAACTAAGTGAAGAATTGTATCCTCTCACTCTACAGCCGCTGGGCCTGAAGAATCCCAGTGCTGCTACAACTACATACAGGATACAGAGGAGGTATAATTAAGCAAATCTCCTACTGACTCATTATGGTCTATAAAGCTGCCATATGGCTGTCTGCTGGTTGCCATGGAGAGTGTGGGGATGTTGTTGTTTTTTTTTCCATTGGCCCAACAGTGAAACAGCAAATGATGCTGAGTGTGACACTGCAGTGGGATCTGAATGTCTAAAATCAACAACCATTTATTACAATGACAGACAGACAGACAGACAGACAGACAGACAGACAGACAGACAGACAGACAGACAGACAGTAACAGCAATCACATCTATAGAATTACAATTAATGTCAGTGTCCGAACATCTGTAATCTATAGATAGACAGATGATAATCTAATCTATCCATCTACAACCTTCATCTGTTAATCTTGACTGGAGGCTGCACCCCAGCAGGCCTGGGGTGACAACCTGGACATGTCACCAGTCCATCACAGGGATGCATGATATAACAGTCAGTCCTAAAATGCTGAATTCTTGAATGTTTCCCTTCGTCTTCCTGGAAAACAACACGCTGCCTTGTACCAGTAAACACACTTCTGGTCCTAACTCAATCATATCATAACAAATTTCTGTGCAGCCGTCCCCTCATCTAATGAAACCTGCACTTTTCCCTAAGTGATACAGATCCTGAATTGGTTTTAGATGACAACTAACTGCATTATGCTCCATCCTGAAGTCCATTATCAATCAGGAAGGTGCTTCAGATCGTAAAAGCAGGAGGAAAAGTGATCGCTTGAGATGCCGAAACCCTCTTTACACAAACAGACCACGAGCAACGGGTTTCATACATTAATGTAGCCACACACCGCAGAGCCAAACACAGACGCACTAGTCCACATGTGAACGCTCCAGATCACTGACTCACACACTCAGACACTGACCTGTCTTGGTCGGCACTGCGGAAGCGGGGGAGGATCATGTGGCGGAAACTGCTGGTTCGGTCCAGTTTGGGCTGACTCTTGGCCCTCTTGATCGAGCCCTTCAACCTTCTACTGAGGAAACTCTGGAGCGGGAGGAGGAAGAGGAGGAGGAGGAAGAGGGAGAGGAGGAGGAGGAGGAGAGCCACAACAAGGGCAAACAGATGGAAAAGTAAAAGGGAGGACGCGTGTGACGTGAGGTGGTCGGCGTGAGACGGAGGAGATGAGAGGACGGGAGAGTCATGTGTGGTTGACCAGCATGAAGACCAAACGTGGTTTTGGTGGAGCCGTTTGTGTCGGATGCGTTTTAACAAAATCAGATGAAGACACACACACAGAATGAGACACATGGTGCGTGATGGGGGAGAGCACAAGGTACATTTATTATCAACAAGAAAGCAGACATGTGAAGTGCAGTGTCCTAACAGATCCTGTGGTGGGCAGTGGTGTGCCACACAGTCCAGCATGTACAGCTCTCACAGTCTCACATGAGCAAAAGAAAACAAAAACACACAATCTCAGACACAGAATCAGAAGATAGTTCACTAACAAGCTGATATTCTAAGCCAAGTGTCTACATGTGAGATGTATTTCCAGTTAATAGGTTTTTTTCAACCTGGGCCCTGTTTTCCTCTGTTTTTCTGTGAGTGATGGATAATCATTTTATTGAGGTATCTCCAGTATTGAGGCGGCAGGCAGCCTTTAGCACGTCTCTTCTTCTTCTGACTGGCAGCAGGCTGCCTGCCCGCCTCAATACTGGAGCCACCTGAATCAAAGTATTATCATCACTCACATATACAGAAAAACAGAGGAAAGCAGGGCCCAGGTTGAAGTTTACCTTTAAAGGATAACTTTTGTTTTTTACAACCTGGGCCTTATTTCTAGCATCAAATACGATCATTTACTCACCCTGACAAGTTTGGTGTCATTTGGAGTCGTTTTGACGAAATTAGCCCCAATCGAGCGGCGCGTATATCCGTATAATGCGAGAACACGGGGCACCCAATGCAGCCTCTAAATAACACATTATCCGCCGCAAAATTTGTTCATTTCGCCAATATTTTGTGATGATACACTAGTGTTATTCCCCTCCGAGCCCGTGGTGGCATGTTATCAACATCCTAACCTAACTAACCGCTGACCTGGATGATGTCATCTCCGACCGGTGCCCAGCTCGTTCTGATAATAATCATTCCGCTTCGGCATTCGGGTCCTTTTTAGCTCAACTAGCCAGAGCTGTAGTGAGGATCCAGGCTGAGGAGAGGAAGCCTGTGGAAGCTGAACTTCATCCAGCTGCTCATTTTGTTCTGACAAGTCAGAAACACGCAGAAACGGACCATAGCATTAGCGATAGCAAGTTAGCCGCGCCGCGCCGCCGTCGGAGATGACATCATCCAGGTCAGCGGTTAGTAGGTCAACCTGGAGGAGCAGGATATTGATAACATGCCACCACGGGCTCGGAGGGGAATAACACTAGTGTATCATCACAAAATATTGACGAAATGAACGAGTTTTGCGGCGGATAATGTGTTATTTAGAGGCTGCATTGGGTGCCCCGTGTTCTCGCATTATACGGATATACGCGCCGCCCGATTGGGGCTAATTTCGTCAAAACGACTCCAAATGACACCAAACTTGTCAGGGTGAGTAAATGATCGTATTTGATGCTAGAAATAAGGTCCAGGTTGTAAAAAACGAAAGTTATCCTTTAACAATACCATGTGGAAGTTCATCAGTACACACAGTTGAAGAATGAGGACATCCCACAACTCAGATGATAAGCAGGTCAACTATACACTATTACACATCAGGACAAAAACATTTTTGAAGCTATTTATAATAAAGCAGGTAATGTAGAAGCAGGTTATATGAGCCGGCTGGAGATCTAACATGATATCATTTTGAATGGTTTCTGTTTAATAACATTAATGATGGTGTCTATTTCTCACACTCAGTGATAAGTGGATGTGATATTTAGTGTTTATCTTGACAGTATCAGATACGCCACTTTATTATTATCAATCTCATTTGGAGCAGACTGTTAATATTCGGAGATAACCATCTGCCAAGTCGTTTTGCAGTGTTGGGACATGGTGCTCGTTAACGCTGGACCACAGCAGCAACAGCCAACAGCTTGTACGGTGTGGAGCAGCAGGCCGCGCTGCATTGTGGGATACCACTTCAAAGACGTATAGGAAAAAATGTGCCTTCAGTGTAGGGTGAATGCATTGTGTGTTCATTTTTCTGAAGTGGGAGTGAGTGTTGACTTAATGATCTGATTCTTTAAAGAAATGCATTTTATGCCCTAAAAACCATTGGGGGAAAAAGTCAAAGTACATCAAAGAGGTGTGACATTTCTCTTAATCTCATTATTAGTCATTTATATAAATAAATATTCTGATCAACAATAAATCTGTGTCAATGAAGTGTTTTATAATTTTGAGGAAATGCCAAACATTTGCTTCTTTTCTCATCTTTGTTAATTATTGCTCACAGTGAGATCACTTTGGGTGAAACTGTGCCTGGCATTTATCACATTAAAAAAAAAAAAACATTTTAGAGACTAATCGTTAAAGCAACTAATTAACAATATAAGCCACAGATTAATTAGTTGCAGCCCCAGATAGTTCCTATCTAACTGAGTTTCCGTCCCACTAAGAGTATTTCAACACAAAGACATTGTTACATTTGTAAACCGGAAATGTGAAATTTGAAATCTGCTTTCACACCCTGAGCTTGACAGTGTTGACTATGAAAGTAACTTTAGTGCTTCAGAGTGGAGGAACATGCATGAAATATCACTTCATGCTTTCTCTTCTTTATTTAACACTCTGCCTTCCAGAAGCTTCAGCCCATTCAGCTTTCAGGGGCATCTCGCAGTAATACAATCTATGTACCTGTAGCATAACAGCATTATTCAGTGGGAGAATGACTGGAGGGAAATGACACCTCGTCATCTGGCGTGAGTCAAATGGCTTTGAAGCCTGTCTTGAGGATATGACTAAAGACTTGGCTCCATCTGCTGGTTCCAAGCTAATAGCTTGCATGACTAAATCTGATTTGATTTGCTGCTCCGTCTGACACTTTAAGTCTCAAAAAGTAAAAGTATTCCATACAGGGAGAGAAAGCTGAATCACAATAAACCACAATGAAGTGGGTTTTAACAGAGAGATAGGAGGAGCATCAGCTTCATCTGCACCGGCTACAGGACGTCTGCTGCTGCTGCTGCTGCTGCTGCTGCTGCTGCTGCTTGGGTTCATTTCAGGTTAAATTACTGATGTCATTCAGTGTTTCAGCTCAATTTGCCATTGTCCACATTTACTGGCTGCACGTAATTTGACAGTAATGTTTAAAACACTAATTGTCTAACTTGTCTGAAAACTAACGGCTGTGTGAGCTAATAGAAAAGCTGCAAATGAGCAGTGGTGTAGTGTCATGGAAGGTGAGTTTATTGTGGCGTGGTGGTCTGTGCAGCATCAATCCGCTGCAGTCAATCAGACACACATTTGTTGAGGTACTTCTACAGTAGTTCAACTGAGTACTTCATATAATCAGATTATGTCATTTTCTTTTTTTTCCACTATACTTCAGAAGAACATATTGTACAGTACTTTGGTATCCATTTATGTTACAGACTCCATAGTGAGCTGTATTTCATACATTAATCTATCAACATTTGCTGCTTTCAGCTTCTCCAATGTGGGGATTTTAGAGATTTTCTTCTCCATTCATTAAGGTAAATTCAATGTCTTTCACAATATGTTTGTTGGTCAGACAAAACGAGGCATCTAGGGCTTAACCTTAAAGGGCAACTTCGGTTTTTTTCAACCTGGGCCCTGTTTTCATCTGGATCAAGGTGTCTCCATTTGCTGCTTTCATGGGGCAAGTTCTCCAAGTTCGCCGTAAACGAGCATTTTTTCAAACTGACAGGCTCAGATAGTTACAATGAATGTCCGACAACATACTAGAGGAGAAATTTTTCAGGGTTTTTTTCTCCATTCATTAAGGTCCTAAATTCAATGTCTTTCACAATTTTAGATGTTTGCATAAATTTGAGTCAGTTAAACACAAAAAGCCCAGCTCGCTACAGTAGCTGCAGCCCTCCATCTAGCTCTGTGCCGGTGGTATGTTTCGGAACTCATTTAAATCTGAGCATGTCTGGAAAAAAATGGTTTATACGGCGAACTTTTTAAATTTTGTCTTCTATTTTCACATATACAGGAAAACATAGGAAAACAGGGTCCAGGTTGAAAAAAACCGAAGTTGCCCTTTAAAGCATGGGAAGGTACTTTTTAAATTTTGTCTTCTATTTTACCACTCACAAGGGCCAATATCCTACTTCAAGACATTTTTTTCTCACAATATCCTCATTTCAGTGACAATTTCAATAGAAGACCTTTGTTTGTGATCAAGTATCTTTAGATTTCACAACTCAGTTAAACATTCCCTCCACCCGACTGATCAACAACTAACTGCTGCACGTGTCACGACCTTTTCATGCAGCTGTGTGCTCGGGTCCTCTCTGTAGTTGTGTGTCTGATTGGCTTCTTTCTAGTGTTTTACTGCACCGTGAGGTTTATGGAACAACAGAGACGTTTATTACAAGTTTGTCCATGTGCTTTTACCTCAGGCTCGGTGCTGTTTTAGAGTCACACTTCTTTTGCCTGGGAGCAGATGTCGCCTGAAAGATCAAAACTCTCCCATAAGCAGAGAACATCAGAGCTCACAGCTACGACTCTGACATGACTGGCTGCAGTCTTGGGACTCTTTCTCAAAATGTCTGTTTCTATCGTAATGTGTCAGGCGATTGGCAGTGAGGAAATTACAAAGTTGTGAGTGTGTGTATTTTTACACTGAGACACACCGGCCTCCTGCTTCAGGCTGGTTCATCCGATCTGATCAGACAACCTGAAATATTGATATAGAAACACTCATCTCAGCCACTATGAAAAAATTATGAAACACAAAAAACTTTGACCAAATCAAATTGAAGCTCAGTCTAATGGCTCATCTGGCTTCTGAAGTTTTCAAGTCTTTATGTTTTTGGTCAGGATAAACCGTGTGTATAGCCCACTGTAAATCACAAAATAATAAAAACCTTAAAGGGATATTCCAGGGTAAGTTTAACTCATGGTGCAACACACTGTGACACCGAGTTAGACCCCCCCTTGAGAGATGAAGTCTGCTAACCGCTAGCTTCTCTAGTTGTAGCAACTTTAGCAATGACCGCACCATAACAAACAGCGCAGTATACGGATCCACGCGCAACGGATCAAACAGCTACTTATAGCCACAAATAATGCTCAGAACAGCACCAAACGTCATCAACAGTACAAACAGGGTTCAGAGTTTCATGTCGATGGACACCACTATCAGTTTGAGACTGAAGACAAGCTGAAGGAAATGGAGGAGAAAAGTGACAGAGGGAGCGCTGCGGTGGAGTCTACGTCCTGGAAATGGAGGCTAAAAGTGACAGAGGGAGAGAGCCGGTGGAGTCTAAATGCTGGACCAGGGTGGATCAAGTGGTCAGTCTGGTGGTCAGTGACTGTCGGTGGCCGCTGAAACCAGATGTGTGTGCTGCCAGTCGGCTTTGGACTGGGTTGTCAGGGCCTGGACTCTGTGCGGGACACGGAAAGTTGCTGCATAGCGTAGAACTGGAGCAGAGCGCGTGAGTTGTTTTCGTCTCGTTTCAATAGAAACCAGGCTAAGCTAACAGATGTTTGATGCCTCGTATTATGGGCTGGGACCCTGTTTGTACTGTTGATGACGTTTGGTGCTGTTCTGAGCATTATTTGTTGCTACAAGTGGCTGTTTGGTCGGTTGCTAGTGGATCCCTATACTGCGCTGTTTGTTATGGTGCGGTCATTGCTAAAGTTGCAACTAGAGAAGCTAGCGGTTAGCAGACTTCATCTCTCGAGTCGAGGGGGGGTCTAACTCGGTGTCACTGCGCGTTGGACCATGGGTTAAACTTATGCCGGAATATCCCTTTAAAAGTGGGTATTTAACATTCTTCACATTTTTGTCTGCCTGTATTTAATTTCCTGTTCATTTTTTCATTTATTTCCTGCTCTGATTGTGCGCTCTGTTTTTGTGTTGTCTGCTTGATGTTGATGCTTAAACTTGATTAAATTTGAGGTTTGTTTGTTTTTTGTGATGGTGTGTGTGTTGCAGAGAATTAGCCTCCCCTCGTCCCCTGTGCATATTCATGCAGTTCTATTATTCTATGTCCTTTATGATGACACTTAAATTGTACAAACAAACAAATTAACAGAGCAGCATATTAAAATAAGTCTGTACTCCTACTGCATTACCACACAACACAATGAGGTAACTGACAAACATTCATGCAGACTCATGTGTTTCATCAAACAATTCAAGTACGTTTTAAAAGTCCACTAATTAATACTGTTGGGAAATAACCGGAGATCAATGAGTGCCATTAAAAATAAAATAACACATTTTTGACGACTCCTCTAGTCGAGAATGGGACAGAGAAATATAGAGGATCCCTCGTACCTTTAGCCATCAGGCTTTTTGATTCTTCTGCAAATGAGCTGACAGAAAAAATCCCTTTGGGGATTAATAAAGTCATTTTTATCATATCATATTTAAGGGAGGGAGAAAGATGATAAAATATAAAACACAAAATTGAACATTTAAAAACAGTGAGTTTGTTGTTCTGGAGCACACTGGTACGGCCTCTAAGATACAGCACACACTAGAGAGACCTGAACTGTCACATGTACAGGCCTCTTCACCATGGCAACATATTCACACCTGGAACCGAAAGCTGCTCGTATGAATATCTGTGGCACATGTAACGTAGCCAGTGTCTCTGCTTCAGCTCTGTTTGTATCACATACCTCAACAGGGGGCAGTGGTGCAATAAACGTTCCTCCCGCCACTGGACTCGAACCGGCAGCCCTCCAGTCTCCGCCCCAGTACGAGAAGGGGGGGGAGGAGGAGGCGGCAGGCGAGTGGGGCAGGGTGAAGGACAGGGAGGGGGAGAGGGGCAGCGAGTGGGGCAAGGGAGGCGTGCCGGGCCCTTTCTTCAAGCCCTTTAGCTGCTGCTGCTGGTGCTGCTGCTGCTGGCACAAGGCGAAGGAAGGGGAGACGGCCAGGGAGAGGGGGGGGTAGGGGTGAGGCGGGGTGCCGCTGGCCCTGCGGCCACAGGTGTGGGGCGGGCCCAGGGCGGGAGGAGGGAGGAGGGACAGCGAGAGGGACGGAGGTAGCGAGCGAGGCCGGGGACAGGGAGGGTTACTCACGGATTGTCGGAAGGGTTGAAGGGGGGCAGTGGGAGGGACCTCCATGCTGGGCTGCTTCCCAGTGGCTATGCTCTTCCGCCGGGCGCGATGATCTGAGACAGAGAGAGACAAGAAGTGGACAGGTGAGATACTATTACACAACAGTGGAAGAGGAAGACGGAGGGTAAAATGAGGACAGGATCAAACAGTGCTGCTGTTCACACTGGTAGAGCCGGCGGATGTGGAGAGAGAAAGACGGGGCCATTGTGGGAATAAGCAGCGATGGGAAGGCTGTTATTGACAATCTGCCTGAAGGAATGAAAGAGAGGAGCGAAAGTATGTAAGAGCGAGATAGAGGTCAAAGGTGAGCCAGGCAGAAATAAAAACCATACAGGGTCACGGCCGTCTACCAATCCTACCATCGCTTCTACGCTCATGCACATAGACTCAAACACACCTTCATCCCAGGAGGGGGGGGGTTTGACGAAGTGGGCGAGGGACTATTGAAGAGATAGATTTCCTGTCTGGATGTCGGATGAGGCGAATGTTAACAGTCTGCGTGGTGGAGGGTGGGGTGGGACTGAGAGATGCACGGATAGAGAGGAGTGAGCATTAAACAAACAAAGTACTTATTGACTTCCGCTGGCGAGTCCCTGCCTAATGCACTGAATTGGTCAGTAAGGGAATAAAATCCTGTCCTACGCTTGATGGATGACAAAGAGGGTGTAAATGTATAGTCAAAGGACCAGGAGACAGATCACAGGAGGCCTGCGCCTCCTGATTGGCCTGTTTACACACATTTTACATTAAAAGTCTGAGCTAAAATCTTCTCTCCATCCCTCCACCAAACGCCTTCAAAGTCAGTAAAATGTCAGTTCTATAAGTCTGTCCCTTCACTGGTGTCCTCCAGGCTGATTCCTATGTGATCTTAGAGATTTTTCCAAGACCACAAAAGGCCAACATGTTTCACAATAAATATCACAGAATATGCACAAATCAATACCTGATTAGGTTTGAATTCCACTTTTTTTCATCCCTGTCTGTGGAAGACACTGTGAGGTATGAACTCTCACCACCACAACCGCCAGATCTGAATATATTGATTATCAGCACAGAGGTTCTAGCCTGACTCTCGCCAGATCCTTGTAGTTCCGCAAAGCTACGCTGAGCTCCACACAAGGGTCTGGGACTGCTCCATAGGCCATGTATTTCAGAAGGCGGGGCCTTGTAAAAAAATCCTTGTGATTGGATAAACCACTTGCCAAACCCGGTCGGAAGAAGAGTGAAAACATCCTTGCCACCAATAAATGCCTTCAAAACCGTTCTCTGTTCATCTTTCAAAGAATTAATATTCAACAAAACAGTTGAAATAGCAGAATCAATGCCAACGCTCGACTCCTCGCTGTGAGCCGCCATTGTTGTTTGAATCGAACAGCCACTTCGGCGCTACGTCACAATTATTAAAGTCCCGCCCGGCGATCCTGATTGGTTCATTATTTTTTGCTCCCGTGAAGGAGTTTGCATTGCCCTCGAGTCCAGACCGTTGTGAAGCTCAGCGTAGCGCCTCTGGTGGAGCTTTGCGGAACTGCAAGGGTCTGGCGAGAGTCAGGCTACAGAGGCTCGGCTATCGACTGGTTTCCCAGAGTGTACTGAAGGTGTGCAGTCAGTTCACATACTTTAGTTAGTACACTGTCTTGTAGTACATAAATACACCTTCATCAATATACAGTCGTATTCAGAGTAAACAATAATCATAGAAATCCCAGCAGAGTACTCTGACCCCAGTCATGTTTTTCAGACCTAAACACCCTAAATAGTCCTACTACAGTTTTCCATGGTTTCAGTAGTCGCGGTATATGCATGGAACTTTTTTTTTTCATTGAAAATCTGTAAAATGCATGGATCAACACACCAGCTTTTAAAGGGAGAGTTCAGCATTTTGGACCATCTAGGTTTGTTACCTTTCTTTGTCGGTGTAAGCTATTTTTAGAATGGCAGAGCGGCGAGCTGCTCAGAGCTACGCTACGGAGGCTAATGGGATTTCTTGGTTTCCCTCATCAAACTCATCAAACAGCTACACAATCCAAAAACTCTGGTGGACAAGTTGTGACCTGCGCATTCACCACGCTATGAAATATTAATTAAACGTTACGAAACAGAGTTGTTAGAGGTAAATTCATGCAAAACAGCTGATGCGCGTTACCTTCAGGGACAGTTTTTCAGCAAGCAAACTCTATGTTTACCTCGAAAACGGCTCCGTCTCGTAACGTTGTGTTATTATCTCATAGCGTGGTGAATGTGCAGGTCACAACTTGTCCACCAGAGCGTTGTGGAGTTGTTGGATTGTGTATTTGATGAGTTTGATGAGGGAAACCAAGAAATTCCATCAGCCTCCGTAGCGTAGCCCTGAGCAGCTCACGGCTCTGCTCTGCCATTCTAAAAATAGCTTGCACCGACAATTAAAGGTAACGAACCTACTGCTATGATCATAGCGATTATGGCAATGTACCAATTAGCCAAAATATTGAACTATTCCTTTAAAATGGATATGGACATCCATTGTTGAGAGCCAGCATTAATAGATCCATGTGATCACCGCAACTATGACAACTACTGAAACCACCAATTCCACCAGAAAAACCAGCTTACGTTTTTGACGTTCAGAAACTTGTGGATATTCAGAATATTGCCTTAATCAGAATACAAACATGGAGCATGGTGTGCATGAACAGTGACTGCTGGTTAAAGGTAGAGTCTGTAGGATTTTCCTTAAAAACACAAAATATAGAAAGAAATCCTGGTTAATCATCACAGTAGTGACCGTGTCTGTAGAGCCCCCCCCACCCCTCTGTCTGTATTTTGATGTTGATTTTTGGGAGAGTTGTTGGGCCATGACAGAGCGTAGGTGAAGTTGGGCGTGTGGTGCTGTTGGCTTGTATAAAACCTACCATCAAGAAAGTGACTGGACACCTTCAAGCTGGGAGAAATGGTGGATAAATGCTTAGCTGAGAAGAAAAAGAAGTATGGTCCGGTGAGGGGCTGGACCCATACCTGCCGGCCATCACCAGCAATGGTGTGACGATTAGGAGGGCTGCCACAGTGAGCACTGAAGCCTAGGGCGCGGGCCTGAGTGGTGGTTAGCCCAGTGGAGCAGCCACACAACCTGCAGTGTGGCCCTCCTACTCATTGCTGCGTTGCCCTTGAAGCACCCATTGCTGGTGGTGGTCGGGTACGGGCCTGACAATCCAGCGCTTCACTGTGGTTTCTCTTCTTGATTGGTAAGTGTGTATCCGCCATTTCTCCAGTCTTGTTGGTGTCCAGTCGTTATCTTGGTGATAGCAGCAAATATTTTAAGGAGACAATTGAAGTTTCCCAAAGTGGAGAGCGGAGCTCAATGTGAACAGTTGAACATGGGTCAGTCATGGGCAGGGGCGTGGCAGTCAAAGGTCAAAGGTTACTTTATTTGTACCCTCAGGTAAATTTTGAAATAAAGTGACAACAGTGGTCAGGGGTAAGAGAACATTAAAATGAATCAAATAAAACCACAACTCAATAAAACCAAATAGTTGAGCCCCCAATTTGAATGTTGTGTTAACAAACTGCAACGAAGAAACCTACAGACTGTACCTTTAACAAAGACCTTGTACACGCTTAGAAATAAGGGTTTCAAAATTGTTCTTCTACTAGGGCTGAGGTTCTACCTGGAACCATTTGCTTCTGAAAAACCCTTTCCTGAAGAAAGGGTTTTTCAAGGGTTCTTGGTAACACTAAGGGTTCCAGTAAAAGGGTTCTTGGTGGAACTCCCTGTGTGGGTTCTAGATGAAACCGTAAGAAGTGGGATATTTTCTGGATGAAACCCCCAGTAAGGCTTCTGGGTGAAACCAATACGCCATAAAAGGGATTTTTGTAGAACCTCTCATTGGGGGTTCTAGGTGTAACCTTTCACAGATGGTTCTAGATATAACCCTTTATGTTGTGTTCTCGGTATACCGTAAAACTTCAAATAAGCTCAGTGTCACAAATTGCCGCCGGTCCCAATTAACCGCCGGGGGTAGCAAAATATTTTTAATATTAAACGCCCATCCCAAATAATCGCCGGGTCAACATTATTTTTCTGATGAGACGCCTCTCAGCTGGTTGCTCCTCCCGGTCTGTCCAATCCTCTCATCCGCACTTCAGCACCTGTCTGTATAGTGTCAACTTGGCTCGGCTCGCTCCTTGTAAATGACTTAAAGTAGCGTTAACAACCTACTGTTCTCTGATTACTCATACGCGTATTTAGGCTATACGTTGCATTATTAAAAAAAGAAAAGGATGGTGGAGCGAGCCATCAAGCCGCAACACAGAATGTAAACAACATCACGCGGTTCAGCACCTTGGACAATGCAGCGGGGGGAGGCTGTCGGAACAGTGGTGTTTTGAAGTGGGGGTATTGCGGAACAGCGGTGCGTCGGAATGGAGAGCTGTCCCCGTGCTGAAGTGAGGGAGAGGAGTGGAGAGACTGGGCGTCCGCTGGGTTGTTGCAACACGCGGTGGATCAGGAGGGGCGGAGGACCGACATGACAGGCCGGGTCTCGGATCCGGAGCCTACCTGTGCGGGCCAGGACTGCGGAGGTCTGCGAGACCGAGAACGAGTCCGCCCTGGCTGTATTTACAGTAATGTCTCGTGTGAAGCCTCTGTTTCCCCAGAAGGAAGCAGGTTGAACACTATTTTAATAAACGCAGGTCCCTAATAAACGGTGGTTGATTTGAGCGATTTAAGCAAATAAACACCCGGGCCTTTGTTTGAAGTTTTACGGTAACCCTTTAAGTTGGGTTCTAGGTAGAACCCTCCAAAAGGGTTCCAGGAGCCAAAAAGGGTTCTCCAATGAGGACAAGCCAAAGAACCTTACAGTATATGGTTCTGCATAGCACTTTTATTTCTAAGAGTGTACTGTTTCAGTCAATATTTCACACTTGCTCCATTGTCTGACAACATAAACTGAAAAACATGTAAATGAGAAGAGCCTTGTGTGGAATGTGTGGCTGTATTAAAAAATACTGTGTGTGTGTATGAGAGAAATAAAGGGCTGTATGAAGCAGAATGCAAATACTACATTATGATGCAATGAACATGCTAATCAGCACATTACATCATAGCGACATTTAGCGACTTTTCCCGCAGGGTTTGGCTACTTCCCATTAAAAGTAGTAGTTGACAGCTTCTCCAGCAGCTTCCACCCAGCTCCAGTCTGCTCCATGGTACTGGTACTGGTACTGGCACTGGCACTGGCACTGGTACTGGTACTGGTACTGGCACTGGCACTGGCACTGGCACTGGCACTGGTACTGGTACTGGCACTGGCACTGGCACTGGTACCGGCACTGGTACTGGTACTGGTACCGGTACCGGCACCGGCACCGGCACCGGTACCGGCACTGGTACTGGTACTGGTGCTGGCACTGGTACTGGCACTGGTACCGGCACTGGCACTGGTACTGGTACTGGTACTGGCACTGGTACCGGCACTGGTACTGGCACTGGTACTGGTACTGGTACTGGCACTGGCACTGGTACTGGTACTGGCAATGGTACTGGTACTGGTACTGGTACTGGTACTGGCACTGGCACTGGTACTGGTACTGGTACTGGTACTGGTACTGGCACTGGCACTGGTACTGGTACTGGTACTGGTACTGGCACTGGTACTGGTACTGGTACTGGTACTGGTACTGGTACTGGTACTGGTACTGGTACTGGTACTGGTACTGGTACTGGTACTGGTACTGGTACTGGTACTGGTACTGGTACTGGTACTGGTACTGGTACTGGTACTGGTACTGGTACTGGCTGCTGACCTCACCTGCTTTCCACTATCTGAGCCAATCTCACAGTGACTCTTCATGCTGATCATATTATCTATCTCTGCTCTTTTCTTTTCTCTCCCCCTCTCTCAGCCTCTTCTGTCACACTAGCACACACATGCACACACACACCTCCTCTCTCCCACGCAGCTATTTTACATAATTCAAACAGTGCATTTATCCCTCTCCCTCCGTTCATTCCCTCATCGCTCTCTCTCTCTCTCATTTTCTTTCTCCCCCTTGTCCTCTCATTCACTTCCCTTCATACATGTATGGCATCTATCTTCTATTTTCTCCATAGTTCAAATCTACCTTCATCTGTATTCCTCCTTTATTCTCATTGGCTCTCTCCGTCCCCTGCCTTTCATTTACCTGTCGAAATGACAATCCTCTCACTGCCCGTCTCTCCGTCTGCAATCCTAACATTTTCTCCAAACCACGGCAAGATGAAAAAAGATGACCATGAAGGTGTTTGTCACTCTGCCGAGACATCAAACTACCCGCTCAGAGCTTCAGTATAACAGATGTAACTCTGTTGGCTGGATGAGTGACTGGTGCAAGAGTCTTCTAAATGAAACCTGAGAAGGGAGAGCTCTTGCATGAACACTCAACATCCAGCTCAGATGAAAGGTGTTCAGAGCATGTTTGACAGCTGATTGTAATTGTATGAAAAGTAATTTAATTTTGATCTCTAGCAAACAGTTTTGTAAGACCATTGCATAATGGAAAACTTTTCCATTTGAAAAAGACTGTGCTTTTAAGAATGACTGACACATTCTCATCTTAAATTGATTTGGACTAAAGTTGCTCGAATATTTAAATTCAATCCCTTTCTAAATCTCTCTTCAAGTATTTGGTTTAATCCTAAATTACGAATTGGCAAATTCCCCATTTATTGGAAAATATGGCAGGAGAATGGTGTGGTGACACTGGGGGATTTGTATTGTGATGGCTCCTTGAAATCTTTCGGGGATCTGGCGCGGCAGTTCAATATCCCCACCTCTCACTTTTTTAGGTACCTGCAACTTCGCCATATGCTGGTGGGGGTTTTTGGGTCTGCTGTGGCGGTTCCCCAAAATGCAGAATTCCTAGATAAAATTACAAAGAGTTATGGGAAAGGGCATGAGGCGGCTGCCTATTATTCTTTGTTGATTCAGACTCTTGGTAACGGGCCCATTTCAGCTTTGCAGAAGACATGGGAAAGGGATCTACACCTGACATTCAGGGATGAGGATTGGAATAGAATTTGTAAAAATGTTAAAAAAGTTTCAAGGGATGCAAGAATTCGTCTTATCCAATTCAAAATTATACATCGTTTTTATTGGACTCCTTCCAGGTTATTTAGATTGGGGCTTTTACCAACATCAGATTGTTGGCGTTGCAAATCTGAGGAAGGTAATCTAGTTCATGTTTTATGGTCATGTGATAAAGTCCAGCAATACTGGACCAATATCTATGATAATTTGTGTGAGATCACAGAGTTACAGATTCCATTTAGTCCTAGATTATTTATTCTGGCTGATGACTCAGTTTTGGTAGGAGAGGATAAACATATCAAAAGTTATGTCCAAACTAGTATTATGATTGGCAGACAAATACTTGTCAGAGAATGGAAGACGGAGGGAGTGCCCTCTCTACAGGAGTGGGCTGTACAGGTGGCACGAGTCGCAGCTTTTGAAAAAATGTCATATAGACAACTGGGTAGACTGGATCTGTACGAAGCAAAGTGGGGTAAATATGTAAAATTCTTAAAGGGCTCCTGATATGGGTTACATGGTGGAGTGAAGTAAACTGTCATTATCGTGGGTAAATACAGAACAGTGCCTTTTATTTGTTTGCATTTCATTCAGCTACTATTGCTTTTATTTTTTTCATCTGTTTACCAATTATCTGTTCAATGTAGTGACTACTCTGTATTGTACTGACCGTGTCTGGAATCATTATCTGTGCCTAATTGTGTTATAGTTATTTATTTGTGTTTTGTCTACATTGATACAGGCTGTGTAGCTGTAATAGCTGTACATGAACAAGCACAGTGGTTGATGTTGGTAACCAGTAAGGGATCAGCACGGGAGGTGGTGACCTGGGAAGGGTTGGTGTGTTGGAGGGTGGGGGGAATACTGTTACTGTTGTATTGTTGAAATAATGAAAATAAAAATGTTAATCACAAAAGAATGACTGACACAAAATTAATAAAAATGGGAGTTTGGTACCTGCTACGATTTGAAGAATTTGAAGTTAATGATTGTCTAAACTCTTCCAGTAATTGTTCTTCTTGAGTTCAGATATACCGTACCGGTACTCAATGAGTTTTGGTTCATGAACTTAAGGAGATTTCTATGCGTCTGCTGTCACTAGTTCACAGTTATGCTCACAGTGTCTTAGGTGTTTCGCTACTCACCAAGAGGTGTTAATTGACGGCGATTATCTTGGGTGATGCCCAATATGGCTGGAGGTTATTCTATCATTATGTATGCATCATAACTGTAGCCATCTCAATTAATAGGCTTCAGAACAGTGATATCAAGATCCACCTCAGAATTTGTTTCCCTGACTAATTAGTCTCCCCTGGTGGAGCAGATAGTGCCAAGGAGAGAATGATGAGTGAAGATTCAAATGGATCCAGATTTACAGTAAGAAAACCAGACATTTGGGCCACTTCTGTGGGCTTCACACAAGATGGTGGGATTGGAGAGACAGTGATGTGAGCTGGTGTACTATCCTAACCCTTGGGGAGAGATTGAAAAATGGGTTCTTCTGGTGCCAACTTGGAGTTGTAAAATTCAGAGAAAGCATGTGTTTTATTACATCCTCCAGTGGAGGGATTCTTTGAGGTGGGAGTCTTTACTTCTGTTAGGAATCAACCAAGTCTTTGTCTGACTTAGGTAGCTGCAGTGGTTGATGTATTTACCCCTTAGTACAGAAAGTCTGTGCTGGGAAAACACTTGCTTATTTTGAGGTTTATGTGTATGTCTAACAATGAAAGCTCCCTAATGGATGTCATGGTTTGAATAACTGATCAAAGACCCCAAGTTGGTTCGTTGTCTTTTAGCTCCATCAACGTCCACGTCATTATGTCACTGTCATTATCCACAGAGCAACAGCAAGCTTCTCCAGCAGCGCCACAAGCTGTAAGACTAGTTGTATGGAGGACATAGAGGGGTGATTGAGGGGAAGTGTGATGCAGAGCAGCATGACTCATTTCTTTTAATTGCTCTGACTCTCTCAGTAATGATGCTGAATGTTAGCAAAGTCAACTACGCAACTGCTGAACCGCATGCTAGTCTCACTTCCTGACACCGCTGTCGGTACTCGGGTTAGAGAGCTGAACTCTGACCAGAACGCAAGCTTTTTATTTCTTTGATGTGAATACTGCACATCACATTCCCATAATGTTACAGGTGATGATCAGAGACTCTTTGTATCTGAACCAGGGATGCTCGATGGGATGACGTGACAAGCTACGTACGATCACAATACTTCTATTACAGGAGAGACTGAGATCTTTTGTCATATTTGATATTGAATATTGTTTATATTAATTCATATTGATAGTTTTATGGATTGTTAACATGTCAGCCACTGCCAGCAGCATTTAAGATTCTCAGGCAACCACAGGCAGTACTGTAACAAGCCAGCCTCATACTGCTGTCCATGGTGCTGAAGTAACATGCAGGACTTTCTAACATGGAACTTGAGCACTCTGTTGAAATTAGCTGGGGGAGCAGCTGCTTTACAGGTGGACAGCACTCTAATGGAAGTGTGCAGCCATTTACAATATACATCATAGCGTTGATAAATACTGAAGCAAAACTATTAATGATCAAATCATCAAGTATAAGTGATATAAGTGTGTGTGTGTGTGTGTACATGTATGTATCTTGTAAGCATTGAATAGCCTATAGCTCTATACAGTTCACTCAAAATCCCTGAAATTTCAAACATTAATCTTAGCCCACAAAAGGTTGTAAATTGACCTCTAATTCATTTGATTTTGTTAAAATAAAGGATTAAAGGGATAGTAGCATTTTTTTTAAAGTGGGGTTGTATGATCTACAAATTAAATAGCTTAACAATAACAAAATTAAAGTACTTACGGGCTAAGTACTTTAATTGCAGTAGAAGACTCTCTGTACTCCTCCCATTAGCAACGCCAGCCCATAGCCCTGCCCAGAGATTTACAACATACATTGTTGTGAATGGACCCAAAGAAACGGCCTATTTTCGCAGCTTAAAAGAGGTTTTACCTGAAAAAAATACACAGTTCCATTGTTCGCTATAATATAATTTTGTCCAGTCCCCCAGTTTTTATTTGGACCTAACCATCTCACGTATGCCTCCGGCCCAGGGTTAGCGCCCGCAGCTCAAAAAATGCTACTATCCCTTTAAGAGTTAACATTTTCAAGCATGAACAAACACATATTAGTCTTGTGTCAATGCTCTTCACTCAGTACTGCTTAAACCATCCTACCAACACGGACCAAAATGTCAAAACTGCAGTCAAACTTCAACAGCTTCTTCCCAAATTATCATTATCTCCTTCTTGACGGTTGAAGTGACAACACTCAGCCCCTGGGTTGACCGTCACATTGAATTATCTCTGATGGCCTCACCTGCTGACATTTTCTCCTCTTCAACAATAAAATACTTCAGAGTGAGTGACTTAGTTCAGACACAACAAACTGTCTGGGACCTTGCCATTAACTTATCTCCTCTTCAATGGAAACATTATTGTCAGTTTTTGTCCTTAAAATATTATTAGAAATAGAAAGGACAGTGACTTGCACAAAGCACAAAATGATACAAAGATCTGAGCCAAGAAGTCATGGTTTGGATACCTGCTTTTACCATGCACCTGATTAACTCCACATGCTGCATTATCTGTTATTTGGTACAAGTATAGGCACCGGGAGCAGATTTCTCATTTTGAAAAATGGTACTTCAACTTGAAAACAGACCAAAATTCAGTTCTAAAACATAGGCTACTACACGGTACCTGGCATAGAGTGGGGAAATGTGGGTGGCAGTGTGAGCAAAGACTGATTCAGAATCAGCATCACCCGATTCAGGGTCTTTACAGGAAGACATGAGACGGGTGGGGTCAGCTGCTGGTATTGAGCTATAGGACAAGAGAGGAGGCGTGCTCATTGTCTTTTCTCTTGAACACGTGCGCTCTCACTTCTGTGGCCGTCTAAATTCATCAAAGTCATTAAGCATTCCTTTTATCAAAGTGTTAACAAAAGCATCGGTCTGGAAGGAAAAAGTCTGGATAGGTTCATTTCAATCTATTCCTCGCTCTCTTCTGTGTTTGATCCCAGCGCAGGCTCTGTGTTCCGTTGCCGTGGCAACACTTATTTATTTATTTATTTTCGCTGAAGTACCTTACATTTTAGCTCCGAAAAAATACAACACCACACAACAAAAGCTCAGAGTGGGGAGGTGATTGGGAATTTGTGCACACATCGGGCTATTGTATGGGCTGCAGCGGTGCACGCGCACACACACACACACACACACACACAAACACACACACACAAACTCCAAAACACCAAGGAATGTGTTCAGCAGCCACGAAGGCACTCGATAGATCACAGTAAATCATTTAAAAGCTTCATTAGTCTTGGGATCACTGCTGATGACTGAGACAATGCACTAATGAGACAGAAAGCATGAAGACATCTGGAGATCTGTTTGGATTCATTTGTTGTACCTATTTGAAAATCAAATTACGTAACTTTTGTTTAGAGATGATGTAAAGGCTTGAAAAGCAGACTTGAAAGATGCAGCCAGGCTGAGGCCCCGTCCTGTCGCGGGGCTGGGGTCACACTGAAGGTAAAAAATTCATGATTACAGCATGTGCATGACTTCTACGTAACAGTCTCACATTGCAAAGCATCACATTGTGCAGCTGTCCACCTCAGATAATGAGGATACTGTACGTACGCGTTCACAATTTCAATTGACTATTTACTGTAGGTGAAAGTGAGTGAGTGATGGAGCGGATTCAGACACAAGCTCGTCATCAAACGACAAAGCCGTGCTGCTGAATGAAGCTACGTTCACGTTGGAAGGATTCCCATGTTAGGGATGACTATTTAGGAAATTGTGTGATTGTTTAGAAAATTATGTAAGAGGCAAAAAATATACTTCGCATTGACAAAATGAGTAAAAGTGAATTTGAGATGAATTTTATGAAGATGAAGATTGTGTCCAACATTAGGGATTCATACATGTTTGGTTTTCAGGCACTCATGTTTTATTAAAAACCAAGATGCTGGCACCTTTAAAAATGCACAACTTTCCTGACTGTATTATTAACAAGCCGCAGAATTATGATAACTGTGATGGCACACAAACATGAAACGAATGCCTATTTTTTTCCCTTTGTAGAAGGAGCAGTGTGGTCTGAAGTAGAGCTGCAACAATTAATCGATTAATCACACAATACTCGATTATTAAATGAATCGTCAACTATTTCAATAATCGAATAATTGGTTTTGGGTAATATTAAGAAAAAAAAAGTTAAAATTCTCTGACTTCAGCTTCTTGGTGGTGAATAATTGTGGTTTCTTTGTTACTTTATGACAATATACAGAGTATCTGTTTGGTTTGTGGACAACACAAGACATTTGAGGACGTCGTCTTGTAGTCTGGGAAACACTGAATGACATTTTTCAACATTTCTTTTAACATTTTATTGATCAAACAACTATTAAATAATCGACAGATTAATCATAATGAAAATAATCATTAGTTGCAGTTCTAGTCTGAAGCATGTCTCTAGATCTGAGTCAGTTTACACTGACTGACCCCAGGTTAATACATTTACACATGCATACAGATACAGATCTATGTTATGAAGATGACTCTACATGTTATTTGACACTCACTTACTTTTGTGGCTGAGAGTCAGATGAAACATTGACGCCACTATTATGTTTGACTCATAGACTGTAAAAAGAATGGATGTACTGTATCACCTGTGATGTCACCCATTGGTTTGGGGGAGTCTGTTTCGTGCCGCTACTACGGGGGTTTGAGCTGCACCATCTTGGATTTTAGGTGGAGTCTATACTTGCCATATGTATTTAGAGAGGTGTGGCGGTTAGCAGGCTGAGAACCCTCCCACTGAACTCGGAGCAACCAATTAACGGCCGGTAAACTCTCTGTGAACCTGTCACTCACAAATTTATGCACAAATTTGAAGCCTAAACAATACTAAAACGGTAGAGTACAAAAAAATTCACCCCCCACAGTGTTGACGGGGGTGGAAACTATCGGTAGAGACCAAAAAATAAAACGTACCAGGCTATAAATATGTTTTTTTTTTATTGTTTAACCTGGTTTTCTAAGTGAACCTACCAATATCTCTAATTCATTTACATATTATATATACAGTCATGGAAAAAATTAAGAGACCACTCCCAAAATGAACAGTGTCTCAATTTTACTATTTATAGGTATGTGTTTGAGTCTGATTCAATTATTATTTTTTGCTTTATTCAATCAATTTCTCCCAAAATTGAAAAAAAATGTTGTCATTTAGAGCTTTTATTGGCTAATGATTAAACTAGTCTAAATAACAGAAATATCGAGTCTTTTCAGACCTTGAATAATAATAATAATAATAATGCAAAGAAAACATGAAGAACATTTGAACATTGAACATTTTTGTGGGATAATGTCAATGTTTAATCCCAGCAGTGGTTTTTATAATCTTCCTATAAAACCAGATGTGGTTCAGGTGATGACATCACCAGTGTCTCATTAAGTAGAAGGAGTTGTGTTTGTGTTGATATTTAAAAAAGAAAAGAAAAGAATGACTGTAATACATGTAGATATGCTTTTAAGAAACACTTGTGAAAGTGGTCTCTTCATTTTTTTCCATGACTGTCGTTTATCTGCTCTGTACACAAATAGAAATATTTCACCAAGATCCCGTTCTTGCTGTGGTGATGTTACAGGCAGAAAGTGCTGGGTGGGTATTGATGAAGAGTTTGACCGTCATCTCAGTCACATGTACGGTTGGTATTAACCCACAAATATTGATTACGTACATTTCTTTAAACAGCTCACAAAATATTGAATTTATAATCACACAAAACAGGTAAGAAGTGCAACAATCTATTCCTGTTGTGTGTGTTGCAGTGGACTGCTCAGTGCATCAACTGGCCATTTATGCAGCACACCAGCACAGAGCTACACACCCAGAACAACACGTTACACACCTCACACTCGGTACAGTGCAGCGCGCAACAGGCACATGTGCTCACGTGTGTTATCAGCCCGTTTGGTGCGTTCACATGTTTGTGTGTGTAGCCATGTGCTAGGCTACATGTGAAACGCTGCGCTTGTTCATTGTGAATGTAAATCTGATGTCAAGCTGAAAGCTGAAGAGAGAATGTGTGGGTGGCAATCGCTTCCAGCTTAGACCCTCTGAGAGAACGGAGAGAGAGACAGAGTTAAAAGAGTGGGAGGGAGGGATGTAGACACACATGAGTAAGAGGTTGGTTTAAAAAAACAGAAAAGGAACTGTGTGTGTGGAGGAAGTGTGGGGGGGGGAGGGGTGGCGGGTAAGTGTTTGCGTAGGAGTGTGAGGGACAGCGAAAGAGCAAGACTGTACAGAGTGAAGTCAGGATGACAGAAAAAGAGAGAGATCAGGATGGAGGAAAAAATAAGAGAGGGAAATGGAGGAAATGCATCTGGGGGAGTGGTAATGGCAGAGGGAGGGAGGGAGGGAGGGAGAGGGGGAGTTGCACTGAGGATGGGGGAGTTGGATGGAGAGAGAGAGAGGGAGGGAGGGAGCATAAGAGGCAGAGATGGAGGCTGAGAGGGAGTGGGTGTCTTAATAGCGCTGAAACGCTCTGGGCTTTTTGTATGTTTGCCTTTGTTATGATAGAACGCTGGTCGGCTCCCTGTTTGCTTTTGATCCATGAACTGTGACTACAAAAGCAAGGCAGTCGCTCCTGTGATTCAAGTTCAATGCAGCAGCTCTGCATGGGACTCTGATTACATAATGTCATGTATATGTTGTCATCTCCACACCAGAATCTAAAGCAAGGCACGAGTGCTGCCAGAGGTCTGGGGTGAGGGTGGTGGTGGGGGTGGGGGGGGGTCTCATTTGTTCCAGTAGCTACAACCACGGGAACATTTCAGTGGTGATATTTTTTTTTTGAAAACATTTGTCCAGACATGTCTTGCTGAGCTCATGAAGCTCTGCAGGGGCCGTTAACCAATCAGAAGGAGCCTAATGTGTGTGGATGTGGCACAGAGCTGATGTTAAACACTGATTCATTACAAGGTTTCAATCCTTCAAGTTGTTCAAAAGGTGTAATCTGGATAAAAATTATCCGGATTTCGAAATCCCCTTTTTTGCTATCCAGGATCACGTCATCTGTTTTACTTTTATCCCAGTTGTTCAAAGCAAAGTTGGATTGGATCAGTCTTTCAAACTTTAAATTTCATTAAATTCAGTTTGAGGAAAAGTAGTTGGGGAAAAGTTTTTCAGTTGTAGAATATTCAAAAGTTAACATCATTTACTAATCACTGTTCACTGTGTAAAATTAGATGCAAAATATAAATCAATAAATACATTATGAATAGCCTTGTTTATTTGACCTTGTTTGAATTGAATTTAAATCCACCCAACTGCTGGGATCAGAATATTCCTGTTTTTTTGGATCAAAGTTTGCCCGATCCTACTGAAAAGTTTTGAACAACACAAACTGAGGGTTTGATCCAGATCAAAACCATGACTGGATTACGTGATCTAATCTGATCTCAGAATCCGTTTTTGGTTTTGAACAACCCATTTTCAAGATTTGATCCAATCCATTATCCAAAATCCAATCGGATTACCTTTGAACAACTGGGCCTAACCTTGACCTCTCTGTCACAGTCTCTTCTGATGTCTGAACAGTTCACGACTGGACAGTGTAGCTACCTGTCCATGAACGATGCATATACAGTATGACCTCATTCTAAATTCTAAATCTAAAACTAAGGCTGACTTTCATTTACCCCTTTTCCACCAAACTGGTTCCAGTGCTGGTTCGGAGCCAGTGCCTGCTTAGCACCGGTTCTTTGCTTTTCCACTGCCTAAGCACTGGTTCTTGGTTCTTAAAACTGGTTCCAGACCAGCACCAACTTCTTGCTGGGCCAGAGCTAAGAACCGGTTCTTCCAGAGGCTGGCAGCGGCAACAAGACCAGCGCTAAGAGATACAGACACGTTATCGCTACGTATTAAGCTTGTTTATCAATGTAAACACAGGTGAAGCTAATACGTGGCTAACAGCAGCTAATGACCTCGTATCAAAACATATCGCCGTCAAAAATCGTGGTGATTAAAAAGACGGCGCTTTTTCCTCCTTTTTTCATGGTTTAGTTTAATTAAAAGCCTAGTCTGTGTTTATCTGTCGGAGTCCTCCTTCTGGCTCTGACATTTGAGGCAAATCCAACACAACTAGCACCAGAACCGAACCAGCACCAGAACCAGTTTGGTGGAAAAGAGGTAATTATGGTTTTATCTGTCAGTCCTTTTTACATTTAGGCAAAATCCAACACAGCTTCCCCGAGCACAAAGTAACATCTTCAAATTGATATTTCAGTCAAGCCAACAACAGTCTGCAAAAACTGCAAATCCTCAAATGCAAGAAGTTGGAAACAGCAAATATCTCAAAACTGGCCACATTCTGACGCCAGAGGTGTGAAGGGAGCCAGTGGGGCACAGCACACAGTGATAAACATCTGAGATATGATGAAAGCCAGGTGGCAGGCAGGGTGGGGACCCAGCTGTACTTATCTCTGGTCTAGACTGGCAAGATAGGGACAGTCAATGTCACTTCTCTGGTGTGGAAATACCTGTAGATGGTGGTTGGAGGTGAAGCACTGCCAAATACACACACACACACACACACACACACAGCACTGACTCTGAAGCCTAACTCCAGGAGATGGAGGTGTTTGCCTCAACATCATGTGGCAGCAGGCTGTCAGAAAGAACAGCTCTCAGAAGTTTGGTGTATCCGACTTCTCAGAGTGGGGTCATGTAAAGGTCACGCTGTAGTCCTCTGACATCACTTCAATGGTCGCATTGATAGAAAAAAGATGGTCTGCCTGAGCCGAACCCTGGTGCTGTTTGCCGTACGACACTCTTTGACTCAGAGTGACCATCAACTCCATGGTCGTATCACAAAAGTCAATCAGTGAGTGACACGGCAGGACTCGGCTAGAGGCAGGAAGTGGAGCATGCTGCTTCCAGTGGGTGTTTGCCTTTGCCAGGGTTGTCCCTTGTCACCCACCACGTTTGTGATTCTCATGGACAAGGTCTCAAGCTGCAGCTTTTTTTGGGGGGGGGGTTGGGGGTGGGTGCAGCTGAGTGTGAAGCAGCTGGATGAGGGTCAGCAACCCCAAGTCGAGGCCATGGTTCTCTGAGGCCATGATGGATTTTTCCATGAAAAACTAATTTCTGCTTGAGATTGAAGACTTTTTTGAACCCAGAGTGTGTGATAGTAAGTGAATGTGTGGAGTGTGAGGGTTGTGGGTGTTCATCATCAGGGAGAGCCAGCTTGCATTGCATTATTGCATTATAGTAGATGTAGGATTCAGGGCTTCAGGCTGGACAGACTGAAGTGAAACAAGAACTTTGAGTTATTGTTCCACAAAAAATGTACTTACTCAATAAATGTCCACTTAAATATGGAACATTCCTACATTATCACATGAACATCATTTTAAACCTATACTTCTGTTTGAGGGGCATCTGACATCATTCCTCATAAGCCTCAGTACATTATAGGCTTACTGTAATGTCAAAGCCTTACAAAGGGAGGTGACTTATGTATGAGTGAGCCCAGTAGAAGTTTTAAAGGGAAACTTCACTTTTTTTCAACCTGGGCCCTGTTTTCCTCTGTTTTTCTGTAGGTGAGTGTTGCTAATACTTGTATTGAGGTGTGTCCAGTATTGAGGCGGCAGGCAGCCTGCAGCCCAGCTAACGCTCTTCAACCGGCCAAGTGGCTCCGTCAAAGTTCACACACTGACAGACTCAGAGAGTTACAATGAGTGTCCAGCAACACAGGAGAAATGAACCTATGTCTCTACCTTTAGCACGTCTCTTCTTCTTCTGACTGGCAGTAGTCATCCAGGTCAAAGTGGTCACAAGAGACCCTGTGGTCGGCACGGCGACGGCACAGTGCATCCACAGGAGTGTTAGCATCCATTTGTAGCACAGCTAACTGTTAGCCATAACTAGTGAAAGCTGCGTTAAAGGGCCAACAAGGAGTTTCTATTTGGTTATAAAACAGTGTTATGTGGATGCATCCATTTGTAGCACAGCTAACTGTTAGCCATAACTTGTGAAAGCTGTGTGAAGAGCAGCCCAACATTTTGTTGTTAGAATTAGCCGCGAGTTATCACAAGATTTCAGAACGAGATTTCTAACGTGGTGAGATTTGGACACAGATCACAACAAACAGTGACCTCCAGCTAAAGGTAGAGACATAGGTTCATTTCTCCTTTCTAGTGTGTAGCTGGACACTCATTGTAACTCTCTGAGCCTGTCAACATTTGTGTGAACTTTAGCCGGAGCCAGTTATCCAAGATTTGAAGAACGAGATTTCTGCAGGCGTGGTGAGATTTGGACACAGATCACAACAAACAGTGACCTACAGAAAAACAGAGGAAAACAGGACCCAGGTTGAAAAAAAAACAACGTTTCTCTTTACGATATCAGGGATTACAAATAGGAAAACCTCTGAGCTGTGCTTCTTTTGTAGCCTATGCTTAAAAAGTACTAGTTTGACTTCATTAAATTACGGAGGCCTTTGTTTTCTAATGCTTAAAGCAGATATCAGCGGCACGGCCGTTTCGGCTAATGCTGCGTTCAAGGCAGGCTTTTGAAACCGTAAGTTACAGCTTCAAGTCACAACTACGACTTTGTAGCGTTCCAGGTAACCTGTAGCTCGTGTTTTTACCGTCCTGTTGCCTGTGAAAGTTCACTATAACGGCCACTCGTAACTTCCGACCCGTGAACTCGTACCAGATCGAACTGGTATGACTTCACAGGAAGGAAAAACACAAAGTACGAGTTTCCTTGAACGCACCATGAGTTAGCAGCCCCCGCCCTCGTCATGCATCTATTGGTCCTCGTGCTCCGTCACCACATTCATTAGCATCACCCTTGGCTGAAAAACACAGCCCTTCAGGGTTCTCCTCCTCATTGGATAAAAACAAGGAAAGTTTTCTCTGGTTTACAGCAGGGATTACAAGTGAGGAAAACTCTGAGCTGCTGAAACACTCCATGTAAGTGATTGCTGACGGAAAATAGGACTATTTAGGACTTATATTAACAAAAACATTCCACTGATATCTGCTTTAAGTTTATGGAAAATAAAAATTATTTTTTTCAAAAAAGGCAGCTAAAAGAAAGGACTACGAGTGAAGATACATCTGCTCTGCTGTTTAAATTTTGACCACTCTTTTTGATATATGTCTCTGGTGGACTGCAATATTACCCAGATCAGATGCCTTTAAAAAATTGATCAGCACTGCCTATAGATATACAAAATATGCTGCAAGCCCTGACTGAAAATGATTTCCCAAAAAAATATATCAGACCGGTCTAAAATAGAAATGAACTCACTGTTACATAAATAAGTCAAATCATCTCCAGTGTGAATGTTACACAACAGCTAGAAAGCACAAAATCAAATAGTCCGATGTACAGTTGGATGGTGGGGCTTTCAAAAAATCTGTTACTGTAACTGAGAAGTTTAAAAAAAATGACACAGATTCAGAGAGAAGTAGGAGCCAACATTCTGACTGTTGATCACAAGTTTCTCCTCTCTACACCAAACAGTACGAGCCAAGTTGGCCCATAACCAAAATTCCGGGCCATCCTTTGAGTTCTCCGAGCCGAGTCACCTGGCAAAAACCTTTCTGAATTTCAGAGCCCACGAGCCACTGGTAGAAAACCAGTTCTTTTTCTGCCTTTTGCTGATTCTTTAGAGTATTTCTGTGATGCTGCAGGTCAACAGATTGTCTAAAGCTGTCATAGGTAGTTTTTTTTATAATCTGACATTTTGTTTGAATAAAAAAAGGAAGTAATTCTGATGGCAGGTTAAGAGAAATGAGTGACATAATGCCAGAATCTCAGCTATAGTGCAATTTCTCCGCTGTTTGCCGTCCTCCTTAATGTTGCGTTCTTGAGCATCTGAGGTAAACTTTAGAGCAGTGGGAGCTTCATCCAGAGCCTGTCAATCAAGCGCGTGCCGACTGCTTTCTCACCTACTGCAGCTTTAACGCAAAGAAATGAAAAGTCTAATTTTGGATCAAGCTTGTCTTTTTCACATTGGGAGTTATTTGATTTCCAGAGCAAAGAGAAGGGAGTTCGGTCTGATCTGATTTAACAGGCTAACAGCTGTCATTGCGCATTATTTACTGTACATGTGCTTTTCCCCAAAACAGAGCAGCACATGGACATGAGGATGTCAACACATCCACCTATATCCACCTACTCAGAGATGTTCAAAGTGGCAGAAAATCGGTGTAGAACTCATCAAGTCCTTACATGTCTGAATGAGTTGTTTAACGCTCAGAATGATGGGCTCTACTGTCCAGCATTAGAGGATCAACATAAAGACTGTTCCATGCAGAGTTTTTTTGCCTGAGTATTGCACTGCATGTGAGAAAACAGCAGATGGGAAGTGGTGGACTATTTGTGCTCTTGACAGCAAACCCACAGAAAGACACAGAGAAAAAGTGATGTCATCGTAGAAGAGACGAGTGCAAACAGGGTGAAGATTAGCACTACATTTACAGCATCCTCACAGCCTGCTCTTTATGTTCCACTTTGAAGCATTGATTTCCAAAAATGAGATGTCAGGCATGACGCCCACTCAGAAGACATGACTGTTGGTATGAAAGGCTCATGAACGCTTATCTGATTCCATTCTTGTGATTAAAATCTGCAGCTTTACAAGACGTAATGACATGTACTTCAGTGATAACATCACCACATCAGATACCTGAGATGCATCACGTGACATAATGAGCTGGATTCACATGGATTTGTGGAGAACAGAAGCCGAATAAAAACATGTCCTACCTAGATCAGGTGGGGCTTGTTGTGCTTTGTGTCCAGACTTCTACAGACAGTGTCTCTGGGTTTCCACAGTCTCTATGACCCCACGGTGAGATTGGAGATGCGTTCGCTGACTGTACTCCACTGGTGCCTGTTTGAAAACTGCAGCAGCTCCGTAGTTTGTGTTACATTCCACCGAACATCGATGCTCGCTCTGAATCGATACTCCCAGAAATCACACAGTGATATTCGCGTCTATAAATAACTGAAAGGGCTGGGACACCTGCTAACAAGTGTCATGACACACACACGTGTTTGTTTGTCTGACTGTCTGACAAGCAGATGACCATCCTCTGGTGGGTTTATAAGGCCGTTTTTGAGTTCCAGACAGGGACGTATTGCTCAAATAGTCAGCACTCAAATCAGACACACACTAAAGCAAAGCCAGTGGAATCGATTCCACTACAGAAGACCAATATACCAAGCCTAGTAGAGCAAAACACTTCCATGTTGCAAATAGATGAATATTGGCCTTAAATCAATTCACAACCTTTAAATATTTCATAGACAAATAGGTATATGAATAAATGATAAATCATCTGCCTCCATTTCCAAAGGCTCCTGGAAACAGGCCTCCTTCAAGGTTTCTAGATATGCCTTAGTGAATAGAAAAAGAACTATTAGAAATTTAAGTACAATACTATACAAATATCACAAAAAACTATAAACTATTTATTTATATATAATATTCTAAAGAAATAGTATAGTCAAGTATATTTAAGGGATAAAAAATACCATCAAGTGCAATATGGTGACCATTAACTCACTACAGAGCACCACACACACACTAGAACTCCCTATATAAAGATTACAGGAATATTATTGATATTATTTCCTTGGATAAATCTTATCAACTCAACTACAAACACGTCAGGCTATTAAGAAAGATCATTACTGCACAAAGTTAAAGTGGTGGAAGTGGCCTGTGGGTGGGAGGGCTTCCTCTCCGAGGGTCCTGCTCAGGGAAATTTCGCAACTTCAGGCCTTTAATTCTCCAAAGTGCTTCATTTACCTTTGAGGTGACCCAAAAGTGCCACATTGATGAGAGAACGGGATGACAGTTATTAAGTAGGCCAGTGTTCGTTATCTCGCATCTTCAGACTAATTAGTGAGAGGTAAAACGACAGAAAAACAAACACTCCCAAAGCCAGCTGAGTGTTATAATTTCACACTGAGGCACTGTTCATCCTCCCCCCGCCTCCCCAGGGCAGCAGCAGCCTGCTTGTTGGGCACCGGCAGCAGCGGCTGTTCCGCGGCAGGCAGTCCGGCTGAGAGCTCCTCCTCCCCGGCCTCTCCCTGTCCTCTCTCCCCGCTGCCCTCCGCCCCGACCCTGCACTCGCAATTCCGGTGACCGACGGAAGATCCGCTGAGGCCAATTTCTCTCATCTTTTAGATGGGAATGTTTTCTGCACTGGTTTCCTTAGTGGACGTCCGCCTCGTGCATGTCAAAAAACAATGAAGTTCCCGAGTGAAAAGGTGAACGACGCGTCGCTGCTCTGGACTCTGGAGAAAACTCTGCTGTTTGATTGCAATCAAAAGCTAAGTGTGCACGCGAAGGGAAAGCAGCTGCGTGCCTTGAATGTGCATCCATGTGTGTGCACGTGCATGTGAGCGTGCGTGTACGTGCCCATGTGTGCGTGAATTGCGGTGCGGTGCGGTGCGCAATAGGTCTGTGTGTGCGCGCGCTCCGCTCCGCTCTCAAGCTGCGCCTTCTCCCTGAGCTCGGAGCCTCCAGCGTGTGTGTGTGTGTGTATGTGCGTGTGGACGGAGACCAACAACCACACAGAGAGGAAACCAAGTAAGGCGGAGAAACAAACAACGCCGCAGAATAAAGTAGCCTGGTAACTGCAATGCCTAGTAGCTGAGCGCGTGCCAGCGGCTGACAGGCAGCACTAACACAGAAGAAGAAGATGAAGAAGAAAAATACGAGGCGATAAAGGCAACTTAGTCCATCCTCTTCCCTCCTTCCCACAGCCGGCGGTTCATCCTTTAAGTAATCCGCCTGGCAAGCGATGGATGCTGAGTGTCTCCTGTCTGCTGCTTGGACGGAAATGATCCTGCACAGGTGGACGGCAGCACAGCTTCAGGAGGCAGCAGCAGCACTGATGTCCTGCGCTTCAGTCTCTCTCTCTATCTTTCTGTTTCCAGTAGTACAGAGAGAGAGAAAGAGAGAGAGAGAGGGAGATGAGAGTGAGTGTGGAAGAGAGATGTTTGAACGGGGTGGGGCTGGCTGGATCCCTACCGGGACCTGGAGAGGTTTTAAGCCCCTGATCTCTCTCTATCCTCCTCTCTGCCCCCTTTTTTCCTCCTGTTTCCCTTTCACCTTCTGCTGACACGCACGCACGCACGCGCAGCGCTGTGAAGTTCAGAGCCAGGGGCAAACGTGTGGGAAGCATGCATGCATGTTATTACTCACACGGTTTACAGTAGAGTGTCTCCACGGAGCCCAGTGGACCACCTGCCCTTGCATGCTGTTACACACCCACAGGCAAAACCATGACCAACCAAAATTAATATATATATATATATACACACATACACAACATGCAGCAGTTCCAAAAACTGTTAATTTCTCATGAGCTCACAGCGACAACCGGCACAGAAATGCAGACAAGCAGCTGATCCATCCAGTCAGAGTGGGTACATGGTCTGGATGCTGTCTGACTCCAGGTGGAAGCCACATCGGGTACCTTTTTAATTTTCAGTATCTTTAAACCATCACCATTGATTGGGCTTTCAGCAATGACACGCAATCAGCACTTCTAGAGGGGTAAAGGGTATCTCAGATCTGTTTCCATGACAACTGTGAGTTTTGAAGCAACTTTTCTTTTTCTTTTTTTTTTGCTTCTTTTTCTGTAACCATTGTTGTATGATGACACTATACTGTTGCCATCCTCACCAAAGTCCCATATTGCTGCTAAGATACAAAGTGGGAAGTGTGTAGGTGGAGATCTTCATTCATGCCCCCCCCCAACACACACACACACACACACACACACACACACCACCCCCACCTCAGATGTCCTATAGGAAATGTATCTGTGGCTGCAGAGCTGATAAGTCCACTGTGCAGATGCAGTGTAATAACCTGGTTAAAGTGACGGAGTGTTGGTTTATCCTGCACCACATCCCTGCTCCTGCTCCTGCCGTCTTCAAACACTTCCCAGCCCGTCGAGGCTGCGGAGACGGGGTTCAGGGATTCCAACAAACATTTCAGCTACTTTACCCCCCACAGTGTCCTTTCTCTGCTCCTCTCCCCTTGTCTTTTCGTCTCCCTCTTCCTCTGTAGCGCTCTCTCTCCCTCTCTTTCTCTCCCTGTAACACAGTCTGTCTGTCTGCCCTATAATTATTTCCATGGTTACCATTAAGGATGTGAAGCTAAGCCTGATGTACTATGGTAGTAATCTTTTCCTCTCCTCCGCCTGTTCCCTCTGTCCTCTCCTTTCATCCGTCGCTTCTTCTTCTTCTTCTCCTTCATGTGCTGCGTTGCTATGTGAGTCTCTGCAGCCTCTTCTCCCTTTTCTAGCACTTCTCACTCGCTACATGTGCAATCTGCTTAAAACCAACATTTAATTTGGGAGCTTATACGGCTCCAGCACATGCACAAATTCCTACTCATGTAATCCATAAGTAAGCAATTCAGACAGTCAACCTGTCCCATAATGCATTAATCATATCATGTTATACTGTTGTAGTTCTCTGAAACAGTGCAGTGTGAGGCTGGCAGCTCAGAAACTGCAGGTTTGAGGTTGTGGGTTCCAGCCTGGCTCACAATACTTCATTCAATCTCTTTGTGGAGAGGCTGTCCTTCAGACTTCCATCCAGCTGAGGTGTTCTAGAGTGACACTGTGTATTACCCAGGGGGCAAAGCAAAAAAACAGACACGGAGCGTTGTAAAAGGTTGTCCACCAGAAATGATATCTAGGACCTTCAAGGATTAAAACCTGGGTGGACAACCTGGTCAACTAGCTGCAGGAAAGCTACGGGGTCCAAAACCCCTCTTCTTGGGTCATTTTGCTGGCAAAAGTATGTAAATGCAAATATTTAGGTACTACAATGGCATAAAGAGTCATACAACTATAACATTTGGCAGAGAGTATCTTGACACATAGGGGAAGGCAAGAAAAAAAGATTCTGGGGTTTGTTGCAACTTGATTTTAAGATATCACCCTCAACATCCCAAAAAAGACCAAAAAAACTGACAAATTCTCATGAAAATTATTATTTTTCAGCACTTTATGGAGAACATCTATACCTAACACATATATAGAAAGTTTCTTTAGTTCATAAGGTTCCATTTGAGTCCAAGCTAGCCTTCTACTAGCTACTGAAAAGCTACAGACTGTCTCCAAACAAGGCAACACCTATTGTGAAAAACTCCATGTTAACTGGACCCATTAGAATAGAATGGTATTTCTGGATCTCCCCAAAATGAACAGAACAGAGAGAGAAGACCGTTGGCCACAGCAAGTGGGGGTTTTGAGATAGAAAGGCTAGCTTGGACTCAAATGGAAGCTTATGAATTAAAGTAATTTTCTATATACATGTTAGGTATAGATGTTCTCCATAAAGTGCTGAAAAATAATAATTTTCATGAGAATTTGTCAGACGAACAGTAGTTTTTTTGGTCTTTTTTGGGATGTTGAGGGTGATATCTTAAAATCAAGTTGCAACAAACCACAGAATCTTTTTTTCTTGCCTTCCCCTATGTGTCAAGATACTCTATGACAAATTTTAGAGTTGTATGACTCTTCATGCCATTGTAGTACCTAAGTATTTGCAGTTACATACTTTTGCCAGCAAAATGACCCAAAAAGAGGGGTTTTGGACCCCGTAGCTTTCCTGCAGCTAGTTGACCAGGTTGTCCACCCAGGTTTTAATGCTTGAAGGTCCTAGATCATTTCTGGTGGACAACCTTTTACAACGCTCCGTGTCGGTTTTCCAAAAAAATGGGACTTTGCCCCCTAGGTATATAGTAAAAGTGGAAGGAACTACAGTATTTGGGGCATCCAGGGTCTGTTTCACCACATCTGAAACATGCAAATTGCGATTTTTTTCAACATGAGACGGTTTCCTCCCGTGTTAATTTTGACACATTTAACCTAATCCAAGCAAACACCAAACTCACGTCCCCTGGATAAGCTGCTGTTTGCAACTGACAATCTCACGTGAAATGTTGAAGCCGCCAACATTTGCAATAAGTGTGTAAGCATTGCTTGAAAGTCCCTGTTGTGCCCCCCAGGATCTGGAAATAAAAAAGTCCCTCTGATTTTCGCATGTAAACAATTTGAGGTGGCTGGCGGTGTGGCGCTTTCAAGGCTCAGTCGGGTATGAATCATCCGTATAAATGAAGAGGAACCGTGTTTGAAAAATGTGTGATTCTTTAATAATAAGTCAAAAGGCAGAAAGCTTGGGCCGGGAACGGTGACTTTCTGGAGCGACTTCACTTGTATTGTGGCTGAATTATCCAGGAGACCTCAGTGTGGCTCGCTGAGCTTTTTATTGAAAGAAAACTTATAAACAGGGATTTGCAGAGGTAAAAAGTCTTGGAGCTGAAACTATATGAGCCGGGCCGACCCCGACCCTGCACTCAAACCTGAGATTCAATTACCAATTAGATTATGACAGCGTCCAAAGGTTTCCTATCTTGTTAATAGGGTTCTCTTGTACACACTGTGAGTCCATTTGCCCCTGCAGTATCAGAGCTGCACGGTGCTCTCTTCTCTCTTTTTTTTAACACCATTTAGACCAAAGGAAATCAGTGACAGCAGGATTTAACTGAGTCACAACAGCTTTAGAGGACGTTGACATTTAATGTTTGGTGAAAGATCACTTTGGTCTCTTTCTCGTTTGAAACCCTTTTTTTCACCCAATTATCCTCATGTTATGCTCATATATTAATTCTGTGATGTTCATTTGAATGAATGCCATGATTTTTATTCTCATTTCTTGGATTATTTAGTTTGTTTCATTAGGGGAAAAAGACACAATAGCTGCAAATCTATTTAAAACCCCAGTCGTTATCTACTAACAACCTCCAGCCCAGGGAACCGCCGCTTTCACCACAGGTCATGTGACTTGTGGAAGGAACAATCTCACACTGTGGTGTCTACCAGACCTCCCTCGCCTCCTCCCTGTCAGTACAACCCTTAACCAAGCGCCATCATCTCCAATTCCAATGGAACCGCTACAGAGCAGACGCCAGCTTGTGTGACGATCCATGTTTGAGATGGACAGATAACGGGAGGTTGGGGCTGACAGCAGAGGAAGGAACCAGAAGAGTTGTAACAGGAAACACACTGTGACAGCCAGACCCCTGAAGAGCTGGAGGAGAAAATGAAGAGATGGGAGGGGGGAGGGGAGGGGGGGAGTGTTGCATTGTAAGCGCCACAGAGAAAGTCTTGTATTTTGTGACTGGATGATGGATGGTTGAACAATGAGGAGAGGACTAGACATGCACACTGCCACCTGGCTGGGCCTCATGCCAAGGCAGGATGATGAGGTGTAGAGCTGTCCCGTGTGGGAGGGGCTGGCTGGCGTCTTCCCATTGGCTACCTTTTTTTTCTCTTTAACCTTCATCTGGCCAGAAGCAGCGGCTCTGATCGATTACATGACGATTGAAACTGGACAGTATTTATGACAAATGACGTGAAAAATGGTTTTAAAATTTGCTGATGAGAAAAAAAAGATAGAATGGCTTAAGGCATATTAATAAATGTAATTTACACAGCATTTCCCTGCACAATCCATCATGGCTGCCTAAACTCTGCCACCAGAGAACTTCCTGCTGCTGTCTAGTCTCACAGTGATGATAGTCCTGTGGAGGAAACTACCATGGTAACAGCATGAATCTAAGGGTCTACCACTTTGGTTCAGATTGAAATATGTTTGTCAGTATTTAATCTGTTGCCATGAAGTCTGACACTGATATTCAGGATTGATTTTTGTTTAATTTAATCAAAATTAGTTTATCAAACACTTTCTGTATTGCGTGACATTCTAATCAGCGTAAGAATTACACAAAAACTAGTAAGTAACTCTAAATCTAAAGGTTAAAGGATAACTTTAGTTTTTTACAACCTGGACCTTATTTCTAGCATCAAATACGATCATTTACTCACCCTGACAAGTTTGGTGTCATTTGGAGTCGTTTTACAGAAGATTAAAAGGTTAAAATAATGCGAGAACACGGGGCACCCAATGCAGCCTCTAAATAACACATTATCCGCCGCAAAAGCAGGTTCATTTCGCCAATATTTTGTGATGATACACTAGTGTTATTCCCTCCGAGCCCGTGGTGGCATGTTAGCAACATCCTGCTCCTCTAGGTTGAACTAACCGCTGACCTGGATGATGTCATCTGATATACTCTTGGTTTTGTTTCGCTAATGCTATGGTCCGTTTCTGTGTGTTTCTGACTCGTCAGAACAAAATGAGCAGCTGGATGAAGTTCAGCTTCCACAGGCTTCCTCTCCACAGCCTGGATCCTCACTACAGCTCTGGCTAGTTGAGCTAAAAAGGACCCAAATGCCGAAGCGTAATGATTATTATCAGAACGAGCCGGGCACCGGTCGGAGATGACATCATCCAGGTCAGAGGTTAGTAGGTCAACCTAGAGGAGCCGGATGTTGATAACATGCCACCACGGGCTCGGAGGGGAATAACACTAGTGTATCATCACAAAATATTGGCGAAATGAACGAGTTTTGCGGCGGATAATGTGTTATTTAGAGGCTGCATTGGGTGCCCCGTGTTCTCGCATTATACGGATATACCATCGATTACAGAATTTCGTCAAAACGACTCCAAATGACACCAAACTTGTCAGGGTGATTAAATGATCGTATTTGATGCTAGAAATAAGGTCCAGGTTGTAAAAAACGAAAGTTACCCTTTAAAGTAGTAAACTCTAAGTAAGAAGTAAGTGAGTATACACTTTAAAAACCAAGGTCACAGAGTGTTTTACAGAAGATTAAAAGGTTAAAAGAAGGCAAAAAAAAAAAAAAATACAGCAGGTGATGTAGAGGAAAACACAAAAAGTTCACAGAATAATTCAGGCAGAAGCAATAAGGTCCTTATCTTATTGGAGGAAAAAGTCATTACTATGTCACTGATATACTCTTGGTTTTGTTTCTAAATGATGAACAGTTTCTTACCAGTTGTTTCTTCTTCAGCTTAGTAATACGGCTGCAAAAGCCAGAGCCTCAAGAACCTAAAAGTCCAGCAACCGCGGCATCATTTCCTGATTCTCTGTTGTTCTCAGTTGTACTGAACATCAACTGACCCTTCAATCTCCTCTGTTGTGCTGGGAGCAAAGGCAGAAAGCCATCCAGATGACTGGTTCCTAGATGGAGGCATGGACCCTGACGTTTTGATGTAAAAATTGAATAATAACATGTAATAAATTGCTGCCTCCAGTTAATGGCCTGCTGCTTTTGAAAAGTGTAGCTGGTGTGAAGTGTTGGTGATGTTAGTCCAACATCAAGACTAAATGGCAGAAAATGGAATGGTGTGAAGCGGTGGCTTTAACATGAGACAATTCTCTGAAAAAGATGAAATAACAGGGACATGGGGATCAGTGTGACATTATCTGATTCTAATGACATTCATTTTGATCAATGTCAGCTGTTAATCAGCTGTGTATCCTCACTAACCTGGGAAGGTCGTGTATTCACACAGCAACACACTTCTTCTTCTGCTTTATAGTATTCCTGCAGCAGTTTCTGGTTTAGATGTGTTCCTCCAGCTCACATTAACAAGAGCCACTGTTTATTTATTAATTTTGAGTTTCATATTTTTTCACTGCCATTCTGAAAGATTCTCAAATCAGAGCATTTCCAAATAAAAGCCCACATTTATAACCTTTAAAATACTACCACCTGCCAACGGTGCAGCGGCCGCCCACACACACACATCTCTGCAGCTCCTCATTTTATGCTTGTCCGTCCACTTATTGCAAAGCCGTTTGCTAATCATGGATGCCGTGCGAGCCGGCTGCTGTGCAGAGGGGGCTGTGGAAGGATCTGAGGAGGTGACTGTCAAACCCAACCACGTCAAGAGTACGTCCTTGTGGGGAGCAATCTGCTCAAGTGAGAGAGGCCGATCTTCTCCGAGCGGTGATGTAACTGCAGTCTGAGATGGACTGTTGGAGCAGATATCATGGGCACAAGGAGTTCAGACACACAGCTGTGCAATTTGGATGCAAGTCATATTTGACACAGCCTGGGAGGACTGTTCTACAAGAGCAGGCAACGCTAGACGACAGCTACAGCGGTATGGGACGGGGCCAAATCCTGGTTTTAGAGCTGCAACAGTCTGACAAAAATCAACAAACAGATAAATGAAAGACAAAGACTGAGCTGTGATTTCAGCTTTGATTATTTACTTCCAGACTCACAAAGAGAAAGTTAGAAGAGACAGCCTGTCTCCCTCTCTCTCAGCCTCAGTGTGACCACCTCCCCTGTTCTTGCCTCCCTCCACTCACTTCCTGTAACATTTAGGGTAGATTTTAAGATTCTTTTGGTGGGTTGGGGTTGGCTCTCTATGTCAAGCTGGAGAACATTTTATTATTTCATGGTATTTTTTTAATGCTCTATAAATAAGGCTGGAGGGGACTAGATGGTTTGGACAGGGTAACTCTAACTACTGTAAGATTAAACTGAAAGCACAGTTGCTACCAGGTGGTCTAGTGGGTTACACAGCCCAACAGAGACCATATCCATATTTCACACACTCAGAGCACATGCTTCAACTCTTATTTTCAACTCCAGTAACAGAGGCAGGTCTGTATGTCTAACTCCTTCACTTTAAAATGTAGAATTGGTCGGAGCCGTTAATACGAAGCGAGTTTTATGTTTAGTTACTCCTCTGCCTCCTTTAGTAATACATGTACACTCTTAGAAATAAAAGTGCTATGTAGAACCATATAAGGTTCTTCGGCTTGTCCTCATAGGAGAACCCTTTTTGGCTCCAGGTACAGTAGAACCTTTAAAGATTCTACCTGGAACCCTTTTTTTTTTTTTTTTTAAGTATATATTTACCTGGAACCCTTTTTTTTTTTTTTTTTTAAGTATATATTTTTTGCTTTTCATGCGAACCGGGGCCGCCTGCAGTGAGGACTATAGTCTCAATACATGGGGCGGGTGCTCTACCAACTGAGCTAAACACCGCCCCCTACCTGGAACCCTTTTGAAGGGTTATTAACTTAAAGGGTTATACCGAGAACCCAACAATAAAGCGTTATATGTAGAAAAGGTCAAAGGTTTTTTATTTGTCATTTCATGTACAGTGTACACGAGATGAAATTGTGTGCTCCTCGATTAAAAGCAGTGCGAAACATCTGGACATTCAAATAGAATAAAAGCGTACGAAATAAAATCCCATGTTAATTAAAAAGATTAAAAAAGAATAAATAAATACTATTAGTAATAATAATAATAATAATAATAAAGCAGCAGTAAGGTAGAGTGGTTAAAGTGCAGCAACAGTTCTTAACAGCCATTCGACAGTGCGTTGTTCAGTGCTCTCACAGCCTGGGGGAAGAAGCTGTTGAGGAACCTTGTGGTCCTACACCGGATACTCTGGTATCGTTTACCGGAAGGCATCAGGGAGAACAGGCTGTGAGAAGGATGGTGGGTGTCTCGGATGATTGCAGCTGCGCTGTGGATGCAGCGCCTCCTGTACAGGTCTGCCAGCGTTGGAAGGGGGCAGCCTGTGATCCTGCTGGTTGTTTTTACCACCCGGTTCAGCTGCCGAACCAGGAGGTAAGGTTGTAGGTGAGGATGCTCTCCACTGTGCCCCTGTAGAAGGTGGTCAGATGGACAGTATCCCTACCAACCTACCAACCTTCCTCAGTCTCCTACCCAACACATAAAGGGTTCTACCTAGAACCATCTGTGAAAGGTTACACCTAGAACCCCCAATGAGAGGTTCTACAAAAATCCCTTTTATGGCGTATTGGTTTCACCCAGAAGCCTTACTGGGGGTTTCATCCAGAAAATATCCCACTTCTTACGGTTTCATCTAGAACCCACACAGGGAGTTCCACCAAGAACCCTTTTACTGGAACCCTTAGTGTTACCAAGAACCCTTGAAAAACCATTTCTTTGGGGAAAGGGTTTTTCAGAAGCAAATGGTTCCAGGTAGAACCTCAGCCCTTGTAGAAGAACACTTTTGGAACCCTTATTTCTAAGAGTGTGTTACATTTAGGGTAGATTTTAAGATTATTTTGGTGGGTTGGGGTTGGCTCTCTTTTTCATGCTGGAGAACATTTTATTATTTCATGGTATTTTTTTTTAATGCTCTATAAATAAGGCTGGAGGGGACTAGATGGTTTGGACAGGGTAACTCTAACTAAGATTAAACTGAAAGCACAGTTGCTACCAGGTGGTCTAGTGGGTTACACAGCCCAACAGAGACCATATCCATATTTCACACACTCAGAGCACATGCTTCAGCTCTTATTTTCAACTCCAGTAACAGAGGCAGGTCTGTATGTCTAACTCCTTCACTTTCTTTTAAAGAAGCTCCCGCACACTGTATCACTCTTTAGCTTATTTATTGGTAACGTTTCGGTCGAAGACCTTCATCAGACAGACTTCATTCAGGTGTGCTGAGATTTTCTTCTTTTGGTAACTCCTTCACTTTAAAATGTAGAATTGGTCGGAGCCGTTAATACAAAGCGTGGTTATGAGGCTCTCTCCTGCTACTCTCTCTGCGAGCTCAGTTTTATGTTTAATTATTCCTCTGCCTCCTTTAGTAATAATGATACATGTAGAAGTAGTTGCAGTAATAGAGGTGAGGCGCTCCACTGCTGTTCCCTCTCCCTCCTCCCAGGAAACCAGAGCGGCTGAGCAGTGGTAGAGGTGACATTAGTCAGTCAGTCAGGGACACTTGGGACTGTTAGGCTGGTCCTGCTGTAAAACTGCGACCACACTCGTGCCCACTGAGCCAAACTGAGACTTCGCATTTCTCCCTTGAATGCATCATATCAAAGTTTGAGCAGAATCTCTGCGGGCGAACAGATGGCTAATGAAGACCCATGCATCCTCAGTGATAACATGACATCAAGCACACAGTCGGTTTTCAAGTGTAAGGACACTGAGACTCTTTTCTCTCCATGAGAACGAGCAAACAGAGAGGATTCATCGCGAGGTGTGAAGTGACAACAAGACACCCTTGGATTTGAGATTTTCTGAAGACACACACACAAACTCAAACACACACATAAACTTCTGAGCGCTGACATATGTTAAATCCGTGCGACAATACGAACATATTGCTGGCTTTGTCACATCCACCTACGCACGTATAGGAAAAGAACCACTTGTAGGAATGCTGTGCTTGCTGCATATACAAGATATGCCTGAGACTGACTGTGTTGTCACTATATGAGCTTCACTGACACCAGGTCAGAACATGAAGCCATACAGGTGATGCATATGGAAATGTTTCCTATCAGACAGGTACATACGGTTGGAGAGGAACCAGAAGCAAAGATGCTTACAGACATTACCACTGAACTTGGTTTTCTGTGTTAAGCAGAGAGGTTCAGCAAACACACACACACACACACACACACACACACTCGCATGCTCACACTCACTTGCAGAGCCACATCTTACTCCCGGGTGAAGAAGACTGTGTGCATCAGCATAGAACAGCACAGAGCCTTGAGGTGACAGCCAGACACAGAGCTGGTGTTGGCCTGACAACACCAGCCTCCTCTCTCCATCTCTCCATCTCTCCCTCCCTGTCTCAGTACTCAGACCTCTCTCTATCTCTCTTCCTCGAGCCCCTTTCTCCATCTCTCCTCTTCCTGTTTCTCTCTTTCCAGGCTGCACTGCACTGCTGTGTGCAGATATTCAATTAAAAGGCTGTTGAATACAAACTTAAATGGTATACTACACAGTCACACGCAGAGAGTGAAAGGGAGATGCAGCAGTAGGTGCAAAGGGATGGGGACTTCTGGAGGTATTTGTCATTGAGATACAGTATGAGAAAGTGTAGATGGATGCAGTTTTTATCATCGCTCTGATTTTTTTTCTTTGGTGAACAGAAAGGATGTCACTTGCAAAAAGACTGTTTCATTCTCTCTCTCTCTTTGTTTTCTCTCAGATGAATTCTCTGTGATAAAACTCAAATCTATTTTTAAATGAATCAAAGTGTAAATGGCAGCAGCATGCTGTTGTCGAAATGCTGTTGATTCCGTCCTTTGGGTTACACTCAATCAAGCTTTAATTCAAAGAACCATTTTTCTTTAAAAATCTTGAGATCATATTAATCAGTTTACACTGATCGACTGAAACCTTATAACCAGTAACCTGTTTTAAAGCTGCATATTTCTAATGTTCTACAGTATTTGAAGTGTTAATCCATTAGAAGATACTTTTGTGGTTTTAAGAATCACAAACTTATCTCAGTGTAGTTTTATATCTCCGCTCTAAGGCTCCTCTCTGAAGATCTAGTAACAACAGGTCAAGGAGCCAATCAGAAGACAGCAGGCTCTTATCCTCGCCCCTGAAAATGAAACAAAACTTGGAAATCTGACTTAAAAGATACGAGACTTTTTAATAATTTGTGTCTGATGTGTGAAATCCACTGATATCTTGCAAACCCTAACAATCTTTTGAAGATGCACCATGAAGACAATATGAAGGGGCAGATCTTGGTCTGTATGAAAGTCTAAAGACTCCTTTCTCAACATACTGTATGGCCATTTCTCTGCTTCAAAAATCAGCAGTTCATGTATTTCACCAGCACACTAAGAATTACTCAAAGTTGGGCAACTGTCTGTTACACAGCAGCCATCACCTTTTTTTTAATCTCAGGGTTTTTGGTGAAATACTTCACAGGGATAGCTCAGCTCACAGAAAGCCCACGGTGCAGGTTGTACCAGCAGCTTTAAGTGTTTCCTAAAAGATGAAACGTGTAATAAACAACCTTTTTTCTCACCCAGAATTATAATGATTCATCTGCAACGGTTTGATAAAGCAGCCGATCAATACAAAGTGCGCACTGTAAGTGAGGTGCAGATCTCTGAGCACCATGAAAACAATGCAGGTTGGTTCAAATAAATGGAAATCAGGCAGCGGCGCTCTTCTCTCCAATGCATTTGATTATTCTTTAAGATGTTTTGGGCTACACTGTGAACAAGGAGGGATATGAGAGAAGAGCACTGCAGGATGAGCAGCACAAATTGTCATTTATGCCTAGTCATACATGGCCAATCATCAGGAGAAAACTCTTTTCTGCGAGTAAACTTTCCCTACTATGTCCAGCTGTTCGGCTCTGTCTCTGCAGGCAGCGAACATCTGTTTTGATAAAGAATAATTCATTGGAGAAGCTGATTTGCCCGCGAGGAAAATACTCAACCCTGGCTGAGCTAATACACGAAACAACCTTTCCCTAATTTCCCTTCTCTTGTCACACTTGCTTTTTTTATTCATAAATTTTCCTTTGCAAATTCACTATCACCATAGGGCACGGCTGCTGATGCAGCTGATTAGTGTCTCACAGTGTATCTTATGCCTCAATGTAAAAGCTGCAGCAGAGTTGGAAATAGTCAAACACCAACAGTGGATATTCTAACAATGAAACTAAACACTGCTCAGGCTTGGTCCATTTGTATGTACCTGAAAAAAATCTTCAAGTTTTAGGTTGAATTCCAGTCCCGCCCTTAGCCCTAGCCCTTGGCCCTAACCCTTCGTTCAGGGGTGTCCTGATTCTGGTTCAGACGAGGGTCAGGGGGAAGTGGTAGGGCTATCTCGCCTTCGAAATGAAGATTTTTCAGGGGCACACTACAAACCGAGGGCTATGACGTTTCCCAGAATGCATCTTGCGGCAAACGGCAGCTGTTTGATTTCTCACCGTAGCGCTGTTATTATGTCATTTTGTTAAAGGAGTCATCACCCGGAAATCGCAATTTCTCTTGTTAAAACATGCATATTGGTGTTTGACCTCAGTTGAAACTTGCCTGAAAAGCTGGAGTTTGAAAGTGGCGCTCTTTTCCACCAAACTGGTTCTGGCTCTTTTTCCGAACAGGAATAGCACACAATGGTGTGCCTTCCTAAAACAGGAGATTTTGATTCTGCTCCAAAGAACCACGGTGACTTTTCTCACCGTGGAGGCTAGTTGAACCTCTTTCACCACCTAAGCTGCTCCTGTCCGCTACCTGAAATCGACCTGAAAATTAAAACCCGGTACCAGAGGGCTGTTTATGTTTTGGAGTCTGCATGCAGGCAAGCCCCCCCCCCTGGCTCTGTCCTTCCTGCGGCGAATCAACGCGCGCCTCATTACATATTATACAATGCACATCCGGACCAGTCGTAATCTCGCGTGATAAAGTCGCGGTACGAAAAAGGGTCAGAACAAGCTCAATGTTTGATTAAATTTTTTTTTTTTTTTCTAATAAGTTTTACGAATTGATCCAAAGCGATCCAAGGGGGGCTGGATAGGTAAAAAACCAGGTTATGGCTCCTTTAAGTTTTCATATTTTTTCATGCGAGAAAGTAGCTGTTTAGATCCCCAATGTGAGGTCGGTTTATCCACATGACGGCTGTTTAGATGTTTGCTCCCATGTTTTTGTGGAGCAGATCAGCGGCTCATCACAGAGCCGGCCAACCTCTCGACGTCATCCCGGGAGAAAAGGCGATCCCTAATTAACTTACTCGCAGGTTTTTAACGGTTTTCCGCCGGGTATACATTCTTTTTAGGAGATAAATGCTGCTCTCATTGATGAAATGTAACAATTTTGGATGTCGCATTTGTTTGTTTGAATTAAAAGTGAAGCTTCATGTGTGTATTGGACAGAGGAGCAGCGCTGTAGGGGCTCTGGAGCCACGGACAGAAATCACCACATTTACATCAATAAATAAATGTTTTACAATGAGCCGATCAGTCTGCATTACATTTTATTTTATTAAGTTAACATGGTTTTGAATACAGGATTTGTAGCAAAAGCTTTTCACGTGAAAGCCAGCAGAGACTAGTGATGACGTATGTGACTGTAGTGTGACCGCTCTGCCCTTTACAACACACAACACATTTCCAAGTATGTTGCGTTTGAGTGTTTCTGTGGTTTTACTTTAAATTCCAATAGCCTCCCCCGTCGTCGTCTGTCTTGTGAACAACAGCGCACTAAATTTAAAACACTCCCTCACCAGAATCCCTCAGTGGAGCTCTGAGCCGTGCAATTATTTCATTGACATTACTTTATTGCGTTGTAATTAAAGTAACAAAGTTTCCTGTGGTGACAGGCTGACATAATGATTTTCAACATCAGCCAAAAATAAATTAATAACAAAGTCAGACCTGGTTTTCAAAGCAAGTGAAACGAAACGTCAGAGATGTTGCACAGTCGTAAATAATCTGGTCCGGGCTGATTCTAATGGAAATGCAGAGATTTTAACACTAAGAGCATCAACAACAGCACAGATGATTTCTCATTAATCTACCATTTAAGTAACAAATGAGAAAACCAGAGAAATTCCCCAAACGTCTGAGATGTTTGTTTCAGAATAATATTCCTCAACACTGTCTTCCTGTTTCAGGGCTGGCACTGACGTCTCCATTAACAAACTCTCTATAGTCAACGATATTGTAACTGCTGTAGTCATGCCAACCACCTTGTCCTTGACATTTTTCTACTGCTTCCCAAAGTCTATTTTTACTCTTTTGTCAAGTGTTGTGTATATCCAACTCACCGGCATCTCAGCATTGTTGCACCTTGGTTTTCTTACGCATCTCTACATCCACCTCATTGTACAGCCACGGTGCTAACACTGCAGCTGTTAGCAAGCTACGGTATTCATGCTTCACACCTGGGTGGCTGATGCATGGCTGGGAGGTGGCAGGAAGCTAAAGGTTACAGCAGTGCTCTGGGTTTGTAATGAGGAGGTTTGCTGGTTTGTACAGAGGCTGGAGAGGCCAGAGGAAATGTTATATTAAATCTCATCTTTTTGGATGAGTCTCCAGTGCCTCTGTTTGAACTGTGTTCCTGTTACACCACTGGGATCAAAAAATGGACTGAAGTTGATGTTTTGAACCAGGAACCAGTTTACCACATCAGAAGCTTCCCTCATTTTTAGCCAGACGTCCACGGCGGTCTGTCCGTCACTTGATCTACCACTTTGGTGAAATACCTCAACAACCACTGGATGGATTGAAGTTCAGTACAAACATTCATAGCCCCCAGACGGCCGATCATTTTGATCTTCACTCTCTTTCTTCTAGGCCCACCAGCAGGTTAAAGTTGATTCTGTCTTCAATATTTACCAAATGGTTTGGCACAAAACCTGCTACCAACACACTGGTGATCACAGAACCTTTCCTCTAAATCATGTCTGAGTTAAATGCAGAGACTGCTTGCTGAAAAACTGCCCCCAACGGGCATGCGCATCAGCAATGTCGCATGAATTTCCCTCTAAAACAACTGGTCTGGTAACGTTGTGTTATTATCTCATAGCGTGGTGAATGTGCAGGTCACAACTTGTCCACCAGAGCCTTTTAGAGTTGTTGGATTGTGCATTTGATGAGGGAAACAAATAAATCCCACGAGCCTCTGTAGAGTAGCTCTAAGCAGCTGGCAGCTCTGCTTAGCCATTCTAAAAATAGCTGCAACCAACAATTAAATGGGCCAATTTGCAAAAATTTTTAACTATCCCTTTAAAAGATGCCATACAAGCTATACATACAAGTATGCCTATGCCAGCTCTGTCCACAGACTGTGCACTGTAGATATGGATGTGCACAGGCATACAGTACAACAGCTGAAAAAAGTGGTTCCAAATCAAATGACTATTTCACAGCAAAAAAAATATTCTAAATAAATAATCATATGCAAATGATGGTGTGAATTACACTGATGGTATCACTATAGACAGCTTCTTCACAAAACTACCATTTTGAGGTAGATATTTTTTGCACAGTAGTACTATATCTCAACAACTGGCAGTCTTTTGGACAGCCATGGATTTGGGTAGAGACACCTGGGGTGCCAAGAGAATACACGACATGAATGACTTTGATGTTCTTCAAATACTGTGTCTAGATCCACCACCAGGAGCTTATTTTGAAGTGAAGTGAAGATAGTGCAAGTGAAATCAACAGCTACCAGATGGTTTGGCAAATATTTTTGTTTCCTTGTGAGCTACTTGTTATATTAGTCTGTATTTCTAATCATATATTCAGAGGAGTGACAATTTTTCAACAGTTTTTTTTTTTTTTGCAGTAATGCCACAAATCTATTCAACAAATAAAAGTGCGTTTCTACATTGGTTCCCCTGGCATCAGATCTGATTCGACTGCATGCACTGAGTAATTACCCTGCTACACTCAAAACTTGTGATAACGTGTTTGTGCCCCTGACAAAAATTTATGGCAGGTATTGTCTGGTTGGGTATCATTTGTGCAAAACACCCCAATTTAAAAGTTTTGGTGAACAATTTTTTATTTTCTATGCGAACAAATTAGCTTACCCCTTTCCCACAAGTTGTTGTGTGCATTTCTTTCAGTTGCTTTACCTGGCTTCATATTTTGTTCTGTTCAACCCCCTTAGCAAAAAGTAGTTTATCAAAGTGTACTACTCATTTTATACTAAAACTGAGGCAGTATACTTGGAAGTGTACTTTTCTGAACTTAAAATGACCTCATGAAGTATACTTTAATAAACTAAAAATGTGGACAAGAAGTATATTTAGTACACTAGGAGTATGAGTATACTTGTATACTTAAAAGTGTACTTTTGTATATATGAAATTGTATTTTTGTAATCTTAAAATGACCTTATTAAGTATACTTTAATAAACTAAAATGTGGACTAGAAGTATATACTTTGTACATGAGTGTACTTGTATACTTGAAAGTGCAATGCAATGCAATGCAATTTGTATTGCCCGTTTTCACGAACAGTTTGTCTCAAAGGGCTTCACATGACATCGTAACAACATCCTCTGTCCTTAGACAGTAAAACTTAAAACTTAAAATGACCATATGCAGTTTACTTTAATAAACTAAAATGTGGACTAGAAGTATATACTGTACTTAGTACACTAGGAGTATATAGATGAGTGTACTTGTTATATACTTGAAAGTGTATGTTTGCATACTTGAAAGTGTACTTTTATAACCTTAAAATGTTCCAATTTAGTCCGAAGAAGTATTAAATTAGTACACCTTCTGGTACGCTACATGGTCCATAGTATACTATACGTATACTTATACTCAAGCATACTTAATAAAGTGAACTTCATGTATAGGCTACTACTTTTTGCTTAGGGCTGGCCTAATGTTGTGAAAAAAAGGATGTGTGTTGATGAAGAGTAGAATGAAAGACTAATTAAAATGTAGTAACTATGCTGACAGCTGTTGCCAGTAGTGATGTTCGATACCACAAATTTCCTTTCGGATACGATACTGAGTAAAATTCAGGCTGGTATCGGCGATACCGATCAGATGGTAAATCTAATAAAATAAAAAAGTAGTGTATTTCAAGTCATAAGGATGCAGGACCTCAGAGTATGACGAGGGAATGAGGTAGTGGCATCATTTACTGTAGAATGTAGCCGAAAATAGTGTTTCGAACACTAAAAAAAGAACATAAGTAAAATAATAAAACCATAAATTAAATAAGAGAATGATAAACAAACTTTTTTTTTTATTCATTCATTTATAATGTTATTTATAATTCAGATATTACAGACTTCCTCTTCACTGTTTGTGGCACCGTGTTTTGTGGCACCACGCTGACTTTGTGAGCAGCATGCTGCTGCACTTACGCATTACACACTTACCCAGGCGGAAGAAAAAGTAGTTCCTACCAACCGTGTGTTATTAAGACAAGATCTGAATAGTTTAGTTACTTTCCACTGTGTTCCTGTTAATCACAGCCTATACATTACCACAAATGACTAAAGTATCAAAAGTATCGATATTTTCACTTGAGTATCGATTCTAGAGCAGACAGACCTGGTATTGGAAGTATCAATATTTCAGTATCGATCTGCACATCATTAGTTGCCAGACACAATGTTACTTACTGACCATAAACCAGTGGCCTCTGAAGTTGGTAACATGCAGGCTGGAGTGATATCTAGGCTCTGCAAAACTATAGTAGATGTACACATTTCAAACCTACTCACATACTTTTCATGCAGCGCAGTTATCTCACACTTGGAATAAGATAACACACTCTGCAATTTCATGTGTGGAGAAGAAAAGCAGGCACAATGCAGGGCAGCGAATGAGAAACGCTCCCACCTGCAGCTACTGTGGAGACGAGCCTGAACGCAACACTTCAACCCCAAAACTCTGCCCCGAGAGCTGTGAAGTGGCCGATAGTAAAAGACTGGTTGCACTGGGCATCTGCCAGGTGTGAATGTGTGCTGCTCAGTGTGAAGTACGGTGTCACTGAAAACACACACAGCAGAAAATGAGAACTACAGAAGAGGAAACCACTGCCATCTCATCTGGAAGTGATGGTGATATCTGAGAGTGTTTGATGCCTAGTCCGAGTCCCGAGGGAGTTTAAACGTATTAAACAGCTGTATGAAGCAGTTTATTTCCCAGAAGGATATACGCTGATGTCTCCATAATGTAACCTCAGGGGGAATTGTGGAATGAGATGATGTGGTCTGATGTGGTCTGATGTGGCGTATGTGCAGGTATGAGCATCCATCTGTCTGCGTCCATTCTGTGACGCCACAGCTGCCATTAAGACATGAAGGTGTTTATGATGCCAATAGAAAACAATCAGACTAAATTGTGAAAATTAAAATAAAAGATACATCTCTCTACAACTTGGATGTTCATTTCTTTATGGTTTTTGTCAGGAAACACAAGCCGGTGGTGATCAGACAGGTTGTTAACAAGCAGCTTAACCAGATTTTTAAACGTAACATTTCATTCATTTTCTTCCTTTCTTTATACAACTTTGTTTCATTCATCAATCAAACAAAAACAATTTAAATGCCAACACTCTGAAATCTTGAATGAAAAGGAGCAGAAAGAGGAATAATCTCAGTTTCCTCCGTTTATCCATTACTTTTATTAATAGTACCAGGTTTTTACCAACTCTTAGAAACAGCATGGTGCTCAGATGTTACAGCTCATTCCTGCTCTGTCGGCTGGTCACATTTATTTTTTATTTATTTGTTATGTGACAGTAAATATTCTCTACTAACTTTCTTCTGCATCACATCCCTAGGGTTTATTCTGAACTTCTGAAATTTACCTTTCTTCTAAACCAAACTCATGGAATTACATTTTAAAGATATTTCGGTGACTTTTTGTGCTTTAAAGGAGTCATCACCTGTGTTTTTTTACGTATCCAGTCCCCCTCAAATTGCTTTGAATCAATTCTTAAAACTTACATTAAAAAAAAAAGAATCAAACATTGAGCTTATTCTGACACTTTTTCATACGGCAACTTTCTCTCGTGAGAGTAAGCGCAAGGTTTTGACTGGTCTGGATGTTCATTGAATTAATATGTGGCACGCATTAATTGGACGTAGGAAGGACCCGGCATGGTGGCTGGCCCAGTGGCCCAGTGGGCTACAGTACATGCAGGCATGTATTTATTGACGCAAATGTGGTGATTTCTGTCCGTAGGCTACAGAGCCCCGGAGCAGAGCTGCTGCTCTGTGTGAAGCTGCACTTTTCAACCAAACCAATACTGCCACAATTGTTAGATTTCATCAATGAGACCAACATTTATGTCCTAAAAAGAATGCGGTAAACTTTTACAAACCTGCAGGTAAGTTAAAGCAGATATCAGTGGAATGTTTTTGTTAATATAAGTCCTAAATAGTCCTATTTTCCGTCAGCAATCACTTACATGGAGTGTTTCAGCCGTAACACGAGTCTCTCCGTCACTCTGCTCTGCTGTAAACCAGGAGAAAATTTTCCTTGTGGGATACAAGTGTTATCCAATGAGGAGAGAGAACGGCATGAAGGGCTGTGTGCAGCCAAGGGAAAAACGCGTGAATGTGGTGACGGAGCACGAGGACCAATAGATGCCTGACGAGGGCGGGGGCTGCTAACTCATGGTGCGTTCAAGGAAACTCGTACTTTGTGTTTTTCCTTCCTGTGAAGTCATACCAGTTCGATCTGGTATCCCACGGGGAAAGTTTACGAGTGGTCGTTATAGTGACTTTCACAGACAACAGGACGGTAAAAACACGAGTTACAGGTTACCTGGAACGCTACAAAGTCGTAGTTGTGACTTGAAGCTGTAACTTACGTTTCAAAAGCCTGCCTTGAACGCAGCATTAGCCGAAACGGCCGTACCGCTGATATCTGCTTTAATTAATGATTGTTTCCTCCCTGGGCATGACGACGTAGTTTGGCCGGTTAACGAGCACATCAGGCGGGTTTCTGAGGAGGCGCTCGTCCGCTCCTCTGGAGCTCGCTGCAGCTTCACTTCTCCCAACGTTGGAGCAAACTTCTAAACAGCCATCATTTGGATAAACCTTACTTTCTCGCATGCAAAATTCTTAAAACTTAATAAAGTGATGAAATAACAGCGCTACTGGGAAATAAAACAATAAGTAACGGCAGCGTAGGGAAAGTCGGGGTGGTGGAAGAGAGGAGTGTTTCTGAAAGCAGGCTCCAGCCATAGCAGCAGCGGTGTGCTGCCTCATGAGCTACTCTGGCTTCAACAAAGAGCCCAAATGAAAAAAGCCTCGTTCAAACCCCAGGTTTTCAGGCAAGTTTCCACTGAGGTCCAACACCAGTATACATGTTTTAACAAGGAAAAATGCGATTTCCGGGTGATGACTCCTAAAGGACAGTAAATGATAGGATCAGAGACAAGCTGATTAATAAGCCTACTCATGTTATTTTTCCCCTAATTGAAATATATATAAATGTGTTTTTTTTCACCCGCCGTAATTTATGTTTTTTATGTTTTTTTCAAATTAGCCGATCAGTTTCCTACTGTACGTACCCCCCTGGCAGCTGCAGGAGTATTCCCTCCCTGGTTGGAAATCACTGGTGGAGATTATGAGTGTCTCATTGATCACCCCGCTTTAGATCAGCGAGTGTCTGTGAAGATACTGTGAAGTCTTGTGATGCCTCTGTCACAATCTCCCAGCTCCAAAACCACAGAGTCACATTTATGGAAAACTAATGAATGCATGTGTCATATGATGCATACGATACTATAAGGATATGTGAATACTTGAACGGCGACTCCAGCGAGAACATATCAAACACTTAGGAGAGACGACTTGACTGTTTCGCAAATAATTACTTTCAAGAAGAGAAGCAGCTTTTGGTGACGGGAGCTTGAAATCCTCTCATGGCTGCGTGGCAGATAGAGACGGTCCCTGTGGACTGCAGAGCCAACAGGATGCTCTGTCTGTCTGTGTGTATGTAAGCTGACTACCACACCTGAAGCTGACTAAGAGCTGCAGCGTTAGAGAGCTGAAGACCCTCCTGTGTGCTGAGCTGGTGGCCAGCTGTCACTCACAACCAAGGCCGGGTTGCTTTGCCTTTTCTTGCTATTTTTTTCACTTTATCCATGTTGTTAGGGTATGATAATATGGCTGTCCGTTATATCACACCAGCCCACGGGGTATGTCACTCAGAAAGACATTTCATGTTATATAAGCATTCCATTTACATATCGATTTGCATAAAATTCTTAACGCCGGGTGTTGTTCACTGTGCCCTGCCGTTATTATCTCAAAGAGAGAAGTGAAGGAGATGGAAGAGTCAGCCAGGTGCTGAGAGGGTTCAGCCTCCTCTTCTCGCTGGTTCCTAATAGTGTCGGACTAACTTGATATGTTTCCGTCTGACTGAGCAGAAGCAACCACCCAAACACCAGAGGACTGATATGACTCTCAGGCAGACCTCACCTCGGACAGTTGAATGCAAAGCTCTGCTCTGTGCAATCCTTAACTGTATCTGACTCTCAGTTTGGGCTTTGGTGACGTGAATCACGTGGTTGAGTCGTGATCTCTGCAGCTAAGAAGTCTACAGTAAATAGTTGTGATCCTGTGCTGAGCTAGAAAAGGTTATCCATGGCTTAAATCCTGCTTGAACTGACCACGGTTCTTCTACAATAGAAGCATTAGTCAACATGCAGCAGCTGCTCTGAGCTGGTTAGCTGGACACAGACCTGAGGGTGAGTGTCAGCTCAGGTCTTGGTCTCCTTGTATTTACTGAACGGATGCAGTGCTTAGTGCTTCTACCAAGGCTTCCTACTGCACTGAAGCTTTAAAGGATAACTTTAGTTTTTTACAACCTGGACCTTATTTCTAGCATCAAATACGATCATTTACTCACCCTGTCATTTGGAACTGTTTTTCATTTCCATTAGTTCATACAGTATATCCGTAAAATGTGAGAACACGGTGCACCCAATGCAGCCTCTAAATAACACATTATGGAAAATTTGTTCATTTCAAATATTTAGTGATGATACACTAGTGTTATTCCCCTCCGAGCCCGTGGTGGCATGTTATCAACATCATATCCTCCAGGCTGACCTACTAACCTCTGATCTGGATGATGTCATCTCCGACTGGTGCCCGGAGTTCTGATAATAATCATTCCGCGTTTTTCGGCATTCTGGTCCTTTTTAGCTCAACTAGCCAGAGCTGTAGTGAGGATCCAGGCTGAGGAGAGGAAGCCTTGGAAGCTGAACTTCATCCAGCTGCTCATTTTGTTCTGACGAGTCAGAAACATGCAGAAACGGACCATAGCATTAGCGATAGCAACCCCGCCCGTCCGCTACCTCGGAGATGACATCATCCAGGTCAGAGGTCAGTAGGTCAACCTAGAGGAGCAGGATGTTGATAACATGCCACCACGGGCTAGGAGGGGAATAACACTAGTGTATCATCACAAAATATTGGCGAAATGAACGAGTTTTGTGGCGGATAATGTGTTATTTAGAGGCTGCATTGGCTGCCCCGTGTTCTCGCATTATACGGATAATGCACATCCGATTGGGGCTAATTTCGTCAAAACGACTCCAAATGACACCAAACTTGTCAGGGTGATTAAATGATCATATTTGATGCTAGAATTAAGGTCCAGGTTGTAAAAAACGAAAGTTATCCTTTAATGACGCCTCTCACTTGTCAGTCACTTTGGATGAAAGCATCCACCACATGACCACATGGAACTGTACATTTCCATTAGTTCATACAGTGAAAAATTAAACTGAAGCAGTGCTATCAGCTCTGTGAAGTTTGGACAGTTGTGCTTTAAAGCCCCAGTTTCAAATATATCTTTAATAAATACGTATTTGACTGAAGTGGAATCACACCCGCATACAAATGAAAGCTTTCTCCTACCTTAGAATGAGTTGTTACAAGTCGTTACAAATATACAAGGGGGGGTGGGTGGCACCGAACCTTGGCGGCCATGTTGCATCGCCATTTTTCACGTTGAGTGGCAGCGTGACCGTAGGTAACCACGGAAACTGAGCGGAGCTGTCGGCTCAGGGAGAAAGTTTTCCAGGTAGCGCCTGTTAAAACTGTCACCACTGTGTAGTGTGAGGAAGGACGGAGGCACTGATGGTGCATTCAGGTGCAGTCAGACACCTGAATGACGCCATCGGCAAACCAACCAGATGTCATTTTACTCAACGAGAGAAAGGTGGTAAAACAATACCACATCACCATGACAACATATTGATACGCCTGTATTGTTTTGCCTCGTGCTCAGGGCTGTTGCTAGGAATTCTGGGCCACTGACTTTTCCACTTTTTTCTTAAGGCATATTCACACCAGGAAAGTCCGATAGTTCACTTGCTTTGGTGCAGGCTACTTTTTTTTTTTACTTGGTGCGGTTTGTATTCATATTGTGCATCCTTACCGGCGATGGTTGCGTCCTCTCCAGCATCTGATAAATGTTTTCCACTGACCAGATATCAAGGAGGCAGCATGTCTATCTGTAAAAGTAAAAGTTTGGTTTGCATTCACACTGCACGCGAATCGCACCAGGGTTCGTTTGGGACTCTGGTACGGACCAAACAAGTGAACCGAGTCCCAGCTGCAGAGGTGGTCTCGGTTCACTTGTTTGATCCGCACCAGAGTCCGGTAGTTTGTATTCACACCTCCCCAAAAAGTCCGCACCAGAGGAAAAGTCAGTTTCAAGCGGACCAAACGAGCCTGCTGTGAATACGCCCTTAGACTACAGTACGTACGTATTATCATTTTTTATTTATCCTACTTTGTTTTGATGCTAATGCAGCATTACTATGAGTATTAGTCAGGGTCTTATGCAGAATAAATCAGTCATATAAAGATTAGACTACTGGGTTTTTTGTGGGTCCTACTGGGCGCTGGGCCCCTAGAATTATCATCACCTTTCTCCCCTAAACAACGGTCCTGCTCGTGCTGGTGGACCACTTGTTTACATAGAGGCTTGTTCATCCTGTTCCATGCAGCGTCTGTTGTCTGTCTGACATCTGCCGCAGTTCACGTGAACACAACATCAAGAATACGTTCAGATATGCAATCGCACCGCTAGATGGGGGGAATTGCTACATACTGGGGCTTTAAGCTAAATCCCGTTTCTGGTAAAGCATGCAGAAATCCAGCTGATGCTGATGGGAACCATTAGTTCTGCTATTGGCACAAACATTTCTTTAAAGGAGTCATCACCAGGAAATCGCAATTTCTCTTGTTAAAACATGCATATTGGTGTTTGACCTCAGTTGAAACTTGCCTGAAAAGCTGGAGTTTGAAAGTGGCGCCGTTTTTAAGTTTCCTGTTTTTGAACAGGAATAGCACACAAGGGTGTGCCTTCCTAAAGCAGGAGATTTTGATTCTGCTCCTACGGTGACCTCACCGTGGAGGCTACATAAATGCCTGAATTCCGTAAGGTTCGTCATTTAGTGTGTGCGCCATGACAGGGGGCTGTTTATGTTTTGGAGTCTGCATGCAGGCTGTTGTTTGAGTTTGTGTCTGTCCTTCCTGCGGTGAATCAATGGACCCTCATTACATATTATACAATGCACATCCGGACCAGTCAAAACCTCGCGCATAATCTCGCGTGATAAAGTCGCGGTAGGAAAAAGGGTCAGAACAAGCTCAATGTTTGATTAATTTTTTTTTTTTTTTTCTAATAAGTTTTATGAATTGATCCAAAGTGATCCAAGGGGGGCTGGATACGTTAAAAAAAATAGGTTATGACTCCTTTAATAAACTAAACTCTGACCTGATTGACCTGAAAGTTAGAACAATTCATCTTAAAGAGAAGAGGAGACCATGAATGTGTGTATGTGTATGTAACTCCATGGCAGCCCATTTGATACACATTCAGGGTTATTTGAAGCCACACTCTAAAACATTTTATATTTGGTTGGTTTTGTTTTCCCTTCTGGGACAATAACATTTATTTGATTTGATTTGATTTGATTTGATTTCTAAACCAAACATTCAGGCAGGTTTTCCACCACATGCACACATGCAGTAAAAGATAAAGATGTCTAAAAAGTACTTGCTAACTTTTTTAGTAGGTACCTATTTATGTCCCTGTTCTGTAGTTCTGCTCTCTTTCACAGTCAAACCTAAGGAGAGTCAGTGGCGAAAACCTCTTCAACACAATCTGACGTTGCATCTTCAATCCTGGTTAACGCCTGCAGTTTGGGGATGAAATCCAACAACTACCAAGAACAAACTCCCAACACTTTCTAACTAACAACATCTACAAGGTGTAACTCACTGGAATATTAAATTCATATCAAACACTTCAGAAAAGTGTAGCAGACATGCAGCTCCACAAAGTGCTGCACTCATTTTCAGGAGGCCTCTGTGTCCGTGTCCATCAAAAGCCAACAACAATGTAGCATACCATCTGTATTCATTTGCTGTTCCAAAGGCAAGACAGCCAGATGATTCAGCAAATCTCTCCACAAACACAAGCCCAGGCTTCTTGGGGGGAGATTTTCACTTTTCCCAGTGACTGAATCACAGGGTTTATAAACTGTCAGCGTTGCACACTGACTCTGCCACGCCGGCTCGCGCTGACGCAAAACGCTGCTATTGTCATTACAGTCGAAATGAACTCTTATCACTGAGAGAAACACTGAAGCAGCTAATTATGTCGGCCTATATCATACCGCAATAGACTGTCAATTCAACTGCTCTAATGCGTTTCACAGCTTAGACGGCAGCTTTAACCGGTGAAATATCTTTCAATAAACCCTTTGTGACTTTTCCCGGACCCACTTGATAAATCAGTCAGGTTTTCACAGTTCAAAATCAGACTATAGATGCAATAACCACTTAAGAACCGGACACAAATCCACAGTAGCGACCAACTCCACTCACGGGGAGCTGGTTGGCCATCACTAAGCCCCCAGATTCAGAGGTGGCAAAGTGCCTGTCATGGCACACATTTTGTGGCCTCTAGATGTTTTATTTTGTTGTAATCTGTCATAAAAGAGACTATATTGTTAGGTGTTTTTCTATTGGTCAGTTAAGGTCATGTGACCATAAGTTACAGGAAGTGCAGAGTGCCTTAGAGAGGCTTTGCTTGTAAGTTTTGTTAGTTAATCTGTATATCTGTTCCACAGAGCATATAAATACTTTACTGTACAAATTCTTGAGTCGAATTTAACAACACAATAACTGTTTGCTAATATGGTTTGCTAATGCTAAGCTAAGTTCACTAATGCTAAGCTAAGTTTGCTAAGCTAAGCTAAATGTAGCTTATTGCTACGGATTTTGCGTTGAGACCGTATTCAATGTAAATTCATTCTGGCTTGTATTTTTGTGAGTTACTAAAGTACTGTAACTTTATATTCATTTCAGTTTTACAAAAAAGGATGGAAAAGAAGAGTAAAAGGATTCAGTAAACATACTCCTGTGTCCGACTCTCTCTAAATCCTGCTGTTAGCTATCTGTCGGTTTGTGCGTACGGTACACGCCTCAGGGACAGAATAGTGCCTGGCATCCAAGTTGAGGGTGTAAAGCTCACTTGTGTAATCATACAAAAGCATCATGTAAAGAGCCAGAATGTCAGTTGAGACGTATAGAGTTGGGAGGATTGACAGATGGGACATCAGTGGTGTTTTTCAGTTTCATTCCTGTCTTGATGGTTCATTTGATTTGTCGATCATCAACAGAAACAATAGATGAAAAGCATGTTTGTAATGTCTGAATGAAGCCCTCCCTTCCACTCCCACATACTGTATGCACACACACACAAACACAACCCAATCCATCCATACTGCAACATCTTTAGTTCCAAACACTGACTCTCTACAAGGCTGAAAATTGTTTGTTTTTCTCTTTTTTCTGTATTGGAGAGGAAAAACACACCAAAGCGTCCATTGATCCAGCTGTGCAAACCTTCCAAACCAGAAAATCTCATTTAGCTGCTGGCCATCCATCCAAACAGTTCAACAGTCCAGAGGTACAAACTGCTAAATGGCAACTTCAGTGCTGCTTCATTAGCCTCCCTGAAGCTCTGAGGATCACACAGCAGAGGTGAATTTTAGGTGGAACCAGATGTGTGGTGCAACTAGGGTGGCAAAATTCCGGGAATTTTCAAAGTTGGAAACTTTCCATGGGAATTAACGGGAATTTATGGGAATATACGGGAATTAACGGGAATAAATCGGAAATTTACAAAATTGAAGGTTGGCCCTTAACAGGGAACTTAAATATAGTTGGAGAAAATATATTGTAGCATAATCTTGGCTAAAACAACCAGATTGAATGCAAGCAACTTGAATATCTCTGCTATTCCATGCACACTGCTTCCTGCAGGGCTGTTAGGCCACGCCCCTTACATGCACCGTGCATTCCTCCATCACATGCACAGATGATTCCTTGAACCCTGGAGGCCACACTTTTGAGCCCAAAGCACAATAGGAGGGCTCCTTTCATTTAAAGGGACAACCAGGAATTTTGAAAGCAAAGTGTGTTCACACTACATTTCCCATGAGCCTCCGTGCACGGTGAAATTCTTGGACCGGCGCAAGACAGACGAACCATAAACGGTGATTTGGTGACGTTATTCCCATAACCCACAGGGCAGCATCCGCAAAATCAAAACTAAGAAATGCTGGGCGATCCGACCACTAAATAATAACAAAATAACGTTAAAGACAAGATTTTTTTTTGATACAGTTTGTTTCAATTACCCCCAATTTCTAGTTAATTCCCATAAATTCCCAATAATTCCCATAAATTCCCATAATTCCCGTGGAAAATTTCCAATTTGGAATATTTCCAAAATTCCCCAGCTTAATTTCCCATGGAAAGTTTCCAGAAATTTACCGTTAATTTATTGGAAATTTTTCCATCCTTTGCCTAGGTGTAACGCATGAGGGGGTATCCTGTGGCATCCCTGCGTGCTGCAGCATCAAGATCCAACCCTGCACTACAGTATGACCATTAGGACCACTGTAGCTTCATTTAGAAAAATAAATGCTAGAAGATCAATGGAAGTTATAACTTTCGAGCTTAACATTTCAAATTTACTAGAAAAAAAAGTTTTTTTGTTTTTTTGTTTTTTTTTTACCCCCGCTCATCTTCCTACACTCTACTTTTCAGTTATATTAGCAATAAGGAAATGCTTCTATTTTATGCCATCACAGTGTTACCATTGTATGTTTAGACAAGAGCTTTGGAATATGGGAGAAGACACATCTAAATACATCAAAATTTTCTCATACTTGAGAGCAATTTGGTCAATCTGAAGGTTACAACACGGCTGCAACATCATACCTTTTAAATGTTAAAGGGAAACTTCATTTTATTTCAACCTGGGCCCTGTTTTCCTCTGTATTTCTGTATAGGTGAGTGAGTGATGATAATATACTCACACTCATAACAGCCTGCAGCCCAGCTAACGCTCTTCAACCGGCCAAGTGGCTCCGTCAAAGTTCACACACTGACAGGCTCAGAAAGTTACAATGAGTGTCCAGCTACACACTAGAAAGGAGAAATGAACCTATGTCTCTACCTTTAGCTGGAGGTCGCTGTTTGTTGTGATCTGTGTCCAAATCTCACCACGCCAGAAATCTCGTTCTGAAATCTCGTGATAACTGGCGGCAAAACACCGGTGAGGAATACTGTTACCTGACTGAGGTGAAGAGAGACAACGGAGAATTTACTAACTGTACCAACAAAATGTTGGACTGCTCTTAACGCAGCTTTCACAGGTTATGGCTAACAGTTAGCTGTGCTACAAATGGATGCTAACACTCCTGTGGATGCACTGTGCCGTCGCCGGGCCGACCACAGGGTCTGCTGTGACCACGCTGACCTGGATGGATGACTACTGCCAGTCAGAAGAAGAAGAGACGTGCTAAAGGTAGAGACATACGTTCATTATCCATCACTCACCTATACAGAAAAACATAGGAAAACAGGTTGGAAAAAACCCAAGTTTCCCTTTAATGTCCAAGACAGCGAGACTAACAGAAGACCTGATACGTTGACCTGGATGTCTCACAATGGGAAATATTCTGATTACTGCTGAGCCACAGATTTGACAGATTACACAAACCCAAGGATTTGAATGATCTCAAGCCCGACCCATGTCTACATCCACAAGGGAACAGTAAAGCTGAGTAAAGCTACATAGAAGCAGAGTTACTGTCTGCTTACAAAGAAATGTGGTTGTTTTTTATTTGTCAACTCAATTCTCCATCATTGGAATCACCCAAACAGTGGATGAAATATAGATGTGATATTTACTTTACTTTTTGCCTTTAGAGAACTAAACTATAATAATGCAGAGAACCCAGCAATATCCTTTTGTTTTAGTCGACTTGAAGTGACAGAGCGGAATGACTCATTATATCTGTCTCAACACTAAAAAGGAGGGGAAAGTCTAACACCTCTTTTTTTCTTCTGTGGTTTGTCTTTTCTGTCTTTAATTCTGTCATTCTATCCTCTTTATGGGGCAGTGAATGCAGCTTGTGGGCCTGATGAGTGGGTGAATGGAGTGGGATGGTGTCAGGACTGTGGAGCAGCTGGTGAACGGGGAAAAGCAGCGTTAGTGAGACAGAGTAGAAAAGTGCATGTTGAGATGTGGAGAGTAGCAGTACTGTAAGTCCAAACTGATAGTGATGCTCCATTATTCATGTGGGGGAAGGACGACATTTGAAAAAAAAAAAAAAGAGAGGAAAAAAAGCAGTTTGCTTGGAATGCGGCAAAACAGAGAATAAAAAAATAAAAACAACTGAAGGTCACGTACTGCAGAGGGCAGCGGAACAATTGCTCAGCTGAGCCTTGCTTTATCGTAGTCGCCGGCTAAGCTGAGATGGATAATGGAATAAGTGAGAGTCTCCATCTGCTTAAACCTCTGTTGCTGAAAAACTATTCAGGCGAAGTTAACAACCAATCGGCTTTGTAGTGCCACAGTTTTTTTCACTCCCCATGGCCAAGTCATTCAGATAATAAGGTTTCTCTCAATAACAGAGCAGACTTAGATAAAGTCAATTAACAATTTGAACACAAAACATTAAAAGGCCAAATTCATTAATGGGGATTATCGCATCACATTCTGTAGATGTTAATGAGGGAGAAAGTCAAAACTTTTCTTTTTGTTTGCCGACTGAGCATCTAACTAAAAACAACGTCAAATCCAGCATGGAGGACTGGACGTCTCATCATGTGTCCTCACCTCATACCTGCCTGTCCTCATCTGTATGTCACAATACTGCTGCTTGCTGGTTGACTTCATTACTACTGTCTTTTATCATGACATCTATAAAACATTGTGTAGAATATCATTCTAAAATGATAATTAGCGTTTTACAACCTGGACCTTATTTCTAGCATAAAATATGATCATTTACTCACCCAGATAACTTTGGTGTCATTACAAGTCGTTCCAACGAAAAAATTAGCTCCAGCTAAGCTGCATATATCTAATGTGAGAACACGGGGCAGCGCAATGCAGCCTCTAAATAACACATTATCTGCAGAGAAACTCCTTCATTTCACCAAGATTTAGTTATGATACACTAGTGCTATTCCCCTCTGAGCCCGTGGTGGCATGTTATCAACATCCGGGGTCTGTAGGTTGACCTACTGACCTCTGACCTGGATGATGTCATCTCTGTAGGTTGACCTACTGACCTCTGACCTGGATGATGTCATCTCTGTAGGTTGACCTACTGACCTCTGACCTGGATGATGTCATCTCTGTAGGTTGACCTACTGACCTCTGACCTGGATGATGTCATCTCTGTAGGTTGACCTACTGACCTCTGACCTGGATGATGTCATCTCCGACCGCTGCCCGGCTCATTCTGATAATAATCATTCTGCTTCAGCATTCGGGTCCATTTTTATCTCAACTATCCAGAGCTTTAGTGAGTCCAGGTTGAGGAGAGGAAGCTGTGGAAGCTCAACTTCATCCAGCTGCTCATTTTGTTCTGACAAGTCAGAAACACACAGAAACGGACCATAGCATTAGCGGTAGCAAGTTAGCCGCGCCGCACCGCAGTAGGAGATGACATCATCCAGGTCAGAGGTCAGTAGGTCAACCTACAGACCACGGATGTTGATAACATGCCACCACGGGCTCAGAGGGGAATAACACTAGCACTATTTAGAGGCTGCATTTTGCTGCCCCGTGTGTTCTCGCATTATAGGGATATACGCGGCTCTCAGCTGGATCTAATTTCGCTGGAACGACTTGTAATGACACCAAAGTTATCTGGGTGAGTAAATGATCGTATTTTATGCTAGAAATAAGGTCCAGATTGTAAAAAAAAAAAAAAAACACTAATTATCCTTTAATAACTACACACTAGCTAAGCATTCATACTATATTGATTTCCAGTTAGTCTGTAATCTACAGTATATAATTCTCTCTCAATAAGATCATGTTCATACTTCATAAATGATGGAACTCATGATAAAATATAAATGTATTAGTAAAGATGATCAGATTAATATTTAACGTGATATCAGCTTCAAACACTAAGTTATGGCTGTACTATTAAAAATAATTCCAAAAAGAGTTACATTTACACTGTAATAGAGTCATTAATTAGTATTTTGTGACTAAACATAAAACAAACATATGAGAAACTAAATGTCTTTGTCCAGGCGTTTCCCCCTGTCACAATCATGAGACGTTAATTAAGCCCCATATTTGCATAGAATGCCTACGCTGCACTGTAATTATCCGGTAAAATGAATGTCTTCATTATACGTTAAGTACCTACTTAACTTTAAAATGTTTGCTGGAACCATAAAAAAGTATGAGGAAGAGGATGAAAAAAAGGAAAATGAATGCATCTGCACCACTTGATGAGTTGTGACAGCGACAGAGGGGCCAAAAAACCTACTGAGGCATTGTGCATTTGACGAATCGCGCATCGACTGTAGAGCCCAATATCTTCCGTCTGAGCGTCACTACATCAGGCATCCAGCTGGGATTGCTGTCAAACGTCGTTCATCAATATCATGTGAAAAATGTAGGCTTTTACCCCTGTGATGAATAATGAATCAAGGCTGACGTATTAGTGTTATCGCAAATCACAAATACATGGATGGGTGTTTGGGGGCAGCAGCAGCAGCAGCAGCAGCAGCAGCAGCAGCAGTAGTTTAAATCTCCTCTCAGCTCGTGGAGACATTCCGAAGCGTGTGTCCTGTTTGAATCCTGCTCTGATGGCACCAAGGTCACTATGTCTTTCAACTTTGCTAAAGATGCAATTCATTCATCATTTTGAAAGGGGATAAACAGTCCTGTGTACAAAGTGTGCTTGGTATAACCACGGCACTGAACACGGGCAGTGCGTACTGAATGAAATGAGGTATATAGAGACAGACAGACAGATAAGACTGCCCGAGACCCCACCTCATCTTGTCCCTTCTAAGTCTCTTGACCTTGTTGTTGTTTGGTTCCTGGTTACACCCTGAACTCAGAAATAGCTACTGTGTTGTTCAGTGGAGGCACCACGGGTCTAATACTAATTTCCAACACTGAGTCTGATTATCGGTGTTGTATTCTAAATGGAGGCCGACCGTGACGACAAAATTTGGTTACTTTAAATGTGTGTCACACAACTGCAGAGGTGACACTCTGCTCAGACTGATAATAAAATCTTCTGCTACTCCTGATATGGTTGAATGATAATGCACGGCCCTTCACAATTAAAAGAGGTTCAGTCACACTAATCAAAAGGTCGTATCAACTGAAATTGGATGCAAGCGAGCCACAGTGAACAAACCGTAGAGACAGATTAAAAAGGAGTAGTTCAACATTTTTGGAAATATTTTTGTTCTGCTTCCTTCGTCAGAAGGCATGTGGGGTCAATGAGGAAATCACTGCCACTGTGGACTATCTCATAGCCTCCTGTAAAGGCCCCATCTGTCCATTTCACATTTTGGTGTTTGGGCTTAACATTAACCTTCAGAGATGCCGACAGTAAGATTCTATAACTGGATGGATAAGATCTGATGTAGGAATATTAGAGGCATGCAGGTTTTCATACCTGATGACAGAGCCTGTTAGCTCTGTTTGGGGGTGTTGTACTAATCTAAGTTAACCTGCTGCTGTAGATAACTTCACAGACATACAGCATAAGCACACCACAGAAAGCACTGTGTTACGCTGTGTTCTGATTCAATATCTGCATAACACAGGATTTCATATGTAGGGATATGGTTATTGAGAGGATGAGAAAATGTAGTGCTGAAGAAAACATTCTACATGGTACGACAGCATATGAAGGCAATTGTGGCTATGAAAGAAAATAGCTGGAATGGGGGCTGGGGGGGTTCAGTCACATTTTTTTTTTTCTATAATGGAAGAAAACTCATCTACAGTACACTTTTCAAGGCTGGACAGATGTGGCTTATTTTGTATCAAAGTGCACTTTTTTAGCTGGATTAAGCAGTAAGGAAATACTTGCAGAACGGTTCTTGTTTTTATTTCTTTTTCTTTCATAACATGGTGAGATTTTTCTTTATAATGTCAGCGAATATCCAAGTTTCTACTAGGGCTGAGGTTCTACCTGGAACCATTTGCTTCTGAAAAACCCATTCCTGAAGAAAGGATTTTTCGAGGGTTCTTGGTAACACTAAGGGTTCCAGTAAAAGGGTTCTTGGTGGAACTCCCTGTGTGGGTTCTAGATGAAACCGTAAGAAGTGGGATATTTTCTGGATGAAACCCCCAGTAAGGCTTCTGGGTGAAACCAATACACCATAAAAGGGATTTTTGTAGAACCTCTCATTGGGGGTTCTAGGTGTAACCTTTCACAGATGGTTCTAGGTAGAACCCTTTATGTGTTGGGTTCTTGGTATTCATTAGATTCACATGACGTCACTGTGTTTCTGCGCCGCCATATTTGTGTCCGAATCAGGGCGATCTGGACACAGACCACAGCGTCATGTCACCAGAACAAGGGGAGTAGTAGGAGGAAATCAGCAAGAAACCAAAAATTGATGTTATTTGAAAGATACCAGGATTATATTGAGCTTTTGGCTGTGATAGCAGTCGCCAAAGAAACCCCGGACTGCAGTTTTATTCCTACTCAAAAGACGTAAAGTTATAGGCGGAATAAATGGTGCAGGCAGTGTATCAGTCGCAGCATGGGCTGTGACACAAAGAGTGGATTCATTATTTTTTTAATAACATGATATTGAATTCTGCATTTTGATTATCCCACTTTCTTATTAATTAGGCTACTCAATGATCCTGCATTTTGGGTGTTTTTATTTCTGTATAACAGACCGTTGCTAAGTAAAACGGGGCGTTGCTAGGGACGCTGCTCTGATCAGCGGAGCAGGATTGTGTTTCATTTGTACCGTCATTAAACAGCTTCAGACTAATTGTGATGTTAAAACGACTTTAAGCTTGTCAGAGGGAGAGTGGAGGCTCTCTGCCTCCCACACCGCTGCTGGAACCAAACCTGCGATCAGAGCGGACGGACCAGCGCGGCGTCACAGCTGTGACCAGCTGTGTCTGTGTCACCGCGAGTCTGGGACACAAACGTGTCCGTAGCCGTAGTCTCTTATTACAGACAGGACTTTACATGATAATTCATCGATCTACTTATTTATTATCAAGAACATGTTGAAAACAACTGCACACGAGTCGACCGGGAGGAGGCTGAGGAGCAAACAGCGCGGAGTGACCGGACCTCGGACTTTGATCAACATTACGTATCAAATTAATTAATTCACTCATAAACCGTGTAATACGTGGGATAATGTAGAGTTAGTCTGTTGTTATGGAGAAACAAACCCAGACAGGATGTATGAAACCCTGTCATTTTGTCAAGAAACTGTTATTTCCATCCTGCGGTTTACATGCTCTCATATGAGGAGAACTGTCAAATCGGACACAAATATGGCGGCGGTCACTTCGACGTGACGTCACTGCAACCCATGAATAACCCTTTAAGTTGGGTTCTAGGTAGAACCCTCCAAAACAGTTCCAGGTAGAACCTTTAAACGTTCTACCTGGAGCCTCAAAAAGGGTTCTCCTAGACAAGCCGAAGAACCTTCTACATGGCACTTTTATTTCTAAGAGTGTACCTCCCCATTTCCTGGCTCTCTCTCGACTGTGCTATCAATTAAAGGCAATAAAAAGCCCCAAAAATATGACTCAACAAAATTAGTACACTTAATATCACACCCATTGATTTAGTGGTGACCGGACCTTCATCAGCTCAGGGTTGTGTGTCAGGGATTTTATGAAATAGCCCCCGTGGCCCCCGTAGACTCTAACTGTGGCCTTATGACAACCCTTATTTGCCTTTTTTTGTTGATCTAATAATTGCTAATTGCCTGGAGCCCATTAATCTCCTCTGGCTGGTTGGGGCGTGGGCGCCACAGTGCATTATGGGCTGTAGTGTTGTGTACTAACATATGTGAACGTGTTTACAGTAGGCTTTACACGCAGGCGATAGGAGCTGACGTTGCTTTGTCAGCACACTGTATGTCAAAGTGTGGCGGGGCCGCGCCAACTGATGTGTCAGAGCCGGAGCGCCTGGAGGTCAGACAGCCACTCACGACAACTGAGGGAAATCCAGCTGATTCAGCACAAGTGTTTGGGAGCAAAGAGGTGGCAGCGGCGCCGATTCATAGAGGGTGGATGTCACAGGGGAGGCCCTTAAAATAGCTGAGTGAGACGGAGAGGTGGAGGGTGAAGGAAGAGGGAGAAAGTGAGCGGGACATTTGTACTGTAGAGGGCCCAGAGAGACTGAGTCAGGCAAAACAAAGAGAAGAAGGCAGCGCATAGAGGGTCAGTCTCTCAGAGTCTGAGGAGCGTTTATACAAGACAGCGATATGAAGGGGAGGAAGGGACGGGAGGAAAATGACTGCTGAATAGGCTGAGGAAGAAATAAAGAGACACAGACTAAAAAGATATGCACAATTATTTAAGTAACAATGCATCATTTTCATTCCCCAGAAATAAAAAAAGATAAATCACTCAACCTGACAAAAGTCAAGATGTGGTAGAAAGAAAACAGCTGCCTCCAGCTCTGATCAGACGTGATGCTTTTATCACCACTCTGATGCAGAGTTGTGCTGTGAGCGTTGCTGCTAACAGAGAGAGTAATGGCTCAAAGGATGCAAAGAGCTTTACATCACTGCCGTTGCCATGCAACCGTCCTATTATTACTAGCGAGCTAACCTGAAGTAACACAGGTGATAATGTTTCTGAAAATCAAACTGTTCAAGAAGAAGACAAGTTGAATAAAGTTGAGATGCAGGGGTTCACCCTAAAAACCCAGCAGTTAAAGGCAAGGGAGGCAGAAATCTAGAAAAAAGCTTTGAGTTGAGTCCACATGGTTCTCATCTCCTCAGCCAGAGCAGCGAGTAGAGAAAAAACGTCACTTTCTTACGTTTTAAAACGTCCAAATAATACGAATAAGGGCTGCTGCTCTGTGATTGGTCAAAATCTACCGTCACGGGTAGATTCTTTGCAGGCTGAAAACAGAGCCGAGGGGAGACGCAGACGTCTGATCTTTTTTCACATCACTTCATTTACATTATCCCCAAGGTTAGTGTGTACGTTTTTGCCTAATACTGTCAAAAACAAGCTGCCTCCCTAGCCTTTAATAAAATAATGCTTTCTGCTAATCATCCTCCGGCCTCTCTCCATGAAATAAAAGTCTTTTTAAAGATCTGTCTGAGTTGTTCACATTAAGTGGGCTTTATATTATCTGATGTTCCACTCTGTTTAGTACAGAACTCCCTCTTTGTGTCGCAATTCCTCAACTGCACTTTAAGTGACTGGATAAACACTGAAGCCACTGGGATGGAAGCCTCTGCTTCACTCAGACTGTTGAATCTTCATTAGCTTTAGCTGAACTCTGGAAAACATTTTTCTAATTACAGAATGAAAATGTATTTCCCTCACAGGAACAGATCTCTCCCGCAGTCAGTAGAAAAAAGACCAACAACTCTTTAAATGTGGTCATTTGGAATAAAAGTGAGGATATCTCATCTTGATTTGATGTGAAAAACTTTTCCTCGGACCCTCATTCAGTTTTGAATCACATCATATTCAACATTCAATATCATATTCAAGGTCTGTGTGCTCACCCATCTCGGGATGGTGCCTTCCCTCAACAGGAACGCTGACTGTCCGCCGCAGTAGCTTGGTCCTGTGAGACTCTGAGCGCCTCTCGCGCATCAGCAAAGGGTGTACCTGCACAGAGAGAGCACAAGGTCAGTACACAAACACACACACTCCTGAAATACTGCATCCTCAGGTTGTGCGTACTCTCTGTCCTTCTCTTTGTCGCATTCCAGGAGGAACCATTGTGTTCACGCTGTGCTTGAAATGAATAACTGTAGGGAGCGGGTGTGGCTGAATTGAACTTTGCATTGTACGGCTGTAAAACACTTGTTTCTTTACTGATGGCAAGAAAACTGATCTGAAAACAAATCTGAATCATGAATGAACTGAAACATCTGGAAGCAACTACCATGACAAATCAAACACATCCAAGTAATATAGCCTGGGGGTCAGATGTAAACCACAGGCAGCCACCAGGTTCATCATATACCATAAAGTCTATATACTCCACACAGTCCCAGAATTCATTATACTATATATACACACACACACAGTATACATTAGGATATGTACATATTGAGACCCGGAGGAAAAAATGTTTTACTTTTTATTTTTTTTCATGGTATTTCAAATATTGTGGTCCAAAGAAACATATTGCAACATTTTTTTTTTCAATTAAGTTTTTAATTATTTTTTTATTGAATGTCCCTTGTAGAGGACATCGGGACTTGCTTCATACAGAATGTAATAATGTAAATGTATGATAGTGAGTTCATTTTGAGTGGATTTCTTTAAAAAATCTTTCAATTTGTTGAGCATTTAAGTAAATTAGACAGTTACATGAAGAAAACATATTTGTTTAGAAGTTAGGAAATCAGAATATTTCAATTTGACCTTTACCAATGCAATTTGTCAATGGGAAAAGATGAAAGATTAGCATAAAAGTTTGTGCGGACTAGTTTTAGTTAAAAACCAGTGAGGTGACATTTTGGCTGGTCCTCACGTTCTCTGACCCCTTAAGGGCTGTTTGAGGGTTAAATTCTAACAAAAACCCCTTTGCCTCAATGAGCGCTCTGTGCCGCTCTGTATTATAAATGGAGGTTAGCAAATCCCGATGTCCACTACAGAGGACATTGAATAAAAGTTGTGTTTTGAAAGGGTTAAAATTACTGTGACCTTTTAAAAATCATACTAATGGAAGCCAATACTTTTAATTTAAAGAAACAACTTGATTTTTGGCAACAGAAACATGATATCTATAAAAAATTGATGACTTACTGCTCTTGTTGCCATAAAATGTGGATTTTAGAGTTGCGCTATTTTGAAAAGACAATGTTTTTTTTTGTGTTGACCCCACACCCACAACTGAACTATCAAATGAGAGCCCAATGTCTCCTCTTAAAGGGACAATAGCATTCACATGGATTATATAAATTATACTTGACTTAGAGGTCTCAGAGTCATGTCCCCCACAGAGGACAAAAATGCATTGCCGGGTCTCAGGAGGATATATACACAGTATATTAGGATAGAAAACCGGCATTTGGCCTCAAAGTCCCAGAATTCATAAAAGTGAGACTTGAGAGAAAATAAAAGGGAGAATGTGTCCCACTAATCAGAAACACTAGTTCTTTTGAAACATCACAGTTAGACTCAGAAAATACTGCATATGAAGAACATAACTATAAATACACCGAGAAATACACAATAAAAAAATGCTGCAAAACTACATTTCACTTTTCTTTCAAAACAACTCATTGTGTTGTACAGTATGTGGTCTGTACCAGTTCCTCAGATTTCTACATATTTACAGCTCCGCCAAGATTTGTGAATAAACCAATGGATCAAATGTGATAAATCCACAGTTATCACTCAGATGCAGTTCTGCTCTGCTCTCTGGAGCTTGTTTGTCTCTTTTCTCCCCTTGTTGTCCTGCAAGTTTCACTCTTATCAACCCTGAATCAGCACTAAGCTCAGATGAACCCAGTGGTAGAGAGCAAAGTTCAACTTGGAGACATCTGTCCAAGCAGTCGGAGGAGACAAAAACAGAGCTAAAAGTGAGAAAAACCATTTCTTTGGGGAAAGGGGTTTTAAAATGGTTCTTACTGGAACCCTTAGTGTTACCAAGAACCCTCGAAAAACCCTTTCTTCAGGAAAGGGTCTTTCAGAAGCGAATGGTTCCAGGAACCTCAGCCCTTGTACAGAAGGACACTTTGGAACCCTTATTTCTAAGAAAGGACATCAAAACTTACATGAAGATTTCCAAGAGCTGTTAAATAAACGATTCACTGACTAAGTGATAAACATTCTATTACTTAGTGTTGGTATCATTTTGGACTTCATTATTTTTGAAATGTCCTAATATCATTCTGTGCAAGACATTAGAAAACCTGTAATTCCAGGCAGTCCTGTTCTTCTCCCTGTACCTGTGTGGGTTCTCACCAGGTTTTCCAGCTTCTGAGGTTCACTGGAGACTCTAAAGTGCCCATAGTTGTGAACGTGTGTAAGGTCATTTGTCCAGGGTTATAATGCTGATATCACTGGTATTCACAAGAGATGGGCGGAGCTAATGAAGAGGCCAGGGATAATGTAATGGTTGTTTTGCCCAAGAAAATGAAAGTATGACCTAGTGATAGTTTCAAACATTGCCATAGAGTAGTCATTTGAAACTGAGCTGCAGGCGCTGTCCTCTACGTGTCCTCGCTGACATCAAGTCAAGAAGCCGGGGGGGGGGGGGGGGGGGGATCACTCAGCCTTGTTTGTTGTTCTGTTCCAATTGTGTTGTGCCTTTTGAGCATGTCCTATTGAGACTGGCGTCTGACAAAAAGGCAACGTTGGGACATAAAAGATGTGGTGTGAACACAGAGAGCTGGTGTCAGAAGGTGGTAGTGACTGCAGAGAGCACTACAGGATAGTGCAGCCTGGGGGGGTTGGGCCAAAGCCAACAACAGTGAAGGACACCGGCAGGTCACACTGAGCCATATGTCCCACAAGACAAGACAGCCCAGTGCTGCTCACTCTGAAGAACTCTGTTAAGATGAAAGAGTGTAAGAGCAGGTTTGTGTGTGTGTGTGTGTGTGTGTGTGTGTGTGTAGGTGTGTAGAAAAACTCTTCTATGTATGTGTATGTGTGTGTGTCCATCTAAGTGAGGGCACATAAAAAATGAATACAGACACTGCTTCACTTCAAGCAACTAATATTCTCCAGTATGATGCTACAGCTGTATCACATCAGGCACATGAACACACACACACACACGCACACACACACATCTCCACTGCAATAATGTCGTTGGAGCATCCAAGCAGAAGATGCTTCACATCACAGCATCAGGATCTTGTGTGTGAGTCTCTTCATCCAACTTAATCAGGGACAAGCCTCATAAATCAACAGCCTGTGTGATTACTGCTCTATTTGTGCTGCTTGTGCAACTTAAGTGCACAAAACTACATTGTAATGCGTTGGTTTCTTGGGACCGGCATATTGCTTGTTATGGAAAAATTACAGCACAACCTCCTTGGTAAAAATATATATATTTAAGTGGATCCATTTTTTATGAGTCCAGCGTGAGAATACACAAACACACTGGGTCTATCTCTACGCTCTACACTAAGGTTCCAGTAAAAGGGTTCTTGGTGGAACTCTCTGTGTGGGTTCTAGATGAAACCGTAAGAAGTGGGATATTTTCTGGATGAAACCCCCAGTAAGGCTTCTGGGTGAAACCAATACGCCATAAAAGGGATTTTTGTAGAACCTCTCATTGGGGGTTCTAGGTGTAACCTTTCACAGATGGTTCTAGGTAGAACCCTTTATGTGTTGGGTTCTAGATATAACCCAGGAAATGTAACGTGTTTGCAAGATACCACAGATATGCAAGATATGTGACAGCTCTCACAGCTTCACAGCTGATGTTTTAACATGTCATAGCAGGAAAAGCACAAGCGGATCTAATGACCTTATATAATGGATGCATTCCTGTTATTCTGCTTGCCGGCTCACTGTAATGACCTCACACTTAATGGAACTGAACCGTTGTTAATGTCATTAATTTCACTGGTGCATTTCCTGATATGACAAGTCAAAATGTCTGCTGCTATAGGAGGGCTGCTGCAACATGCACAAAAGTTTCTGTACAGAGTCGTTTCAGCTTTAAAGGCACAATGAGTGACCTGAAATATTACCGGGTGGCCCAATGGGTGACCTAAAATAGAGGCCATTAAAACTTCAGAATAAAACAGTGAAACCTATTGAGAAACTTTTTATCAGAACATCTGTTTTGGCTGATTCAGTGGCGGCCTTAGACATCTGGGGGCCCATTTCAATATTTCATATGAGGCCCTACCCTGTTAAACATAAATTTATTTGCCAGCTATGTGCCCATGTATCGCTGATGCTTTAAACCCTGAAAGGACGTAATAGACGCACTATTCATGCATTCCAGGTTCGCGCAACACATTGTGTGTTAGCAGAAAAAACAATGACTGAAGTTGGTTTTCGTCAAAACAAAATCATTATGACATTTTCAGACATGAACAGGAATCTTAATAAAAAAATACAGGCTTTATCAATATTCTGAATTTAAATTGGCAACAAAAGTAATGAGAGCAAAGTGCTCCGCGTTATTTCAGCACCACGACCGTGGACAGACGTTGTCGATGCTGCGGTGCTGGAGCAGCCACTGGAGGCAGACGGACAGACAGCTCTCCTCTGCCAGTCTCCTCCATTATTACAGAAAAATCTGCCAATAATATCACATTCTAGTTGTGCTCTTGCTTTTATTTCTCTGCTAAGTTAGGACGTACTCATAGATCGCCTGTTTGGAGGCGTTTTAACCCGACGAAAAAAAAAAGAAAAGAGGAGGAAAGTGATTGACAGACATCAATCATCAAGTTGCGCAACTGGGCGCACGTCAGGAGGAAAGCAGGAAAAACAAAAGGACATTAGAAACACTAAGAGAAAAGGAATCATACTGGGAGAAGGAAAACCAGGGTCTATTGACAGTTTGCGGGCCGTTTTCAAAGGTAAGCCTACGGTGATATTTTCTGCCGTATTATTGATTAGGAGCGATCAGTACGGTGTGGCATGATACACGCACTGGCAGGGGGCCCCCCTGGTGGCTGGGGCCCGTTTCAATTGAAACGGTTGAAACATAGGTAAGGCCGCCTATGGGCTGATTGAGCAAATATAACAACTAAGGTTTAATAATATTATATAGTAACAGCTACCATGGTAAAAACATAATTAGACCTCAAAAAGCAAAACTGACAACCAGCTTCAGTCTGAATTTGTTCCTTCTTCCTGCATCCTGCTTCACTTTAAATCCAAGTCTTGTCAGTGAGCACAGCTTTGTGTTTTAACCCTCTTTTAATTCTCACTGCCACATTAATGCAGGGAACGGCAACGAGGAGTGGCCGAGCACTCTGTTCAACTAATTGAATATGCTCTAAGTGCCAATGAGAGACAGTAAATCTGATTTAACCTCCCATTCTCCCATTCTCTTCATTGATCAGCTGCATAAATAAAGTCACAGCTGTGTACTGTAGCTTTATTGCAATATTGTACTTTATGGTGTTTCTAAATATACATAATAAGTGCAGTCGTTTCATAACGCCTGACTGAGCGCCGCGCCATCTCTGACTCCATTAAAGCGGCAGCGGGAGGGGAGTACAGAGGAGTAGCAAACTCAGACCGCAGGTAATATCACTGAATGGTTTTGCAGTTATTGAAGGGATAGCGGTGATTTTCTGCAGGGTTAAAGTGATGCTTCTCTCTGTCCAGATTTTCAGCTGTTGCCATGGAATCCAGAAGAGACAAATGGGCTGCGTTCACTTTTTTATCTACAGTATGGGCTGTGTGAGAAGGTTACGAAATACCTGTTTGTCGAGCTGAAGCAAAAGGTTCGTTTCTTTTCCATACGGATCAAAACCTGAACCTCCGCTCCACAGCAACAGGAACAAGGCGACTCAAATGATCTCACAGCCTCGTGCCTTAAAAGGTTCAATTCTTGAGGAGCCATCTTGTTGCCAACGCTGCCCAATTACATGCCTCTAAATATGGTAATTTTCTGCAATCTCATCCACTTGAACACGAACAAGCCCACTCATTCTCTCCCCTACTGCTGCCCTGCCCAGTGCAATTCATCACTGACAACTTGACTCATGGAAAAGACCCAGAATACCTTTCTTCTTCATCCTGACACAAATAAGCTTCCCACCACTGCTTCCAGTTGGGGGGGAAACACCTGGAGGCTATTTATACTCAGCATGTGGCGGGATCTGATTGGTCAGATGTGGCAGGGGTCTGCAGCTGGAGACGTGACACAGCCACAGCAACTCTCGGGTTGCCATGAGTGGGCACAGGAAGCTAGGAAGCTGGCAGGCTGGCGCCCAGCATCCACTGAGAGGCAGCATTAGGCCGGCTTCCCTGACTCTCAGCTGCCTCAGATGGCGCTCCCACAGCTCAGACACAAACCTTAAGGAACAGTTTGATTTACAGCACAAATACTGCTGAGAAAGGACACGCTGTCAAAGACCTGGGATGGTGCCACCTAAACGTCTGAACGTCCATTAAAGGGATAGTTCAACATTTAGGCAAATTGGCCCATTGCCATAATCGCTATAGTCATAGCAGTAGGTTCGTTACCTTTAATTGTAGGTGTACGCTATTTTTAGTAACGAGAACGGGGGCACCCAATGCAGCCTCTCAGAGCCATGCAATGGAGGCAAAATTTGAATTTCTTGGTTTCCCTCATTAAACTCATCAAATACAAAATCCCCAAACTCCACAGCGCTTTTTATCAGACATCCTGTTCTAGAGCTGACCAGAACCTCTGATCTGGATGAGATAATAACGGAATGATACGCTAAACGGAGCCGTTGTTTCTGAGGTAAATACAGGGTAAATGCGGAGACTGCTTGCTGAAAAACTGTCCCTGACTCAACAGCTCTGGCATCAGCGGTTTTACATGAATGATTATTATCAGAAACGGCTCCGTCGGAGATGACATCATCCAGATCAGAGGTTATTATCTCACCTGGAGCGCAGGATGTTGTGCAGCTCGGAGGGGAACAACTTGTCATCACAAAAAGCGCTGTGGAGTTTTGGGATTTTGTATTTGATGAGTTTAATGAGGGAAACCAAGAAATTCCCTTAGCCTCCATAGCACAGCCCTGAGCAGCGTGCAGCTCCAAATGACACTCAAACTTGTCAGGGTGAAAATAGCCTACACCTACAATTAAAAGGTAACGAGTTATCCTTTAGGAACTAGTTTGATTTATAGGGAGAAATGGACAATGGTCCAGCTTTTCAAAATGTTGAACTATCCCTTTAAACCAAACCGGGATGCACATAAACTGAAATTTCAGTTTTCCTCCTCACTTCCTTTTGCCTTTGTACACCAGGTACATTTCCCGCATGAAGAAGGTAAAAGAAATCATGGGATAATGGTGTTTTGGAGGTGTGTTTCAGATGCTGTTCAACCACCAAACAAGCACTCCATTTGGAGCATATTGATGCTCTAAAAATAACTCTGAATTTATTATGTACATATGAATGAGACTCTTCCTCCTTACCAGAAGCTGGGTACAAAATGTTCACTCAAAGTTCATTCTGAGAGCGGGTGATGGAGGAAATGCCACAGGGTCATTCGAATCAAAAATAGCCCCCCTGTAAAAGCCTGGATCTGCTCGCAAAGTTCACATGAGATTGGGAGGTTTCTCCTGCCTGAGAAATCCGTGTAGCCTACTGTATCATTCGTTCTTTCCATTTTCAATTGGAAATCAAAAACCAAAAAATGAAAAAGTGATAGATTATTTTGTTTTTTAACAATTTTTTTTTAATGTTTTTTTTTTGTTTTTTTTACACAAAATACGAAAAAATGTCTGGTTTTTCATTCAATTTTAGGCTCGGATCAAAAAAACTAAATGGAAAAACAGGCAACAGGACAGAATTTGATTTTAATATTTAATTGGGTCGGGTTTACGTCACCCGGAAGTTTGGCGATATCAAAGAGACACAGTTACAAAGATCATTCATAGTTTTCATAGACGTGATCTGTGGAGCTGGAGGGTAAAACATCGGCTCAGCGACAAGACCGGACACTGCAGAGCATCAACCACCAAGACTTGTCATAAGACACAGTGTCAAGTTTTGAGTGATCACATCCAACTCTCGTCGCTGTTTTGTTTTTTTTCGCCAGTATTTCAGTGACTGAAACAGTTCCTGCCTGGAGAATCCCTCACAGCCCACTAAAAGCCAAGATGAGAGCTTAGGCTACAGGTGTCATTTAGGAGGTGAAGGCAGGGTGTGTGTTGCTGGTCAACCTGCATCTGGTGCACCAGCGCTGTGTCTCTCTCGCCTGCTCACTCGCTCACTCTCGATCCGCATAGATCACCAGCTTGTCTGGCCACACCTGTTACGTCTCTATGAACACAACTACGGGCTTCTTTTTTTTTTCTTTTTTAAAAAAATATTAATAAAGAATTAATGCTCTTGTCCGGCCACATCGGGTCCAGGCTCCTGGTCGGATCTCTGCTCATTTACTTGCTCAAACTTGGAGCTAGACCCGGCCCACAAGGAGACCTGAGTCCCAGCTTTTATTTGAGAACAGTAGCCGAGGGGATTCAGAGAGTGGCACCACGCATCAAAAATCTAAACTGACTCCATTTAAGAAAACCAGCATAGATGTAACAAAGAGTTGAAGCTATCTGGAGAAGTAGAGAACCACTTTAAGTCTCAACACATCATTTTGTACGACTAACAACACACTGTAGCGAAGACCTGAAAATGTTACGTCTAACACAGGGTGACAGTAACAAACATTTTAAGTTGAATAATGTATGATAATTTAACTAAGCACTTGTTCTTGTTGAAACCATGTCGCTGGGTACACTGAGTACTTCATTCAGTATAGTAACAGAGACCGAGTCCACCGTTACCCCAGTGATTTGGAGCATGCAGACAAAGGGTCACAAAGTTAAGAAAAACACTAACTTCTTCTGGGGAATATTGACGCTTTGCACGTCAATAGCTTTGCATGATGGACGACAAAATAATAGTAGATGTCAATTTAATTCAATGGGGTGCGTTATAGTTTAGTGACATACCAGGGTTGTAGGGTTTCCCCTCCCCTGGTTCCAGGTCTGGTTTCGGAGCCAGACCCTGACTAGCACTGGTTCTTTGCTTTTCCACCGTCTAAGAACCGGTTATTGGTTCTTAAAACTGGTTGTAAGCACCAACGCCTCGCTGGGCTAGAGCTAAGAACTGGTTCCTGCATAGGCGGGCAGCGGGGGGGGGGGTTACATGAGCAACAGGACCAGTGTAAAGATATACAGACACGTTATCGATACCGTTAAGTTAGCTCTATAGGGTGTAGTCGATGTAAACACAGTTGAAGCTAACTAGCTGAGCTACATGCTGTGGCTAACAACAGCTAACGCTCGTATTAAACATAGCATCTTCACGATGTAGCTGCCGCTGGCCAATCGGCTTCCTGTTTTTTTTTTCATTTTTCAGTCGGGTTTAATCAGAGAATGATCACTAATTAGACAGATGTCAGGTCAGGTCTTCAACACCCACGGGTCGGACCAGGTTTTAACCCTATGTTCTGATGTGGACAAAAGTGTCCATTTTCATTTTATTAAGGGGGATTGTTTTGCAGTCATTCGGGTCATTTCCATCTAATTTGGTAAAAGGTAATCTTTTTACACAATTTTTTGAAAAATATTGTTACTAATATTGGAACGTTACATTAAGACCCCATATTAATTTCCAGGTGCGTTAACTGTAGTTAGCAGCAGCAGAGACAGAAGCAGCTGCTGTAACCTAACGTTAGCTCCTTAGCAGTGGAAAAGTAAACACAGAAAACTGGCTATTCTACGGCGAATAACAAAAAAACAAACAGAGGTTGAGGTTGAAATGTTGGACGGGACCCATCCAGTCTATAGACAGTAGCCTAGCTACATTATCACTGAGCACTTTCTGCCGTCCGTCATGGCGTCGCCTCTCGCGTCACGTGATGATTGTGACGTATCTGCAAAGGGTCAATAGATGGATATCAGTCATGTGATGTTCTTGTTGGGTACCAACCGGGTCCTAGATACAGCTATGATTATTAGACTGTATGGGCTTTGATGAAGGATGCTTATTTCTCCACAACAAAAGACTAACTCTACATTAAACCGCTTATGACACAGCTTATGAGTGAAATGATTCATTTCAGATGTAATATTGATCAAAAATTTTCAAAATACGACTTTTATCGATTTATAAATTGCATCATTTGGAAAGTCTGCACTGTCACTTCTCCACTGTTCTGCTCAGCCTCCTTGGTTGTGTGCATTTGTTTTCAATGAAGCCTTTAATCATTCAGTGGATCGATGGATTATTATGTGACAATGCGTGTAGTCGTATCTGTCATAAACAAGCGATTAATAATGATTAATTAGGCTATTAAATTAAAGGTGTACAGAAAAGAAAACTGAATCTGAGCCACTCTGGGTCATAAAATTAGTGTAAAAATGTATCTATCAGACGACGTAGGCCAAACTTTGTGCAAAATTCTATTTTTGAGTAAATCTGGAATGAAAATGTGGTATTTTGTTGTATTTTTTTTCACATTGGACAATGCAGGCGCACGGATTGTACGTCGACTGCACACGATTCAAAAGCCATTGATATTGGATCTGTCATCCGTCATTCAAACGTCTAAACACGCACACACACACGGAGCTCGGACTCACCCCAAGCTTTGAATATCCCACCCGCTCGATAACGACCAATCAAATCCGCTGTCCTTACTCGGGTAAAGTCGTGTTGCTGCTCGTGACAACTCGGCGCAACAAACGGGACAAACAGCCATTTCTGTACAGCTTTAATATGAAATTATGCCAATAAAACAAACAAAAGATTGCAGTTTATGGGACGCGTTTGTGTGGCGAACTCACGGTGCCACAGAGACGAGAGCAGAGCTGTGCTATCTATTTACTATCTTTATACTGTGTTTTGGAGTTTTTTGCCTTTAATGGACAGACAGTTGAGAGAGAGGCAGGAAATGGGAGGCAGAGAGGGGGAATGACACGCAGGATAGGGCCGCTCGGCGCAGGATTCGAACCGGCAGTGAGGGCTAGCCAACATGAGGTGGGTGCTCTACCAACTGAGCTTAACACCGCCCCGAGCTGTCTTATCTTATCTCTGAAGAAATGGTCTAGATGAAGAATCCGCAGCTTTCTCAACCAGTAATTACTATCTGGGAATCAAAACTATTAATACCTTAGAGACACAGCAGCAGCAGTGTCAGTATTGTCTTTGAGTGGAATCGCAGTGGAATTTTTGCCGGACCATATGCTTAATGGATGAAATCTGGGTCCAGAAAAGCCATCACTGTCTTAGAATTTCCAAATCTTCCACATTGAAATGAGACTGAAGTCAGCCGTGAGTCAAGTTTGTAAGTGGAGTAAATACAGTGGTGGCCTGTTCCATTCTGTTGTGTAGCCAGGATGGCCACCACTGAAGGTGAGAAGTGTGCATTGATTTACACAAAATGTCTGGACTTCATCATTATGATGCGCTGCTGCATGTTGCGGCACTCATCCATAAGCATGTACTTATGCACTAATAAGACTGAGTGTCATTATGCAAGTTGGCAAACTGAAACAGTTTTACAGCAGCGTGAGCAGACTTCACTGTGATGAACCACATACAGTACTGCTTATCTGAAGTTTGTCAGTCTGTATTCTTGTAGTTCCCTGACTGGAAAAAGCAAATTACAGCAATTGATCATAAAATGAGCCCATGAAAAAATAAAACACCAGAGTAAGAATGTGGCTGTGGCTGGATGTTTCATTCAAGGCTGTGGGCCATGTCGGGTCCCTGTTGATTCTAGCCATGCAGCAAACACTTTCATCCAATTTGAGATGTAAATTGATCGCCTGGTAGATTTAAGCATCCATGACAACCGTTATGAAGGCAGGACTGAAATCAATATGTTTTTGATGGGAATTTTAACAATCAGATAATTAATTAACGCTGTTGTGGGATTTCAGCTGGAGCACAACCGCTGCACCGCGCTGCATGAGACAGACGCTTGTCCTGGCACGGAGAGAGGAGAGGAGGCTGCACGGAGGCAGGGGAGGAGCTGGTGGGAGAGGGAAAAACCAGGAAACGGAGCGCCATTGATCTGAAGGGGGGGTGGGTGTTTTTGTTCAGCTTGGCAGGTTGAGTTGAGCGATGCTGCAGGCTGGCTGGCCCATATGTCACTACTGCTGCCTCCAGCCCAGTGGTGAGGAGCAGGCTGCTGTGTGTGTGTGTGTGTGTGCGTGTGTGTGTGTAAAAAAAGAGAAGAGAAGAAGAAAATACAGTAACACTTTGACACTTACCTACCTACACATTATAGCCATACTTATAATGAGTTATAATGCAGTTATAACACTGTATAACTATAGTTATAAACACTCATGATCATAATGCTTTATAACAATAATCATAACACACTATGAAGTATTTTATCATGACTTACAAGGTCAGGTTTTATATGTTATAATTGTTAGTAACTCACTGACAATGCCCACATTGATAATGCATTATTAATAATATGTTAGAATTGTCTTATAAACGTGTATAACTATCATATAAACACTCAAATTACCTTAAGACTTTATAACAACAAGTATACACATTACAGAGCATTTTATAATGGCTTATTATAGAGTTATAATACTGTATGATGTATGCTTATTGTTATAAAGCCTTATAATAATTTGTAATCGTTTATATTGATAGTTCTGCACGTTTTTGGAGCGCTGTGATGAAAGAATTTCCCGCAAGGGATTAATAAAGTATATTCTATTCTATTCTATTCTATTCTATTCTAAGCCAATTATAACACATTATAACTATAATAATGCATTATCAATGTGCATTCTCAGTGAGTTACTAACAATTAAAACCTATTCTAATACCTGACCTTATAAGTCATGATAAAACGCTTTATAGTGTGTTATGATTATTGTTATAAAGCATTATGATCATTTATGAGTGTTTAACTACAGTTATACAGTGTTATAACTGCATTATAACACATTATAAGTATGGTTATGATGTGTTAGAGCGATCAGCATCAAGTAAAGTGTTACAGAAAATACACACCTGAAAGAAAGAAGAGTGAAGACACAGAGAGAGAGAGAGAGAGAGAGAGAGAGAGAGAGAGAGAGGGCAGTATCTGTGTGTGTGTGAGACTGTTTAGAAATAGAATGAGTAATATGTGAAAGCAGGGCAGTAATCAGATACTCACACACACACCTGTACTTGTATTTAAGTGAGGACACACACTGACCTGAACCTGCATTAGGACACACAAGCAGGCAATTAGAAACATCTGCAGATGCACCTGCACAAAGACAGAAATACATTTCACCTCACACACACACATACATGCACACACACACACACACACGGCACACACATGGACACACACACACACACACACCGAGTCCTGAGCATCATGACGGGCAGCTGAGCCGTTTGTCCTTCAGACCATCAGTAATGTCCTTCTATGGACAGATGTTCCTCCTCCTCAGCTACAATGCTAATACAACACACAGTGATCCTACCCACACACACACACACACATGCAGTGATCCACTACCCACTACCCACACAACGACACACACACACACACAGAGTGATCCAACCCACACACATACACACTAACACAGACTAATGAAGCGGTCACTCCAGGAACTGATGGTTACTTCTGATCATCTGAATGTGCATGTGATACACATTGTGATACACATTGTGATACACACTGTGATACACATTGTGATACACGTTGTCATACAAGTCTTTGAAGAAAGATGCTGCAGTCGGCTGAAAATATAATGTGATTTGATCATTTTTCTCCTCTGTCTCTTCCTGTTTTTGCAGAAGTAACATTGTTTTAAACTGGTATGAAAACAGGGCTAAATGTAACCTCACGCACAATCCATGTAAATAATAAGCAGGAAACTGGTATTTCCACTGCAACCCATATTTTCTTGTGCAGGTAAAATGCAAGGTGAGCAGGATGAAGTGTCACTTAGTTACTGTACACTGGAACATGTTGAGTAGTGAGGACTGAGAGAAGAGACAGAAACAAACACAGCTGGTTACCTGCAAGTAGGGTTGCAAAATTCAGAGAAAGTGGGAAACTTTCCATGAGAATTAACAGGAACTGGAATAAATCTGAAATATACATAATTGAAGGTTGGTCCTTAACAAGGAACTTAAAAGAATAGTTCACCCCTAAATGATATTTCACTCATTATCTACTCACCCTCATGTCGACTAAAGGCTGGGAGAAGTTTCAGAGTCCTCCGTGCATGTGCATGTGCATGTGCATGAGCAGTGCATGTCCATGTAACGGTTGCAAATGGACACCGACGGTCTTCGTCACTCAGAGAAGCCATGGAAGACTCTGTTCCCAGTCCTTAGTCGACATGAGGGTGAGTAAATGATGAGTGAAATTTCATTCTGGGGTGAACTATTCCTTTAAATATAGTTGGGGAAAATATATTGTAGCATAATCTTGGCTAAAACAACCAGATTCAATGCAAGTGCACTTGAATATCTGCTATTCCTCAATCACATGCAGACTGCAGGGCTACTGAGGCCACGCCCCCTACATGCACTCTGCATTCCTCCATCACATGCACAGATGATTTCTTTTGGGGGTCATTTTACTTTTTGATTGGGTAGGGGAGGGGGTGAGTAATATTTTACTCAACATTCATGTTTTGGTTGTTCAGTAAAATAATTGATTGTTCATACAAGAATTAAAACTTGATAAAGTTCTATCTGTTTCATTTTGCATGGAGGTCTGCTTATGACAAAACTAAATATTTCCATTTATGTTTGGATATAATACAGTTTGTTTAAATTACCCTCATTTTCAGGGCGGCGTTTAGCTCACTACCACCCCATGTTGAGGCTCAACCCAGGCGGTCCCGGTTCGAATTGCATCGGGCAGCCCTTTCCTGCATGTCATTCCCCCTCTCTGCTGCCCCATTTCCTGTCTCTCTCTCCACTGTGCTATCAATTAAATGCAATAAAAAGATAAAAAGCCCAATATATATATATATATATATATATAAATACCAATTCCAAATTACCAATTTGGAAGTTTCCAATTTGGAATATTTCCAAAATCCCCTAGTTTAACCTAAGTTTCTGGAAATTTACCAGAAATTTACTGGAAATGTTCTGCCCCTTTGCAGCCTTACCTGCAAGGTACAGATACTGGATTCTGGTTTCTAAGCTGTTTGTGAGTGTCTGTGTCTGCTCCCAGTATCATTCTGCTACTGGGAGAAAAACATGGTGGCTTGTTTGAGGGACTAATTCCCTGTAGGCTTCCAGCCGGGTGCTGCTGGTTGTTTCCTACAGTGAAGGGGATTTTCTATACTGTAGTGAAGTGGGAAGATGAAGCCATGGCTGTCTTATGCTCACATCCTGCATCCAGCAAGCTGCTGCTGCTGCTGCTGCTGCTAAAAAAAACTATCAAATAAATACTTGAAATATAACTGATGGTTGTGTTGGTTTATCACATGCACTTGTGGATGCTAAGTGCACAGGAAAAGTTCAAACCAGCAAAGTGTCCAGAGTCCACAGAGAGAGAGAAAACCTGGCCAAGCTCAATTCTTCTTCATAAAGGTGATAAATGGTAGAGGATTGCTTTTAAGGTCATCAAGATCTGGCAGTTGCTCCTGGTAAGTTGGCAGGAGACAAATTAGGCCGAGTTCTCCTCTTTCTGGAGGTGCCTCCGAGGTACTGGAGGAAAGAAAAACTGTACATTATCCACAGGGAGAGGCGAATTAATCAAAAACGCTGAGATAAAAGCCATTTAAACCCTTGTATGTACAGGATGACCTTTTGAAAAATGTTTTATTTCTGAGTGAGGGACAATTTTTATTTAAATGGCATGTAATAGTTACTCAAATACCAGAGACTCGTGTTAACACGGCCCCGGGGGCTCGGGGGCTCGGGGGCTCGGGTCAGCCATCTTACTGAAACAATCAACCTTTCTCTTCTCTTCTGCGAGTCACTGCCCACCTACATTTATTACATAATTAATCCCTCCGACTCCCACGCGACAGCCACCTGAATGTTCTCTCCAGGGTCATAAGCAAACATGCTACCCCCCCCCCCCTCTGAGACACTGTTCATGCACTGTGACAACAGCAGCTATGGGCTGGAGTCACAGAGGTGCCCTGGCTTGTTTGCAGACCAGCTCATGCAGTAATGCTTTCAGATTGGCCATCAGGACGCTGCAGGACGCACAACGCTTCACCCTAAATGGAAAATGTACTCGATAATCGGTTTGTTTAGTGTTACATCTACTTCTCTGTGCATTAGAGTGTTGATGTTTTCCAGTCCCTTCAAACACTGGCAGGCTAAACAAGGCTGGTGACCCCCGTTGGTTTTTTCTTGCGTAATACTGGCACGGTTGGGGGAGCGCAGCCCGGGCACATGACTCGGGGGACAGGGCACTGGTGCGTGGCGGTGGTATATGAATCTCTGTCACCTCAGATTAATATGAGATGAGATGTGGTGGTGGAGGAGGAGGAGGAGGAGGAGGAGGAGGAGGAGGAAGAGGAGGACGAGGAGGAGGAAGAGGAGGACGAGGATGTCAGGCAGCCATCTGTGGCAGCCCTCTCACTCCCCCTAAAGGCCACAATGAGGCAGAGCAGTCTGCAGAGAGTGTATGAGAGGGAAATGGATCACAGATCAAGATCTCACATATTCGTAGGGTTGCAAAGGATGGAAAATTTCCAATAAATTAACGGTAAATTTCCAGAAACTTTCCATGGGAAATTAAGCTGGGGAATTTTGGAAATATTCCAAATTGGAAATTTTCCACGGGAATTATGGGAATTTATGGGAATTATTGGGAATTTATGGGAATTAACTAGAAATTGGGGGTAATTGAAACAAACTGTATCCAAAAAAAATCTTGTCTTTAACGTTATTTTGTTATTATTTAGTGGTCGGGTCGCCCAGCATTTCTTAGTTTTGGTTTTGCGGATGCTGCCCTGTGGGTTATGGGATGGGAATAATGTCACCAAATCATCGTTTATGGTTCGTCTGTCTTGCGCCGGTCCAAGAATTTCACCGTGCACGGAGGCTCATGGGAAATGTAGTGTGAACACACTTTGCTTTCAAAAACTCCTGGTTGTCCCTTTAAATGAAAGGAGCCCTCCTATTGTGCTTTGGGCTCAAAAGTGTGGCCTCCAGGGTTGAAGGAATCATCTGTGCATGTGATGGAGGAATGCACAGTGCATGTAGGGGGCGTGGCCTAACAGCCCTGCAGGAAGCAGTGTGCATGGAGTAGCATAGATATTCAAGTTGCTGCATTAAATCTGGTTGTTTTAGCCAAGATTATGCTACAATATATTTTCTCCAACTACATTTAAGTTCCCTGTTAAGGGCCAACCTTCAATTTTGTAAATTTCCGATTTATTCCCGTTAATTCCCGTATATTCCCATTAATTCCCATAAATTCCTGTTAATTCCCATGGAAAGTTTCCAACTTTGAAAATTCCCGGAATTTTGCAACCCTACATATTCGATTAAAAAATATATATATATAGATCGGCCAATGCAGCATCACTGCTGCATATACTTCTCCCACTCAGATTTCCCCCAGTGATCTGATTGGTGAGGATAAACTTAAACTACAGCAAATCACATCAAAGCTGTTAAAGATGCAGGTATCAGTGTTGTTATCACTAATCAACTTCACTGATGTTTTGTTTATATATAAGAATATGTTTAAATGTATTATTTATGTTCATGATAATCTGATGATTATTTCCTCAGTTACGTAATCAAGCTTTGATCGATCAGAAATGTCATTAAGTTGGAATGAACAAAGGTCTCCTCCCTACGTTCTTTTTTATATTAGTTTAGATAAAGAAAAGCATAAAATCCTGTTCTAAGCTTGAAGCAGAGTGTGTTTGGCATTTTCACTTTGTTTCAAAGAATTAAATCATAAAAGAAAAAGTGTCACTGTGGTTAAACCAGAATAAAAATGATTAAAGGATGCTCTGCAACAACATCGGTGCAAACAGGTGTAATAAGTCTATAATGTTACTGTATGTTTCTGTGTTCTGTGCGTTGTGAGGATATCCAGATGTTTGATTATCACTGAGACAGAGTACAGTAACTAAGTGACATTTTCTGCAGCTCCATTTTTCTTCCCTGGACTGCAACGGGAGGAATTTTCCACCAATCACATGCAGAAGCTCAGGGCAACAGTAGAAGTCAAGTTATATTCACTTGTGTGGAACTTGAAAAGAAAGAAAGATATAGGCAATGAAGGAAATTGTAATTACAAGTGTCATCTTTAGCCTCATCATTTGTAATCTTTACAGGTGTTATTTCAACTTTGAAGGGTACTTTGCTCTGGATTCACAGTGTCAAACTGTGCCACCGAGGCGACGCATGTTGTCAGCTTATCTATTATGGTTGGCAATTAAAATGAGCCAAAGGTGTTGACATGTCAGTGAGGGTGTAATCCCACTCTGGTCTGATGAAAGGCACTGCGCTCCATCACTAGGAAACAGTTCAGTGAACCAACGCGCCACAAGTTGAGAGCTACACGGGCACACAATTAACACAGATTTCCATAGTGACACATTTTCGACACGGCAGAGCAGCTCTGTTCCCTGAGGCGACACCTCGGCTCTCCGGGAGGACGTCTCTCCTTCATCGTCTTTCTGATGGCCGTCATTCAAAAAACGACAACAACAAAACAAAAAGCAGCCGTGTGAATGGAGCCGAGAGGAGGGCAGAGACAGGTGGCCTGAAGGAGAGCCAAAGACGCCTGCCAGTCACCCTGGGAGGGGGGGGGTGGGGGGGGGGGGGTGAAAGGGTGAGAAAGGCCAAGCAAAATAGAGAAGGAGAGGAAATGTGTGGAAGCAGAGGGAGAGAGAGAGGGAGGCTACACTCTTAGAAATAAGGGTTCTAAAAGTGTTCTTCTACAAGGGCTGAGGTTCTACCTGGTTTTTCAAGGGTTCTTGGTAACACTAAGGGTTCCAGCAAGAACCACTTTGATCCAGAGTTCTTTTTGGAACTCCAGCCCCCTTGGGTTCTGGAGATGAAAACTTATTAGAAAAAAAAAAAAAAATTTAATCAAACATTGAGCTTGGATATTTTCTGGATGAACCGAGATTCTCAGGTTTTGACTGGGGTTCTTGTATAATATGTAACCGTTGATTTCACAGATGGTTCTGCATGCAGAACTCCAAAACTTTAAACAGTTGGTTCTAGATTTCATAGCGGACGGGGTTGGGTTATGTTGAGGTTCTAGGAGCAGAATCAAAATAGGCACACCCTTTATGTTGAAAAAGAGTTCTAGATAAACCCTTTATCCAGCTTTTCAGGCAAGTTTCTGAGATCAAAACCAATATGCATGTTTTAACAAGAGAAATTGGATTTCTGATGATATAAAACCCCTGTCCTCAAAGAAATGTTTTTTCAAGGGTTCTTAGATAAACTAATTTCCAGTTAAAAGGGTTCCTGGTGGAACTCCCTTTATGGGTTCTAGATAAACCGTAAGAAGTGGGATATTTTTGATGAAACCCCCAGTAAGGTTCTGGGATATAAAAAGACCAAAAGATTTTTCCAGAACCTCTCATTGGGGGTTCTTGGTGTAACCTTTCACAGATGGTTCTAGGTAGAACCCTTTATGTTGGGTTCTAGATATAACCCTTTATGTTGGGTTCTCGGTATAACCCTTTAAGTTGGGGTCTAGGTAGAACCCTCCAAAAGGGTTCCAGGAGCCAAAAAGGGTTCTCCTATGAGGACAAGCTGAAGAACCTTATATGGTTCTACATAGCACTTTCTAAGAGTGTAGGGCAGAGAAAAGAGATGGAAGGAGGGAACACGGAGCGAGAAGGTGAGAGTGACTGACGGATGGAGGAGAAGGCACCTGGAGGAGGGAGAGATATCAGGAGAGCAGGGATTGGACGGCCGAGCACAGGAGCCAACAGGAAGCCAGAGAGTGTGTTTCAGATGGACTGATATGAGAAGGAACACACGCTGAGGAGAAGAGAGCCAGGTCCTCCTGATCCTCCACAGCTCCGCCATGGAAACCTGTGCTGTGATTGCTTTTTTTCACAGAGCCATGAAGAAGAGCCATCTAAAACGAATGGGAATAAATTGAGGGGTGTGTGTGTGTGAGAGAGAGAGAGAGCGGGAGAAACACTGGGGAAGACAGAGACAGAGACAGAGAGAGAGACAGAGAGAGAGAGAGACAGCCGCTCTGCATGAGGTGAGTGACAGGCATGAATATTTAACGTTTCTCGCTGTCGCCGAGGTGACGGCTATCAGCGCGTCAGTCCTGCCTGCGATCCATTCACAGCTGCCGCCTTATTGGCACAATTAGACAGGGATAAGGCTGTGATTAATTGAACCGGGCTCTCCATTCAGTCCCTCCAGAGCAGCACCGGTCTCTTATCGGGATCACAGCGCTCTATTCCTCTGAGTGATGACAAGTTGAAATGCTATTGGCAGCCGTGAACACACACTAGCGTTAAGTCGCCGCCCGTGCACTTTGACTGGCCACATAAGGATTCATGCGTTTGTTGACGTGCCAGCAGAGCCCAACACAGAAATATTCCTCAGTGCCGGGTTTAAATCATGTGCCATACACTAATACACACTGTGTACTACGCAGACTACATGACTCATTACAAACGGATACACAGATGACAATGAAGCACAAAAACTAAGATAAAACAATTTTAAAAATGTACAACCACATGTCCATAAATGCAAAGTGCTTATGTTTCAACGTTTGGGGCTTTAAACCAAATTAAAAACTCTGTCAGCTTGTATATGGTCTGATGCACTCTGGGGAGGTGACCCCTGCCTCTGCTCCATTAAGCCTGCTGTATTAAGTGCTATTATAAATCAGCAGTCCTGGCTTTAGCTGTGTTAGTCTGTGTGTAGATGGAATTCTTCAGTTGCAAGGCAGAGGTAGAAAAGTTGAAGAACAGTACCCTCTCCTGGACCGAAGAGCAAGATGAGATTTTATTCACAAGCGACAGCAGGTTTAGTGATGCACTGCCTGTATCTTTGGAAATAAAATAGTTCAAGTGAATCTGCCCAACACTCTGCAGTGGTACCCGGCCATCAGGGATGCTGGGAGTTTTCCCAGCGGGCTGCTGGTGCTGGACGAATGGGCCGATACACCAGAGTATCAATATACAGCAGAAATGTGTAGCTGAAAATCGATCAGGATGCGTGAAGATGGGCTGTCGCTGTGACTGCTCCACACTGGCTGCTGCTGCAGACACATGTCTGGAAATAACTGGCTTGGTGCATCAGCTGGTGAAGCTCCAGCTGCTGCCCCCGGCACCAGCAGTCAACGAGCTGAGCCCCCGGTACAGACGCACAGTCCAGACCCCCGTCACACAGAGACTGAGCCCCCGGTCCAGACCCCCGTCACACAGAGACTGAGCCCCCGGTCCAGACCCCCGTCACACAGAGACTGAGCCCCCGGTCCAGACCCCCGTCACACAGAGACTGAGCCCCCGGTCCAGACCCTCGTCACACAGAGACTGAGCCCCCGGTCCAGACCCCCGTCATACAGAGACTGAGCCCTGTCCTGTCAACATGTTACATGTCAGGAAGCCGGCTACAATCATGTGTGTACTGTTTTTTTAATGAATGAAAGAGAAGTCTGTTATATTAAAGGACAATTCCGGGCAAATTCAACTCGGGGCTGTATGTTCCTATCATTTTAGGTCTAAAATAAGGACTCTGAAGATTTTCAGTTTAATGTCTCTTGTTTTGCGGTAGTTGTGTCTGTCCCCGCATCGCCACGGCAGCAATGAAAGGCAGCGGATGCAAGTTCTGCTGCTTAGGCTGTTTACATCCCTCAAAGCCACAGACGGCGTCAGATGGAAACATGCAGAGAAGTTTATTTACTTCAAGCAAGCCAACATGTTTGTAAAACTAGATCTAATTCAAAGTCTCCCAGTGGAAGTTACAGAGGAGTTGTGTAACTCTCTAGCATTATGCCAGCACATGTAACATTACATGTACGTATTCTATTACATGGCCATGAAAGAGATGGTGATGTTTATCAATGTCAATTTTGATGTTAACTGAATGATTACAGCATGATTTCAGTTAGCTCACATACTCACTGCTGCCTATAGAGATTTCATGTTGTTTGTTATATTGTTTGCAGACAACATCCACTCATCTACTTTGGCACCTGTAACATCTGCTGAAGAAGAAATGTTAAAGGTTGACCATGATGAAGATATTTGATGGGAGGGTTTTTTCCATGTTGGTACTTTGACTAGTGTAGCGGCATGAGTAAAGATGTTGAAAGTGAGTTAGTGCTTTGTGTTGGTCATTTCATATGTATTTTTATTGTTTTATATTTAGCTTATATTCATTTCATTTAAAGGGATAGTTCACCCAAAATTCAAATTTCACTCATTATCTACCCACCCTCATGTCGACTAGGAGCTGGGAGAATTTTCAGAGTCCTCCGTGCCTTCTCTGAGTTACGGGGGGGTCTGTGCAGCAGTATTTGTCCATATAATGGTTATAATAACTGCTCGTCTGTAATGTCCCTCTTGTATTGAAGCCCCGACATGAGAAATTGTTCTGAAAAAAATGAAATAAGTCTATATTTTGCTTGTTTGTAGCGGAAGCTCCCAGTGTCTCAGTTCACTGCTCTTCCTGTGCCAGTGCAAATCTCACGTGATTTGCACTGACCGGCAGAACAATTTCTCATGTGGGGGCTTCAATACAAGAGGGACATTACAGACGAGCAGTATGGAGGTATTTGGATGTTTTTTGGTGTGTCTTTTTGGACAAAGAAAGCTGGTGTCCATTGAAAACCATTATGTGGACAAATAGGTTGAGGAGATAATGAGTGAAATTTGAATTTTGGGTGAACTATCCCTTTAATCAATTATCTAATAACATTGTAACTGCATGGTTTGTACACTATCTGACTGAGCAGAAAGAAAAACCTACTTGATCTGGAATGGGCTGAGCAGAGACACACGTCAGGACCTTTTTTTTTCTTTTTTGTCTATAACTTATAACTAATTCAAGTGGAGTATCATCCAACATAGAATCATAACATTTACTAGGCTTTGCTCGCAATACTAATATGCTAATAAAGTATGTTCGAACTGCAATGGAAACAGATTTCAGCTTTCATACCAATAAAAGGAATAAGGCTGGTGTTCTTACATTGTCAACAAATTCCACAAAAAAGACTAAAAGCAATCAATGGAGTCTGTTTCGTAATAGTTTCCAACTTCCTTATTGTATGTGGCCAGTGGGACTCAGCACCAGGCCCATCTGCTGCCACGCAAGTCATACATCTTGAAAACTAGTTCACATACATAAAGTGATTCAGAAATAAACTTAAAGCCTGAGGTTATGAAGATGTCAGCTAGTGCCATGGTGTGACTCATTCTGAGGGACAGTAACATACATACGGTTATTGGACACACAAATATTGATAGGTTCAATATTTTTGTTTGACCTTAATCTAAAACTGGCGTTGATGTCAGTTACTCTGATATTAGGGATTTCTCAGTGTCTTCTCCAACAGTAGTCTCAGTACTCCAAAACACTGCAACTCCTATTTAGCATCTGTAAGTTATCATTTTAAATGGTTTATAATATACCATAATATGATATCATAGATACATTCCAAGTGCTAATTTATGTTAAGTGTTTGTTAACAGTGTGCTATGTCCTCTTAAGACATATTTCACATCATTTACCACTATGTTATACATTTGCAATTTTGTCGGTCATTATGTTAATACACTAGCCTCCAGTTATGTATGACCCAGAGTGTGTTATGGTTATTTGCAAACACATTAATAAACACTTATGTCTGCTTATTGCTATCTATTCTACTGCTAATGACTGATCAATACAGTGAACAGTGAGGGTTTGCTCACCAGACTGAGAAGAGCTGGCTGGTTCTCCATTGAACAATCATGTTTTAACTAATAAAATGACAACTTTCTTAAACATTTTGGCAAATTGGCCCACTGCCATAATCGCTATAGTCATAGCAGTAGGTTCGTTACCTTTATTTGTCGGTGTAAGCTATTTTTAGAACGGTGGAGCAGAGCCGTGAGCTGCTCAGAGCTACGCTACGGAGGCTCATGGGATTTCTTGGTTTCCCTCATCAAATACAAAATCCCAAAACTCAAAAATGCTTTCGTTGGACAAGTTGTGACCTGCACATCACCACACTATGAGATAATAACAGAATGTTACGAAACTGAGCTGTTTTCAAGGTAAATACAGAGTCTTGCATGAATTTACCTCTAAAACAACTCTGTCTGGTAACGTTCCTTTATTATCTCACAGCGTGGTGAATGTGCAGCTCACAACTTGTCCACAACAGCGTTGTGGAGTTGTTGGATTTTGTATTTGATGACTTTGAAGTGTTAAAATGTCTGAAAAATTTTATTAAGTGGGTCATGCAGGTTGGGTTTGTTCCAGAGTACCCCGACATCCCAGTTTGACATTACTGGTTACACAGTTATGATCCAGTTACAACAACTCAGAGAATTAACAAAAGTTTCTGACTTCCCACTGAATTAACAACTGCCCTTGAAAATGAACCCCCAAAAGCGAGCCTGAGGCGACAGTGATCCTGGGAAGCTGGAGTGACTCCAGATACGTTCTCTGACCTCCTTTTTAATAGATATCAGCTGAAAAATAGGGTTCTCTAAGTAGCACAAAGACTGTGAAAACTATCTCATGACAGACTGTGAACTCAACTCCCTGTGTGTTTTGCTCAGAAAGACACACGGAAGTATTTGGTAGTGTTTACTCAAGCCTCCATGCCCAGTCGTGTTCACACAGCAGAGCACTGGCACACCTCACATACTCATCAACTCTTTTGAAGCTGCTAGCAGACCAGTCAGCATCTGGAACTGAATCATTATATAGCTCTGGTTGAGGTTTGTAATTTGCAAGAATTTCAGTTTGGAAGCACAATAATCAGTCAATTAATCAATCATTAATCATTTTTAAGGCAAAATGACAAAAATTGTATGTTTTCATATTTGAAAACAAATATTTAATGTTTGAGAATCTCATGCTTTGATCATAGTAAACAGACCAAATAATCAATTCATCAACACATAATCAGCCAGTTAACTGATGACAACTGAATATTTATTACATATAAATGGTTGTGCCTCATCAATCGTATTTGCTGTAGTTGAATCATTGTGAATGTTGTTTTTTGCTAATAAAAAAAGACAGAGGACATAAAATATTTACTATAACTGCACTAATAATTCATACAGCACTGAACAGGTAAAGAGACAATTTTTTTTTTCTCAAGAGTTGGAGGGATGGTGAATATTGAACTTTCAGGTAGCCAGAAACAAGACTCTAAATGAATGCAAATGTTGCTGCGTGTCTGCTGGAGCCATCAAGTGGCAAAAAGAATCAACAAAATGCCATATTAAAAGACACAGAGAGGGCATTTGGGTATTTGGAAACGCATTGCAATCAGTACCAGAACTGAACTAAGGTCAGTGTTTTAACTATCACCTATGTTTTAACTATGCTGCTTTTACTGAAAGCAAGACATATAGCAAAGTGAGGAAACTCCTCCTACAGTGTGTAATATGTAAATGTAATAATAAATGTACGTACTATAATACTGAATATCACATATTTAATATTATAGTATTATTTTCATCGTTTTATTAGAAGTTATAACCATAAAATCTATGTTGTGGTCAATGAGCGAACTGTTCTCTGAGAACCTGGGGGACTTGGGGGTAATTTTACGGGGGCCATGCCCGTCTCCACTGCAGGAACCTCCCCCAGATCGGTCCTGAAGAAGTCCCAGTGGGGAGATTTACTCTGTCACACTCAAAGCAATGTGACGCTAAGAGAAAGGCCCGAAATAAGAAATAAGTGGCATTTTAAAAACTCAACGTTACTAAAAACACGAGACAGCCGGAAAAAAGAGAGAATAAGTCAGTAAAAGATGAGAGTGGCAGCAGGTTGCACAACAACCACACAATCGAAACTGGAACATGTCGCCATAAGAGCCCGGTGGGGGCTGGCTATTGAAGATTTCAGAGAACTTTATATAATGTTATATAATATGTTTATAACCATAAAATCTATGTTGAATATCAATGAAAGTCTGAAACTGTTCTCTGAGAACCTGGGGGAAACTTATGGGGAATTCTGAATATATTGAATGAAAGTCTGAATATATTGAGTGAACCTTTTAATATATGGAATGAAACTCTGAATGAACTCTGAATATATTGAATGAATTCTGAATATCGAATAGAACTCTGAATATATTGAGTGAAAGTCTGAATATATGGAATGAATTCTGAATATTGAATAGAACTCTGAATATATTGAGTGAAAGTCGTAATATATTGAGTGAACCTTTGAATATATGGAATGAAACTCTGAATATATTGAGTGAACCTTTAGGAATGAAACTCTGAATATATTAAATGAAATGCCGAATATATTGATTGAACCTTGAATATTAACATCAATCTTTTACAACAACACATTTCTATCAATGAAACTAGAAACATGTCACCATAAGAGCCCTGTTGTCTGTATCGGTAGTGGAGTACAAGAACCGATACCAGTGCATGCAATTGCTCTGCATCAAGATCACGATCAGAGGGTGGCTTTGCATCTTTGTTGTATTTTTTTTAGATCAGAGGCTTGTTTCAACAAATTTTGTTGTAACAAGCAGAGAAGAAAATAAAACGTGTCTTCCAATTCATTGCATTTTGCCAAAAAATTTTGGAAGTCAGTAAAAAGCATTAATAACTCTGCCACACCTGTACCTATGCAGCTTAAGCTGAATGACCTTATCATTAAAGACCAGCCTAAAATTTGTGATGCATTTAACAGACATTTTTCTGCAGCTGGCCACTTTTTTGATAGTGAGTCTAGGTCCCCCTCTCCAGGTGCAACAGCTCAGTTTCTGGTTGATGAACTCTGAAGTTCAATTTAAATCCTGTTGATGTGAGCTTTATATTGCGGTCTCTTTGCACATTAGATTCAAAGAAAGTTACTGGTGCTGATGAAACGTTTTTTCTGTCTTTCAGCTAGTTTGGTTGCTAAGCCAATAACTTATTTATTCAATCTGTCCATCTCATCAGGCTCCATTGAGTATCTGGAAAATGGCAAGCGTAGTTCCCCTTCACAATGATTCCTGGAAGACAACTATAGACCCATCTCGAAACTGTCCTGTTTGGCCAAATTACTAGAGTCCTCAATAAACCTGCAACTCAAAGAATTCCTATCAACTAACTCCATTTTGAATCCACATCAATCTGGTTTTAGGCCACAGCACAGTACTCTCACTGCCATCACTCTGGTCATGAATAATATTATAACTGCTTTGGATAAAAAAAGCCACTGTGCTGCCATATTTGTTGAATGAACTCAGTCGATGAATTGCTCCTGGAAATATTAAATAAGATTGGCTTTGCCCCCATGACTTACACCTGGTTCAAAAATTATTTATCTGATTGACAACAGTTTGTTTCACTTGGCTCTAGTCGTTCCCACCCCTTACCCATCACAAAGGGTGTGCCACAAGGATCAATTCTTGGCCCTGTTCTCTTTACATTATACATAAATAACATATTTTCATCATTATCATCTTCAAACTGCTATTCTCATTTTACGCAGATGATAATCTTATACTGCATTGCAAACTCACCTGAATTAGCTATATTCCAAACTTCTTTTCAAATCCTACAGACAGCATTTTCTAATCTTAAACTTACCCTGAACACTCAAAAAACTAAATGGATGTTATTTCAAATTCCAATAACATATCTTCTAATCTTCACATTCTCACTCAACATGGTTCCCATATAGAAAGAGTCTCTGTGTACAAATATCTTGGCATCTTGATTGATGATAAACAGTTCAACCCCCATACTGATCATCTTTAAAAAAACTAGGTCAAAAAATTGGTTTCCTTTTTAATAAATCTAACTTTAACTAGAAAGGCTGTTTTCATGTCTGTCCTAGACTATGGCGGATGCATGCCTCTGTCTCCACTCTCAAACCCCTAAATGCCATCTACCACTCTGCCCTTAGATTTATTACTGGTGCCACCTACTCCACTCATCACTGTACTCTGTGACTCGGTGGACCTCCCTAGCTCAAAGACGTGATTCCCACATGCTTTTATTCATCTATAAAGCCCTCATTGGCAAATCCCACCTACATCTCTTCATTACTTGTTCAGTCCACAATCACTTATAACACCGCTCTAGTAACTGGTTGCAATTACACACTCCCAAATTTGACTGAGCTAGGGAGGTTTTTTTGCCCCACACATCTGGAATCACCTACAACTAACTTGTTAAACAAATTTGCAATCATTTCAAATCAATTGATAAGTAATTGTTTCCCCTGAAAATTTAAAACTTTGTTTCTTCCAATTCATTGCATTTTGCCTAATTGTTTGTTTTACTTTGTTTTAGTACTCAGATCCAAGTATTGGTATCGTATCAGTTTGAAAAAAGAGTGGTATCGTGCATCCCTACTAGAAACCTGTGCAGTCTAACCAGTACCAGTGTGTCCCTGCTGTGTGTAGTACAGTACCTCTTCCTGGTCCAACATGTAGAACTGATTTCCGGCGCTCACACGGAGACGGGGGTTCCAATGGTCGTGGGGTGGACGGTCGGGAGAGGGTCGGTCGTAGATGGGGCGGTCGTGCAAGGGGCGATTGTAGGAGGGACGGTCGAAAGAGGGACGGTCGAAGGAGGGACGCTCGTAGGTGGGACGGTCGAAGGAGGGACGCTCGTAGCTGGGACGGTTGTGAGCGGGACGGTCGTAAGAGGGAGCTTGGAAGGAGTGGGCGTGGGAGCGATGATGGTGATGATGATAGGAGGGGGGGACGGCACACCTTGCATCTGGACGGGAGAGAAGGAGGAGACGGGTGAGGGAGGGGGAGGAGAGAGGGAGGAGAGAGGTCAGTTAGGATCATCGGTAGGAGGGTTGTGATGCTGTGACACGTCTGTCTTCATAACATCAGTGTCAGGTGTCATTACACTGTGTGGATCTGGCTGAAAGGAGGTCAGCAGACATTATGACGGTGAAGCTGCACAATGGGACAGGCTGAGATGTTGGAGAGAAGACGCAGGTCAGGACTGGTACAACATGATATACAATATCATTTACAGCAGGAGGCCCAAAGAGCTTTTAAAAGGATAGTTCACCCAAAATTCAAATTTCACACATCTTCTCACCCTCATGTCGACTAAGAGCTGGGAGAATTTTCAGAGTCCTCTGTCCTTTCTCTGAGTTACGGGGGGGTCCACGCAGCAGTATTTGTCCATATAATGGTTGTGAATGGATACCACTTTCGTCCAAAAAGACACACCAAAAACATCCAAATACCTCCATACTGCTCGTCTGTAATGTCCCTCTTGTATTGAAGCCCCCACATGAGAAATTGTTCCGAAAAAAAATGAAATAAGTCTATATTTTAAAGCAGAAGTCAGTGGAATGTTTTTGTTAATATAAGTCCTAAATAGCCCTATTTTCCGTCAGCAATCACTTCCATAGAGTGTTTGGGCCGAAACACGGGTCTCTCCGTCACTCTGCTCTGCTGTAAACCCAGGAGAAAACTTTCCTTGTGGGATACAAGCGTTATCCGATGAGGAGGCCGTTATAGTACACTTTCACAGGCAACAGGTCGGAAAAACACAAGTTACCGGGAACGCTAGAAAGTCGTAAGTTGTGACTTGAAGCCGTAATTTACGGTTTCAAAAGCCTGCAGCATTAGCCAAAACGACCGGATCGCTGACTTATGCTTTAAGCTTGTTTGTAGCGGAAGCTGCCAGTGTCTCAGTTCACTGCTCTTCCCCGGCGGAACAATTTCTCATTTGGGGGCTTCAATACAAGAGGGACATTACAGACGAGCAGTATGGAGGTATTTGGATGTTTTTTGGTGTGTCTTTTTGGACCAAGAAAAGTAGTATCCATTCACAACCATTATATGGACAAATACTGCTGAGCGGACCCCCCCCCCCAACTCAGAGAAGGAACGGAGGACTCTGAAAATTCTCACAGCCCTTAGTCGACATGAGGGTGAGTAGATAATGAGTGAAATTTGAATTTTGGGTGAACTATCCCTTTAACAAGGAGGTAACACCAAACTTCAACCTCCAGGAGAATGAATTCCAAACTATTTCGTCAAACAAGTAGAATCACAAAGAGTGAATTCAGCAATAATACAAATAGGTCAGGCATTCAGCGCTAGCACCATTATCTTCTGCTAGGGCCATTACTTTTACACACACACACACACACACACACACACACACACACTGTCACACAGAGCTGCTGATGGTCAGCTGAAAACCTCAGTAGAACCCATGATAGAGGCAAAACAACACAACAGAGTCACATGTGGCTAGAAATGAGTCGTGGAGAGTTGAACAATAAATGGTTTGTTAGCCACTCCTACAGTAGAAAGCTTAAAGGGATAGTTAAACATTTACTCCAAAATGCTCTGGTGGACAAGTTGTGACCTGCACATTCACCACGCTATGAGATAATAACACAACGTTACCACACAGAGTTGTTTTAGAGGGAAATTCATGCAAAACTGCTGATGTGCTTCAGGGACATTTTTTCAGCAAGCAGCCTGTATTTCCCTCTAAAACAACTCTGTGTGGTAACGTTGTGTTATTATCTCATAGCGTGGTGAATGTGCAGGTCACAACTTGTCCACCAGAGCGTTGTGGAGTTGTTGGATTGTGTATTTGATGAGTTTGATGAGGGAAACCAAGAAATCCCATGAGCCTCCGTAGCGTAGCTCTGAGCAGCTCACGGCTCTGCCCCGCCGTTCTAAAAATGGCTTACACTGACAAAAAAAAGTTAACAGACCTACTGCTATGGATTATGGCAATGGGCCAGTTGACCAAAATGTTGAACCATCCCTTTAACACACTTCAAACCAGTTCATACTGGGTCATTTCATGGCCTTTTCTACACAGGATGTTACAGGTGGTGATTTTATTCCACCCTGTCGTCTGGACATGGGAAATGTTGCTCCACTTTTACACCGGCAGCACAGTTGGTCCCAGAGCCAGATCCACATCTGTGTGAAAGTTGACATAATGATGGGTCTTCTTCATCACAATATAGAGGGATCTCTGTACAAAAAGGGCTTAATATTTACAAGTTCTGTCCTTCCCTTAGTTTTTGTAAACTCAGTCCAAATTCACACACAAGCCAGAAAACAGATAGAGAAGATCAGACGGTGTTTGGGACTGAACACTGGGACCTGAGGCGACTGAAAATGCAAATAACAAAAATCTTCACTCTCTGAGGTTCATTCATAAGAAGCAGAAAACTCGATGGTGACTCTGCAAACACACTCTTTGGATTTCTCTCTCTGTGCCTGTTGGTTTTATATTCAAAGCTAAAAATGATAATTGTCTAATTGCAGCAGCCCTAGATCCTGTTCACTACCAGAACGTAATCATCTGTTCCTGGGCCCGAGGCGGTCCCGTCCACCAAGTCTGCTCCTCCGCTCCTGTGATATCCTGCTGACAGGCAGACAGACAGAGAAACGGAGCTACAATCTGCTCAGCGGGGGGTGGGGGGGCATTATCTTTGACGTTATCCCTAATACCGATGAGGATCATTTAAGAAGATGCGGTGGTTTAAAAAAAAAAGAAAAAGAGAATATGATATCTGAGGGCTCGGAGCTTCGCATAATTAAAGAAATTGATCACACAGTATTGGAGACATTAATATGGATTTTTTTTTCGCAGGTAGCTGTTTGACTTCTTCTTAAGTGAAAAATGTGCGGCGGAGAACCTTTGGTAAATGAGGCACTTTGTCTTTTCTTTCTTTGCTGCTGTCTAGGTTTCCTGCCCTTATTGCTCTGCTTTAATTTATGTTTTAAGGAAATACACCACAGACACTGACTAATATTGCATCCACATAGAATAACTAGGATCTATTTCCATAGAATTGAATTCATTTATACTGTGTTTTGACTTGAAGTTGCAATGCTATATGATCCAGTTTAAAGAACGCTCCACATCCCACTCACTCTCTGCATCTAAAGGGCCTCTCTTGATGGATCTGTTCTTTTAATATTGACCCTTTAAAGACTCCTTATTTATTATCTTTGTTTAAGCTGTAGACATTTTTATTTCTTTTCCATGGATCGAGAGGCAGTGGCGGTATCTCTCTCCGCATCCCTCAGATTAGACCACGGAGCATTTTAGAGTTTTCAGCTACGGATACAAAAGCAAACATCTTGAGGCGATTCTCTCGCTTCAGTCGGCCTTATGCTGGAATTCAAAGACTCTCTGGTCCCTTTGAGAAACAGTCCAGTGAAACATGGCTGTGAACACGCCAGCTACGATGCACTGTCTTCACACACACACTGTCAACAGGCTTAATCGATTGCTCTTGTTTTAAAGGGATAGTTCACCCAAAATTCAAATTTCACTCATTATCTACTCACCATTAGGGTTGCAAAGGATGGAAAATAATTTCCAATAAATTAACGGTAAATTTCCAGAAACTTTCCATGGGAAATTAAGCTGGGGAATTTTGGAAATATTCCAAATTGGAAATTTTCCACGTGAATTATGGGAATTAATGGGAATTATTGGGAATTTATGGGAATTAACTAGAAATTGGGGGTAATTGAAACAAACTGTATCAAAAAAAAATCTTGTCTTTAACGTTATTTTGTTATTATTTAGTGGTCAGGTCGCCCAGCATTTCTTAGTTTTGGTTTTGCGGATGCTGCCCTGTGGGTTATGGGAATAATGTCACCAAATCACCGTTTGTGGTTCGTCTGTCTTGCGCCGGTCCAAGAATTTCACCGTGCACGGAGGCTCATTGGAAATGTAGTGTGAACACACTTTGCTTTCAAAAACTCCTGGTTGTCCCTTTAAATGAAAGGAGCCCTCCTATTGTGCTTTGGGCTCAAAAGTGTGGCCTCCAGGGTTCAAGGAATCATCTGTGCATGTGATGGAGGAATGCACAGTGCATGTAGGGGGCGTGGCCTAACAGCCCTGCAGGAAGCAGTGTGCATGGAATAGCAGAGATATTCAAGTTGCTTGCATTAAATCTGGTTGTTTTAGCCAAGATTATGCTACAATATATTTCCTCCAACTATATTTAAGTTCCCTGTTAAGGGCCAACCTTCAATTTTGTAAATTTCCGATTTATTCTCGTGAATTCCCGTATATTCCCGTTAATTGCCATAAATTCCCGTTAATTCCCATGGAAAGTTTCCAACTTTGAAAATTCCCGGAATTTTGCAACCCTACTCATCATCATGTCGACTAAGAGTTGTGAGAATTTTCAGAGTTATCTGTGGCTTCTCTGAGTTATGGGTGTATTGAAGCCCCAACATGAGAAATTGTTCCAAAAAAAATTAAGTAAGTCTATATTTTAAGCTTGTTTGTAGCGGAAGCTCCCAGTGTCTCAGTTCACTGCTCTTCCATTGCACTGACTGGCGGAACAATTTCTCATGTGGGGGCTTCAATACAAGAGGGACATTACAGACGAGCAGTATGGAGGTATTTGGATGTTTTTTGGTGTGTCTTTATGGACCAAGAAAAGTGGTATCCACAAAGTGGTATGTTGAATCGCCATTTTTTTACGTTGAGTGGCAGCGTGACCGTAGGTAACCACGGAAACTCAGCGAAGCTGTCGGCTCAGGGAGAAAGTTTTCCAGGTAGCGCCTGTTAAAACTGTCCCCACTGTGTAGTGTGAGGAAGGACGGAGGCTCTGATGTTGCATTCAGGTGCAGTCAGACACCTGAATGACGACGTCGGCAAACCAACCGGATGTCATTTTACTCCACGAGAGAAAGATGGTAAAACATGGATCAGGTAAACAATACGACATCACCATGACAACATATTGTCAGGACTAGGGTTGCAAAGGATGGAAAATTTCCAATAAATTAACGGTAAATTTCCGGAAACTTTCCATGGGAAATTAAGCTGGGGAATTTTGGAAATATTCCAAATTGGAAATTTTCCACGGGAATAATGGGAATTATGGGAATTTATGGGAATTAACTAGAAATTGGGGGTAATTGAAACAAACTGTATCAAAAAAAATCTTGTCTTTTCGGGTCGCCCAGCATTTCTTAGTTTTGGTTTTGCGGATGCTGCCCTGTGGGTTATGGGAATAATGTCACCAAATCACCGTTTATGGTTCGTCTGTCTTGCGCCGGTCCAAGAATTTCACCGTGCACGGAGGCTCATGGGAAATGTAGTGTGAACACACTTTGCTTTCAAAAACTCCTGGTTGTCCCTTTAAATGAAAGGCGCCCTCCTATTGTGCTTTGGGCTCAAAAGTGTGGCCTCCAGGGTTCAAGGAATCATCTGTGCATGTGATGGAGGAATGCACAGTGCATGTAGGGGGCGTGGCCTAACAGCCCTGCAGGAAGCAGTGTGCATGGAATAGCAGAGATATTCAAGTTGCTTGCATTAAATCTGGTTGTTTTAGCCAAGATGATGCTACAATATATTCTCTCCAACTATATTTTAACCTTCAATTTTGTAAATTTCCAATTTATTCCCGTTAATTCCCGTATATTCCCGTTAATTCCCATAAATTCCCGTTAATTCCCATGGAAAGTTTCCAACTTTGAAAATTCCCAGAATTTTGCAACCCTAGTCAGGACTGTATTGTTTTGCCTCGTGCTGGTGGAACACTTGTTTATCCTGTTACATGCAGCGTCTGTTGTCTGTCTGACGTCTGCCCCAGTTCACGTGAACACAACATCAAGAATAAGTTCAGACATGCAACCGCACCACTAGATGGGGGGAATTCCTACATACTGGGGCTTTAAAATAACTGCTTGACAATCAAAACAGAAAGATGACACTCATACACACACACACACACACACACCACTCCACTATCATCAAGATTACATTTCCTGCTCCAGATCCAACAGCTGATCTGATGAGGAGCATCAGCTGATTTTGAAACTAAATCCTGGGGTAAAGGAGTTGAGAAATGCCTCTGCAGCCTCTCAGTAACATTCCCAGAGCAGCTCGCACCTCCTGCACCAAAGAAACACACACATTCACGCTTTACTACAAGGCCAGCACACACACACACACACACACACACACACACACCAACGCATTCAGGCAGTGAAACAAAGAGGCGGCACTCACACAATACTATCAAAGTTTACGTTCACACTTCACTCCCTGACAGTCACCACAAACATGGCTGAGACTCTGCCCTCGCCCCATAGTGAGCCACAGAGAGTCACCTGCAGCCCACAATGCAACACTGAACCATTCTTTTACTGCATCATCACTTCTCTGACCCCCCCCCCCCCTCTTGTTCTCTCTCGATGCCAGACAACTGACGGCTTCACTGCTTCTCCATCCACCGTCAGAGTGGAAAGGCACAACAGGCAATCATCGAATTATGGCAAAAATAACAACTGGGTTGATCGTTCAGGTTCCTGTTTGAATTATGAATCAAGCTGCTGAAAAATAGATGAGCTTCTAAACAAGCACAGCTAATTAACATGGACCATTCAAGGCCTGGAAAGGAAGCATGGAGAAGTGGATTGTGAAGGAAGCAGGAACTTGGTGGTCACAGCGGGGGAGGGCCAGGTCAGAGGTCACATCAACCAGACACACGGATGATGTGATGGAATACGTTGAAACACTCCATTACCATTTTATTCAGTCCTTTCAAGTTGGACACAGGCAGAGCAGGAAATGAAAAAAAGAATAATATGATGTAATGTGAATAATTTGGATGGACAGAAACTCGGGGCCATAAATATGGGCCGCTGTGTTAAAGGGTCATGATAGCCTCGGCTCAGCCTTTGTGTCTGTGCGATTTAACAAAATGCAAGTGACATGTGGAGTAAAAATAAAGGGATGTTCGGAGGATGTTTGACATCCCACTGATTTATTTTCATCTTATTAGATTCTCTTTCCTGAGGAAAAGTTTTATCACAGGGCTTTCTAAGGTTTTTAGCTAATTAATATTTTCATTCTTAAATAAACGATTGTGTTCTTAATTAACTGACCAATCATTTGATCGTTACAACAGGAAAGTGTGAAAAATATCCACCGTAATATCCTGAGGCATGAGATAATGTCATCACATTGTTTTGTCCAGCAAAGAATGAGTAGATTTACAGGTGGGCCAAGAACTGAATGAACCTGGGTACAGTACAGTACATCTTTGATTGTTTCAAATTAAAATGTTTCAAATTAAAAATCTAAAATAAAAACACAAATTCACACTAGAATTGTTTATAAAATGGTTTTAAGCTGTTTCTTCATCTTGACTGTTCCACCTGTGGTGACAAGCTGACTGGACACAGAGCTATCTATAAAGGTCTGTAGCAACTGAAACATAATAACAGACAATAACGTAATAACAGTAATAATTCTGGCCATTTTAAATGTAATAAAGCCAATAATGTAATAACGTGCCAATAATGTAATACAACATAATAACTTTTTAGAGCTGCTCCCCCAACCACACGGTGTCCAGTGGAGAGGGGGCTCAGTGGGAGACATGAAAGACGCTTGGAGTTTGGAAAAAGAAAAAAACAAAACAAAAGGACTCTCAGATTATGAGAAAAAAGATTAAAGGAGTCATCACCTGGTTTTTTACGTATCCAGCCCCCCTTGGATCGCTTTGGATCAATTCGTAAAACTTATTAGAAAAAATAATAATAATTTTAATCAAACATTGAGCTTGTTCTGACCCTTTTTCCTACCGCGACTTTATCACGCGCGAGGTTTTGACTGGTCCGGATGTGCATTGTATAATATGTAATGAGGCGCGCGTTGATTCGCCGCAGGAAGGACAGAGCCGGGGGGGGGGGGGGGCTTGCCTGCATGCAGACTCCAAAACATAAACAGCCCCCTGGTACCGCTTCGGCGATTTCAGGTAGCGGTGATTTCAGGTGGTGAAAGAGGCAAGTAGCCTCCACGGTGAGGTCACCGTAGGAGCAGAATCAAAATCTCCTGCTTTAGGAAGGCACACCATTGTGTGCTATTCCTGTTCGGAAAAAAACCCGAAGCGAAAAAACGGCGCCACTTTCAAACTCCAGCTTTTCAGGCAAGTTTCAACTGAGGTCAAACACCAATATGCATGTTTTAACAAGAGAAATTGCGATTTCCGGGTGATGACTCCTTTAAGATGAAGAAGATTATCTGCTCAGATGAGACCCTGCTAGCCAGGCTAGCGCCGCCTACTGGTTCCGGCAAATTTAATTTGCCTCAACCATATAGTCAGGTAACTAGCAATCCACCAGCGCGGACGGACTCGAACTTTAAGATGTTGAAAGAAGATTATCTGCTCAGATGCAAAGACCCTCCCGGAAGCAAACGAATCATGTCTATGAAATGTAATGAGCTGAAAGCTAAGGCATCATGTCTGCATTGCTCTTCACCAAATGGTGAAGCATGGTGGCAGCAGACTGGCACTGTGGATGGAGGCGTCCTCCAGCTGTTGGGACAGGGTTGATGCAAAGCTGGATGGAACACTCACACACCTCAGGCTGGACCAAAGTGTCTCCTTCAAACATGACATTAGCTTTACACACAAGCCCAAGGCACGGCCGGACCGGCCTGTAGGAAGGAGCGTGGCCCGGGCACCAGAGCCCTGACGTGAACCCAATCCACCATCTCAAGAGAAACCTGATAATGAGAGGATCTGCAGAGAGGAGTGGCAGAAAATCCACCAGTGCAGAGTCCCGTCATCCGAGGAGAAGATTCCAGGCTGTAACCACTGCTAAAGGTGCTTCAACTAAGCACCGAGCAAAGGCTCTGCAATGCATACTAAAACACAAGTGATGCTTATGGAAGCAGATTTTCACCTTGTCTGACAGAAATACCATCTGTAATCTAGCGTACTGAACTAGCATAGAGTACCTATCGATCTATCGAAGCTTTTTGCTCTTTGAACAATATCTTACTTCTAACATTTGCACAGCAGGTTCATATTGTATCTTCTCCTTAGCAGCGACAAGGCTACATATATTTGCTGCAGAGGTAAATTGTAAAATTGTCACAGGATGCATAAAACAGATGTTAACATCTTCTCCACATTTTCTGAATGGGTGGGAACAGGCAGTTATGGTGATCTATCCCCAACTTACTCCACTCTTCTTCTGAAATGTTTGATATTCTGGATGTTACTGTACAGTGAACTGTAGCAGCAGATATGAAAGATGCTGAGTAAGTGCACTGTGAAGCGCCGGTCATTATCACAAGTCTTCAGAGAGACACAGCTGTGTGCCGATTGCTCTCCCTTTTCTCCAAAAAAGCACCTAAGCCCTCGAATCCAAACTTTGCAACCGAGCGGAGCAAAGTCATGATTGGAAGATATCCACTGGGGGATAGCAGCGTGAGTCATCCTCAGCCCAATCTGCGCTACTCTACTGTAGGCCTACCTCTCCACCCCCGAGGCTGCCTATTAAGGGCCTGTGAAGCGCAGTGGACAGAATTTCAATGAGTAGACTCATTCTTCTGTCTGTCTGTTGGTACGTTCAGGGTGCGCAGGCTCTTCTCTATGTTGCATGAATATACTGTAGCGGCTTGGCACAAGCAGAAGTGCTGAGATGCTTCTTTTCGCCGCTCATCTTCCTCCACCTTACTCTTGTCTTTCATTCACTCGACAGCTTGTGCTCTGTTTCCCTCGCTCGGGCTTTTGTTCCCCTCTCTCTCCTTCCCTCTCTGTGGACTCTTTTCCCTTTTCTGCCATCCTTTGCAGTTTACAAAGAAAGAGGGGCCGTGCACCAATCGGATGACTGGTCAGCCTTAGTCAACGTTGTCATTACTGGAACCCGACAGGCCTAATGTTGATTTATACACATCGCTGAGCTCCAAAACAGTGCTAAAAATAAAGCTCGCAATATCCCCGAGCCGCCCAGGGCAGACCATGTCCTCCTGTAAGCATGGCCAACCAGAGCAAGGAGGCACCACGGAGTGCACATGTCATTACTGTGACCTCAGCTGCACCCGCATCGCATATTATCGCCTTCGGATGGATCATTGGGAAATATTGCAACGGAATACAGATGCGATTTTTGCCAGGGATGAATATATGGATGGCGGCGCGAGAACAGATGCAGCGCTGCACTTTGAGAAGCTGTGAGTCAGAGTGGTGCATATGTGCGGTGCAGCAGACTGCTGTCAGTGCTGAGTCAAAGGGGGGGGGGATGTCAAGTGTCAGCAGCGGGGTCACAGAGGCCCACAAGAACCTGGCTTCTTGCTGAACAAGCGCATTGGTCGTGCCCTCAATTCCGGCGATGTGCCGCAGCGGACTCATTGGACTTGCATTAGTTTTGGCCATGCTAGTAGATCGGCATGAGCATGCCACGCCAGAAAATGATAGAAATCTACCTTCAGAAAATCAGGCCTCGCTTCATTAAAAGGATATCAGTATAATTTTTCTGCTCCATAGCACAAAATTACCGAAATATATCTGTAGGGGGTTGATAGGTTTGTTGATCAATAACAATTACTCAACGATTACCTCACAGGGTGGGTGAGACCTCTGGCTTCCAAAATTCAATATCCAGCCCGTGCAATTTAAAGCGCTTCCAATTTCACCGCCTCCCTTAACACAACTGCTCCACAAATAGCTCAAAGATGAAGCAATCAAGCAGGTTTTCCACTAAGAGAACGACGGTGCCAGTGTTTTCGCAGCATTTCAAATCATGACACCACATCTGCATTTCTGACGGATCTCAGCTTTAATTAGGCGTCTCTATTGGGCCGATTTGACTTTATTCGTGTCAACTCCAGGCTACCGTCACCCCGGCTACCGCTGGAGTCGGAGCAGGAGATAAGTTGTACCTGTGTTGCTGCAGTTACAGCAAATTACTTAATGTAATTTTAATGATCACATTATGAGGTATATAAACCACTTAAACACCTGTTTGTACATTTTCTTTTCTAACCTTGATAATGATAGTTTGCAGTTTCCTTAGTCTGCCTGTGTGTGTAACCCTAACACACACACACACACACACAGAGCAGCATCTTTATTCCATGTTGCTTGTCGTGTGATTTCTGCTCTACTATCTGTATTGGTTTTTTTCTCTCCGTCTCTATCGATGTGTAATAATCAGTGGAATATTGCACAAGTTGTTGTAACGTTGCTCTCCCTGCTATAACCTGACATGAGAGCAGGATGATCCCATGCAGAAACAGAACAGACACTGTCATTCTTCATCGTCCCCAGGCCTGAGGGTAGATACATCTTTTTTATTTATTTTTTATTTATTTTTAATGGGAACAGTACATATTAAAGGGATAGTTCACTCAAGATAGAAATTTCACTCATTATCTACTCACCCCCATGTCGACTAAGGGTTGGGAGAAGTTTCAGAGTCCTCCGTGCCTTCTCTGAGTTACAGGGGGGTCGGCGCAGCACTGCACTGCCATATGACGGTAATGAACAGGGCTCACTTTTCTTTGTCCAAAAAGACACACTTCCGCGTTCAAAAAACTGCAATCCCCGCCGATTCCTGTGGGGGCTGGTACCGGAAGTGATCCCCAAAGACCCCCATGTTAAAATACAGCTTTCAAAAACATCTTTAATGTCACTCGTTTTTTGTCTCAATTGAAGCCCCCACATGAGAAATTGTACCGTTTTGAAAAAATTCAAATAAGTTTATATTTTAAGCTTGTTTGCAACAGGTCCAAGCTCCCAGTGTCTCAGTTCACTGCTTTAGTTCAGATGAAAGATATTTGAGGCACAAAAAGACAAAAAATTTTCATTTTTCTTTTTACAGTCTATGTAATGAACAGGGCTCACTTTTCTTTGTCCAAAAAGACACACCAAAAAACATCCAAATACTTAAAATTAAGAAATTGTTCCGAAAAAAATAAGCTTGTTTGTAGCGGAAGCTCCCAGTGTCTCAGTTCACTGCTTTATTTCAGGAGCTATATAGATTTAAAATTTTCATTTTTCACAGTCGGAAATCCAGGATGGCCACAAAAAAAACATGCATGGGTGCGGGGATTTGAAAATTAATTTCCCCCCATCTCTAGACAACACTCTCCACTGTCCTATCAAATAAAGGCCTGAAAAGCCAAAAAAATATACTTAAAAAAAAAATGTAATTTACTAGACACCTTAAGGATTAGAAAAAGCTAAGTTAGAAAAATATATCTTTCAGGTGCATGGGAACCCCCCCGGCTACTAGACTATTGTCTGTGTCCCCAGTTCACGGCTCCGCAAATCGCGCAAGATTCTGGCAGAACAACACTGGGAACATCCGCAAACAAGCTTAAAATATAGACTTTTTTTTTTTTTTTTTTGAACAATTTCTCATGTGGGGGCTTCAATACAAGAGGGACATTACAGACGAGCAGTATGGAGGTATTTGGATGTTTTTTAGTGTGTCTTTTTGGACCAAGAAAAGTGAGCCCCGTTCGCTACCGTCACATGGACATGCAGTGCTGCGCCGACCCCCCTGTAACTCAGAGAAGGAACGGAGGACTCTGAAAATTTTTCCAACCCTTAGTCGACATGAGGGTGAGTAGATAATGAGTGAAATTTCAATTTTGAGTGAACTATCCCTTTAGTGAACACTTGTATAAATATGTGGGGTTGTAGCCAAGTAGCTAATTTCCATTTCCAGTCCCACTGGCAGGTTGATGTTAAACATAAAAACATCTTCATCTCTTTTCCAACTGTGCTGCTAGAAGGAACAAACTCAGGACTTGGAGCAACAAGGCATTTGAAGAGGCGTCCTGTCCACTGACACTACACAGCCATGCAGTGCAGCGGTGTGGAGATGGCATTTAATCCTTCTGAAACAAGATCTGAATTTGTCTTATGAAGCAGTGTTGTGTCCCTGTGTGATGCCCACACTTTGTATCTCTATGTAGGTGTGAAGGAGTAGCAGCTACAGTACCTGCCTCTTAGATACACCAATAATGACCAGCAGATAGAGAGTCATCATGACGACATGACTGTAGCGCTGCTAGCTCTACGCTAGCAGTCTGCCCACATTAGTGCTCTCTTGATCTCAGTTGTAAATCTGTATTCTTCAGTACCTTCATCTCCTTCACTATCATAAAGTCACATGGAGCCATGGAATAGTGTGGCAGTAACAACATGACTGAGTGAATGAGACCAGACTGTATTGGTGACATCACGGCCCACAGCTGACCCCATCAGGAGGGTCAGCATCGAAGTTGATAATAATCTGAATTTGAATCATTGCATTGGTTTTACAGCCAAAAAGTTCTCTCTCATTCATCTTTTTAAAAAAATACCACACTGCACGACCTGCCAGGAGAGAAAGCAAAGGTCCTCCAATCACATCACTCCAGTCCTCATCCAGCTCCATTGGCTCCCAGTCCAGCAACAGATACAATACAATACCCCCTGTTAATATTCAAAGCTCTCCATAATCCCCCCCCCTCAAGTCACATATAAGTGCATAACTTACCACTGAGAGGGGCTGAAACATATCTCCTGAAGTGTTTGGTGGTAAAGGCCGAGCTAGACTTATATTCATCAGGTGTCTGGAAACACGACTCCACATCAGTGCTCATGTCGCTCTTTAAAGGGACAACGAGGAGTTTTGGAAAAGCCAAGTGTTTTCACGCTACATTTATGAGCCTCCGCGCGCACCATAGAATTCCTCCACCGGCGCAAGACGGGCTCATGTTTTCATTCATCAATAATTAAAGTCAGAGGTTCAAAGAGGTTCAGTTACCGTCGTAGTTCCGACCATAACGCCGCCGAATCACCGCTATTCTCATTCGCGTCCGCGAAACCGAAAGTAAGGAAACGCTGGTCGGCTCGACCAGCATTTCCACCACCACTAATAATAACAAAATAACAATAGAGACAAAACGATATATTGATTGAAAATGGAGCCATTAACAAGTGCGGGTAACGTAGATTCATCCACATTAACGTGAGACTGTTTTATAACCAAATAGAAACTCCTCGTTGGCCCTTTAAGCAACTGGTTGCTAACGTGCTGGCTATGGAAACATGATGATCTAGAAACGTGTATGTCAGAGGTGAACGTTATTCAGATTGTGGTGAAATTCTTCTGCCCACAAATTGTCGAAACCGTGGATTAATGCACCTTTAAAACTGAAACTCAGATTATGACTTCTACACATTTACCACCTCCTCTGTGTGTAGATCCACTTCTGTTGAGCAGTGATGGCCTCTACCTCCCCTCCATACTGACACTTTTTCTACTATACCCTTGCTGTCGGGCTTCAGGGATCGTTTACTAACAGCCACAATGTCTTTGGTTTACTGTCCAGTTTACACTACACTCTTAGAAATAAAAGTGCTATGTAGAACCTTTTGGAGGGTTCTACCTAGAACCCAATTTAAAGGGTTATACCGAGAACTAGGGCTGGGTATCGGTACTCGATACTTTTCAGGTACCGACCCAAACAACCCAGTACCAAGTAGTATCGAAACTACGCCTGTCAATCGATTCTTTTTGTACCCAGATCAAGAAAAAAATGACTGTTTCTATGGTTTTCAATTCAATGCGCGGTGTGATTGGTCCACCACCGCATAACAACAGCGACAGTTTGTACAGCGGTGAAGCGGGTCTCTCGCTCTGTCTTTTGAATGAGATGCAGCACCTGAAGCCACCTGAACTCTCTCTCTCTCTCTCTCTCTCTCTCCCTCTCTCTCTCTTTTTCCCCTCTCTCTCCCCACTCGTAAATGCGAGGCGGTGCTACTGCTAATTGATCGTTTTAAATCAACGACTGAACAGCCGCCTGTCATTTAAAAATGAAATCGCGGACAGTGAGACTCACCGTTCCTGCTTCTGATCACAGCGGTACCGTCAATGAAGCCCTCGTTACGTAATGAGCGCTCCTCTAAACGAGGAAGTCTCCTCTCCCGGTCTAAACTACTACATCAATATTTTCCGGCCACTTCTAATCAGAATCCGCAGCGTGCAGAGTTTGCACTGCACCTCAGTTCATTTGTTTTTTATTTGACAGAGTTTCGCACAGAACTTTCTGGTCTTTTCTCTTTCTGCGCCAGAGAAAAGGGAACATTTACATTTTTTCATACAAGATGATTGTCTCATATTCCTAGTAAAAGATCTTTTCTAGTAAAAGATCATGTAATCGGTTACATGAAATTACATTGCTTTTCTTTTCACATGATTAGTATTAGTATTAGTAGTTAAAGGTACTGGTATTGGTACTAGCATCGAAAATTTTAAAACGATATCCAGCCCTTCCGAGAACCCAACATAAAGGGTTATATCTAGAACCCAACACATAAAGGGTTCTACCTAGAACCATCTGTGAAAGGTTACACCTAGAACCCCCAATGAGAGGTTCTACAAAAATCCCTTTTATGGCATATTGGTTTCACCCAGAAGCCTTACTGGGGGTTTCATCCAGAAAATATCCCACTTCTTACAGTTTCATCTAGAACCCACACAGGGAGTTCCACCAAGAACCCTTTTACTGGAACCCTTAGTGTTACCAAGAACCCTTGAAAAACCATTTCTTTGGGGAAAGGGTTTTTAAGGGTTCCCTGGATCAAAATGGTTCTTACTGGAACCCTTAGTGTTACCAAGAACCCTTGAGAGTTTTTCAGAAGCAAATGGTTCCAGGTAGAACGTCAGCCCTTGTAGAAGAACATTTTTGGAACCCTTATTTCTAAGAGTGTACAGTATGTTCACATATGCATGTTTGTGCCCATAATTGTGTGTATTACAGTAAAAATGTAAAAAAAAGAAGAAAAAAAAAGGAAATAATAATAATATTTTCTTTGCACACATTCAAGCAGCCTGTGTGAACCCAGGCAAAAGCTTTGATCCATTTTTAATTACAGCTTCTACACTGAATCCACACCAGCCATGAAGGAGAGATGTCAGGTGACAAGACGGGAAGAGGTGTGTGTAGACTGGATGTTGTGCATACTGTATGTTCATGTGTGTGTGTGTGTGTGTGACAGAGAAAAAAGTGGGGGTGGGAGAGATGGAGAGAGAGTATTCTCACCTATCAGATCATTCACCCAGCCCTCGCGCGGCGCGTCCCAGGTTCCCCATTGCTCACCCAAAGCGTCCACACGGCGTCACTGTTGCTGCGCTGCTAGCGCCTTGAATCCGCCCCCAACTCCACCACACAGGAAACAAGGTTACTGCCCAAGAGATGTCACTTCCGAAACACCCACTCCCGCTCGCTTGCTCGCGCTCGCTCCCTCACGCCCCCAGCCTATTGCCATGACAACCGAGAAAAGAATAGAATATAAGTGAGTGTTAAAGAGACAGAGAGATCAGAGAGACAGGGAAATAGAGGGATGGAGAGCGAAAGACAGGAGTGGAGGACAGAGGGACAGCGAGGGGGGGGGGAGAGGGAGGAAGAGGAGAGCGCGAGGATGGACAGAGGGAGAGGGGGGAGAGAGAGAGAGGTGAATGAGTGGGCGGGGGAAAAGATGGATGACAGGAGAGAGGATGAGAGAGCGAGGGAGAGAGGAAGCATGTGGTGGGATGTGATCGGGGGGAAAAGGGAAGAGGAGAGAGAGGCGCAGATGCTGTGGATGCCGCGAAGAAGGAGAGAGATAAATGAAGTGATGAGAGACGGAGAGAGGGAAAGAGGGAAGGAAGGGAGGAAGGAAGGAGGACACTTTTTTGGGAATAGGGAGCCCACATCTTGTTCCCATAGCAACACAGCCATCCATGAAATACTGACTTGTACCTCCCTCTCACTCTCTTACTCTCTGTTTCTGTCTCTCCATCCCTCCCCCTCTCCTTTTCTCTTTCCATCTCTAACTATATATACACACACACCATGAGCGTAAGTTGGCACAGAGTGTGTATGCAGTAATCCAGGCTCTGCAACATTGTCAAACACATCAAAAGGCGGCAGGTCTACCATCAGCGTACAGCTCTGCATTCTCACACTGTTACGGCCCAAACTGGCCCTCTCTGGGAAGATGTTTCCAAGTCTGACTTAATACAACACTCACATGCCATATGTAAGTTCAGAGAGTTGCTGCTGGTGTAATCACTCCCCCTCTCCATACTGGCTGTGATATCTTCCCAGCACAACTCCGCCGCAAAGCCAGGGGTATGGAGGAGAGCAGATCAATGATTCCTCACAACATGTCGCCTCGCCGCTTTCTAACAGAGAGAAGCAGCCTTCACATGTTATGAATGGCAAAAAGTCTGCTGCTGGAGAGGGAGGAGATGAAGTGGACACAACTGTGTGCGCTTTTGCAGAGAGCATCCTCAAAGTACGGTGGCCCAGAGAGCTCAACGCGCTGCAGCTTGAGATAACACATCCACACACAAAGACACAAAAGTGTCACTCATTCAGAAAACAACTTCATAAATTGGAATGACTTACAACACCTGCAAAATACACAAGCACGCCGTTTCCGGGGACACAAGACAGAGACGGACCGGTCCAGGTGGCGTCTGTGAGAAGTCACCGCGGTAACGCAGTGAGGACTGCAGTCGGACAGACGGCCGTCACTAACAAACCAGATGTCATTTAATAAGAAGTCCAGAGAAAGCCGGTAGAACATGGGTCAGGTCAACAATACGACATCGCCATGGCAACATATTGTCACGTATTGTTTTGCCTCGTGCTGATGGAACACTTGTTTACATAGAGGCTTGTTTATGCTGTCGTCCGTCTGCCCAATTTCACCTGAATGCAGCATGAAAAATCCGACTGAGTTGCTGGTGATCTACAACCACAACACTAGATGGAGGAATTCTTACACAATGTACCTTTAATGGACAGGAGCAACAAAAAAAAAGAAAGAAAGAAAGAAAAAAAAGAATAGTTAGTTTACCGTCAGTATTGACGTGTGAAGTTTGTGATTATTGACGATGATTTGATCAGATCTGATCCAGGAACATTTTGTTTTGAGTCCGTCCCCCTCACACACCTTGTGCATGTCGAAAGTACGGTAAATTATCAGTCCGAGACCGGAGTCAACAACATTTTGTTGTCAAGGTAACGTGTTGTGAGAGTGGGTAAGTGCTGTTCCATTCATGTTTACAGCATCTGGACCCTCACACTCTCACACTTAGAGCTGATGTCAGGGAAGTCAGTGAGGGTTCAGCATGGATCTGTTAGAATATAATACATCCAGGAGAGAAACAGCTTTAATTCGGAAAAAATATCCAATCATTGGTTGATCTACCAGAGAAAAATAATGTTTGTGTTCTGTTTGTTCATTTTGTGGTCTGTCAATATTCATGATACCTTTTTTTTATTTTATTTTTTTACTTATCTTAAAATGTTCTAGTTTTAATACAACACTTACATGCCATATGTACATTTCTTTATTTACTTATTTGAAAATGTTCTAGTTTTAAAGCAGATATCAGCGGCACGGCCGTTTTGGCTAATGCTGCGTTCAAGGCAGGCTTTTGAAACCGTAAGTTACAGCTTCAAGTCACAACTACAACTTTGTAGCGTTCCAGGTAACCTGTAACTCGTGTTTTTACAGTCCTGTTGTCTGTGAAAGTCACGGTAACGGCCACTCGTAACTTCCGACCCGTGAACTCGTACCAGATCGAACTGGTATGACTTCACAGGAAGGAAAAACACAAAGTACGAGTTTCCTTGAACGCACCATGAGTTAGCAGCCCCCGCCCTCGTCAGGCATCTATTGGTCCTCGTGCTCCGTCACCACATTCACGCGCATCCCTTGGCTGCACACACAGCCCTTCATGCCGTTCTCTCTCCTCATTGGATAACACTTGTATCCCACAAGGAAAGTTTTCTCCTGGGTTACAGCAGAGCAGAGTGACGGAGAGACTCGTGTTACGGCTGAAACACTCCATGTAAGTGATTGCTGACGGAAAATAGGACTATTTAGGACTTATATTAACAAAAACATTCCACTGATATCTGCTTTAATTTATTTAATTGACCTTTTCCAGGAGTTTACTGTGGTGCTGGACTGAGGCCATTTAGAAAACTTCTTTAATGTTAGCCAGTAAAATGTTTCGCCTTCATTACATATTTGTCACAAGTGTCTGAACCATAATTGAGTGATCATTGGGACAATAAAAAAGTGTGTTCCTGTATACATGAGGAATACAGGCCAGTTGATCAGCCCCCCAAAATCCCACATGTGTCTGGCCCTAGTTTAAACTCAGAGCACAGTGAGTGGAAACCAAATCCTTGCACCACTTCTAAGTGAGGAAAAACTCTCCTGGGAAACACCAACATTGATTTGGTTAATTCAAACTGTTGAACCCTGCTTTTAGCTCTGGCTGACCTTTGAAGAGAGTGGATTATGTCCTGAGTCTTTTCAATTGGAGGAAGAAATATTACAGCAGTCAATAACTCTGTCACTATATGGTACATGTGCTGTGTGAGTATTGCTCAGTGATGGGAACCTCTCCTTTTACAATAAAGAGAAGCGGGGTTGAGCAGATATACTGTCGATGTCAGCTCCATGCTCCAGCTGACCTCAGAGATAAAAACCAAAATGCAATAAATCTAAAGAGGGAGGGAGGAGATCGATGTGGCCATCATCCCGCCATGAATCCCAATCAAGTTCAACTTTCTGCACTAACTCCTGCCAGCCTCTTCTCAAAGCCCCCATCTCCTCCTCGTTCCCATCCACCTCATGCTTCCTCCGTCAGCCGACTGTTCCTCAGCCCCCAACGCTCCGCTCTCTGGCTCCTGTTTCCTGGATGTGGCCTTGTTGTTTTTTACCCTCCTGTAAATCTTTTATCTCTACCTCTGTACCTTATCCCTTTTGTATTCCACACTGTCACTCTTCCACCCTTTCATCCTCAATATTCCTCTGCCTGGGATTTAAAACAAAAAACTTAATTATCTGTCCTAGAATCACTTTTTTTTTTAACATTTACCTTCTATTCCCTCTCACTCCTCCATCTTCTCTTACTCGGTCTATTTTTGTTTCTAGATCTCTGTGATGTTTTCTCTACCTCTCCAAATCTATCTCCAAATCTATCTACCTGACTTTCAGTCTAATCTCTTCCCTTTCTTTCATGTGGCCTTTACCATCTCTCTCTTTAACGCACGTTTTTCATCCTTCCAAACCAAAATTTCAAATCTTATTAAATCTTTCAACTCAAATTGGCATCAATTAGATCAAACACATGTAGGCACACACGTGTGGATTAACAGATCACTAATAATAACTACACAATGAGCAATAAATACTAGAAGACTCCCATCTGTTCAACTTTTGTGTTCGGTACCTTGGTGTTCTTCCATCCTCGGCAGAAAAGCTGCAGCCAGTAGTAGAGCTAACGGCCTCAAGATGTCTCTGTCATTCATTTGCATTTGATTGTTTAAATCCGAGTGCAAAACCTTTGAAAAAATCTTGACCCTGTTCCACACACCGTGAGGCGTGCAACAGGGTGTGATGTCTGATTTAACTGTCAACACCAATGTTAAAGGGATAGTTCACCCAAAATTCAAATTTCACTCATTATCTACTCACCCTCATGTCCATATAATGGTTGTCAATAGATACCACTTTTCTTTGTCCAAAAAGACACACCAAAAAACATCCAAATACCTCCATACTGCTCGTGAGACTACAAACAAACAACAAACAAAATATATACTTATTTAAAGCAGATATCAGTGGAATGTTTTTGTTAATATAAGTCCTAAATAGTCCTATTTTCCGTCAGCAATCACTTACATGGAGTGTTTCACTGTTTGTAATATCACTGGGAAAAGTCTCTAGATTTGTCACTCTAGTCCCTTTTGCTGTAAACCAGGAGCCAAAAAAACTTTTTGTAGGGATACAGGAGAGTGTTATCCAACTAAACTGGAGAGAGAACGCTCCGCATGACGCTCTGCGCGGGGGTGTGTTTGTGCAGCCAAGGGGACCGGAGCGTGAATGTGGTGACGGAGCACGAGGACCAATAGATGCCTGACGAGGGCGGGGGAAATCAAACTCATGGTGAGTTCAAGGAAACTCGCTACTGAGCTTTGAGGTGATTTTCCTTGACTTTCAATCAAGATTCATACCAGTTCGATCCACAAAATTTATAATGCAGAAAAAAGTGACTAAGAGCTGTGAGAATGTTCAGAGTTCCTTCTCTGAGTTACGGGGGGGTCCAGTGACAGTATTTGTCCATATAATGGTTGACAATGGACTTTGTCCAAAAAACACGAGCTACGGGTTACCTCCATACTGCTCGTCTGTAAAGTTGTAGTTGTGACATGAGAAAAGCTGGTCAGTGCAAATCACGCGAGATTTGCACTGACACAGGAAGAGCAGTGAACTGAGACACTGGGAGCTTCTGCTACAAACAAACAACAAACAAAATATTATTTAATTTTTTTCAGAACTATTTCAGAGAAGGCACGGAGGACTCTCTGAAAATTCTGAAAATTCTCACAGCTTTTAGTTGACATGAGGGTGAAGAGTGAAATTTGAATTTTGGGTGAACTATCCCTTTAATGTCTCAGAAAGTGAAAAACCAACTGAACATTTCAGTGTGGTTCTCACCCACAAAGGTTGTGAATGGGATGGACTGGCGCTCAACTTGCAAGTAAATACAGATGAATGACAGAAACAGCTGGAGGCCATTCAGGCTTTGGCCAATAGCAAAGTTGGGTTTGCCTGTTCTCTGTGTACAGTAGCCTCTCTCACATCTCCCTCTCCACTGCTCTCTCGCTCTCAACTCTCCCACTCGCTTACACTCACTCCCACAACTCTCTCTCTCTCCCTCTCTTTTGCTCACACTCTCTCCCTCGTTCTCCGCTCACATCTTTCCTTCACTTACCTAATGTCTTTTAACTCCGACCCGCTCATTTTTAGCAGTATCTCTTTCAAAATGTCAAGTAGGAATCTTTTCTCCCAAACTTTGAAAATGTCACAGATATAAAATATGAGGTGTGTGTGTATGAGCTCAAGCACATCTTGCATTTATTGCATGTCAACAAACGTGTGGGGGGGTGGGGTAGGGGGGTCGGGGGGGGGGCTGTTTGTTTTTGCAGCTATGACAGCCACAAGACGGAAGAACAGATGCTACACAACATGGTGGAAGAGGCTAATGGTCATAAAAAATAAAAGAAGCACCTCATTGACAACACCTCTTTTCCACCAAACTGGTTCCAGTGCTGGTTCGGTGCTGGTGCTGGTTCAGCTCTGGTGCCTCCAGGAACCACTTTGCTTTTCCACTGGTCAGGAGCCAAGTCAGAGCCACACTCCCCATCTAGGAGCAGGTCCTGTCTTTGCTGCCTGCTACAGTTATAGACGGACCAGAAAATTAAAACCCAGTCTGATCTGTGGGTGTTGAACACCGGACCCAACGTAGAAGCACAGACTTTTAATCAACGATAACTACACCCAAAGGAAGGAAAAAGCAGCCGTCTTCGCTGTAATCGTGCGACCGGAAACTAGGCTATTTTGACGGCGATATGTTTTGATATGAGCGTTAGCTACTGTTAGCCACTTCCTGTAGCTCAGCTAGTTAGCTTCAACTGTGTTTACATTGATGAACAAATTTAAAGGGATAGTAGCTTTTTTTTTAAAGTGGGGTTGTATGATCTCCAAATCAAAGCCCCATGCAACTGCCATGCAGCTGCCTGTTTAGTTCCATTCCAGCAAAGTCCCAGAAGACCCCCTCCTTTTCCTGGGTGTGACTAGTTTTTACTGGAACTCCACCCATTCAATGAAATACAAGACATGACCAGGAGACGCATATCGCCAGCCCATTTAAAGCAGCCCTAGAACCCGAGTACATGTTTGAGGAAATTTTAACAACATAGCTATTGTTGCCACTGTTTAATGGAAATAAACTGTTGTAAAAGCTAAAATAAAGCCTCATTTTTTTAAATCACAATTTATTTACTGTGAATCTACATTTAAAGAGGAAAAACTAAAAGAGAAAGTTTTGGAAGATGTTTGCATTTGCAAGTATTCAGTGCAAAAAATTAGCATCATCATTCCATTGTAATGGGCCATCTATTGGTCACCTATTGTCACACAAATCATTTTCCAGCTGGCTGTTCAACTTTGAACATCATTTGTGTTTGTCGTCAGAGCTTAAATCATATGTTCAGACACAAACTTCCAGAAGTATTCCAATTGTGTAAGGAGGGAAATTTTCTTCTGTGAGAGCTGGACGGAGAGAATATTATTGGGATGTATAGGCCTACTATTACTACTAGTGATACCAGTCATGGAGAATGGCGTGTTTTTTGGTTGGGACTCAATGTCCACCCTGTCTGGCCAATAAGTGGCTTTGTCCACATGTATTGTCACTGGGTTGCATCACTTGCATCCAGGTGATGCTAACAGTACAAAAGGGAAATTGACTCCAATAAAAAGTGTTTAAACATTCACACATTTCACTAAAACAAAATACTGTCTGGCTAACCTATTGGACTCTCTTATTATCATACTGGAAAGTATGCATGCGGCCCAACACACCCCAAATACAGAACATTCACACCTGCTCTAGAGCATCACCATCTCATGATTAGAAAGAATGAATTTCTTTAGGAGGTCCTGCTTTTTTAGCTTCTTACTTGTGTTAATAAATCACCCACTGCAGTTGTAATCAAATGCGTGGAGGTGATCAAGCAAGGCAGAGTGATTTTCTGCTCTGCACACAGGACCGTCAACGTCACGGTGAAGTCACTGCAGATGAGCGAGGCAGAGCCGGAGTTTCAAATCTAGTATAATCAAGCAATTTTCTCCGAGCCCACAGCACAGGCTACCGGTCTGACATCTAACTTTGTCAGCATGCAGGTTACATACGGAGAATGCAGACTTTGACCAGGTTGCATTCAAGGACGGAAATTGGAAATCTCGAGCTGTAATTGTTTTTTCGATCGATCAGCTGTGTTCACCGTTTCATGTGTCGTAGTTCTGATGTTTAGACAGAATAATTAGTTATCTAACACATCCTAAAGTTTGACATGTCATGAGTTTTTCAGAAAGGACACTTCCGAGTTGTCTGAAACCTGTGATTCCCTCTGCAGCCTTATTTCAGTGTTGATTAAGATTAAAACACACAACGTAATGTACGGATTGTTGAGTCCTTGTGAGTTTATTTTGGACCCATGGATGTATTGGTTTTACCCGGTTTATCTGTGAAACGGGAAAAAGTAGGATCTTGCTGTTATGTAAAAATAAATAAATAAATAAAGGTTCACTATTAGTCGCTACGGCAAAATGATTTAGTCGAAAACAAGAAAAAAGAAAAAAAAAAAGTGATTGACAGATTAACTCGGGTCAAAATCACTGCTCCTCCCCGTGGACAAATGAGACACTGCAGCTGATTTTCACACGGGCTGCAGAGGGGCGTTAACAGTCATGGCTGCGCGCTACGTCATCGCGGGGGATTACATTATCGCCATGGGCCCGGGAGCACGGAAAGAGTGGTCCCACCAGGGACCAGGGGGGAATCTGCCCATCACTTTAAAGGGATAGTTGCATTTTAAACTCCAGTCTCTACTCTTATTATCCACCTGATATTCTGTGTGACGACGCTGCAGGTGTCAGGGCTATTCTATGGAGGCAAAGACTGTCTCAAACGGACAAAGCGCAACTCAAAAGCGCTGTTGTGGACACGTTGTGAGCTGCAGAACCACCACGCTATGAGATAATGTCCGTCAGACATGACGTTTCAGAGGTTTCATGCAAAACCGCTTTTTCAGGGACAGTTTTTCAGCAAGAAGTCTCTGTATTTACCCTGATTAGAAACCAGCTTTTGAGTTGCTGGATTGTGTTTTTGAAAGTTTGATGAGGGAAACCAAGAAATGCCCATCCCTATTTTGGACCTCACGTATCCCTCCGCCCAGGGTTAAGGCCCCCAAATGAACTCAGGCGTAGAAGACATGCACTGTCCCGCGCAACGCCAGCCCATAGCCCTGCCCAGAGATTTACAACATACATTGTTGTGAATGGACCCAAAGAAACGGCCTATTTTCACGGCCTAAAAGAGGTTTTACCTGAAAAAAAATACACAGTTCCATTGTTGGCTATAATATAATTTTTCCAGCCGTTCAAAGTGCAGGAAAAACGCAATTTTTGTTTGGACCTCACGTATCCCTCCGCCCAGGGTTAAGGCCCCCACATACTCGGGCGTACATGTGTCCGCGGACGTCCGCGCATACTCGAGGCGTACTGGAGGCGTACTCAAAGTGTACCCAAAGCGGACGTCCGCCTGACCCGTCCGCGCAAAGCTCAATATTTACGACCGCGCGTACTCGGCGTCACACAATAGACTGCTCGCCGGGAAATCTTCATATCGACCTGTTTTTATTGTGACGCCGTACGCCCGACTATGAAAGCTCAAATGTCCGCGGACAGTGCGCTCTGAGTCCGCGCTGCTCACAGTACACGCACAGTACGCTTGAGTATGTGGGGGCCTTTAGTGCCCGCGTTGGTTAGCTGCAAATATAAACTGTGTTTTTCCGGCTGTGAAAAAAGGCCGTTTCTTTGGTTATGCTGTAAATCTCTGGGCATAAACTGTGAGTCTTCTACTGTAATTTTCGCAATTTCTCTTGTTAAAACATGCATATTTTTTTCAGTTGAAACTTGCCTGAAAAGCTGGAGTTTGAAAACGTTTTTCGCTTCAGCTCTTTTCCGAACAGGAATAGCACACAAGGGTGTGCCTTCCTAAAGCAGGAAACAGTGACCTCACCGTGGAGGTTTCTTTCACCACCCAACCCCGCCCCGTCCGTCCATTCACAACAAGGGGGCTGTTTATGTTTTGGAGTCTTGTAAAGCCCCCCCGGCTCTGTCCTTCCTGGGAATCAGGGCTCATACAATGCACATCCGGACCAGTCAAAACCTCGCGCGCGTGATAAACGTAGGAAAAAGGGTCAGAACAAGCTCAATGTTTGATTAAAATTTTTTTTTTTTTTTCTAATAAGTTTTACGAATTGATCCAAAGCGATCCAAGGGGGGCTGGATAAGTAAAAAACCAGGTTATGACTCCTTTAAAGGCTACTTAGGGGCTATTTGTAGATCATACAACCCCACAAAAAATGCTACTATCCCTTTAATATGTAGCAATAACGTGTCTGTAGCGCTGGTCTTGTTGCTAAGGTAACCCTGCTGCCAGCCCCTGGAAGAACTGGTTCTTAGCTCTGGCCCAGCAAGAAGTTGGTGCTGGTCTGGAACCAGTTTTAAGAACCAAGAACCGGTGCTTAGGCATTGGAAAAGCAAAGAACCGGTGCTAAGCAGGCACTGGCTCCAAACCAGCACCGGAACCAGTTCGGTGGAAAAGAGGTAAGTGAGAGGCATCAGATCCTTGTGTGAGGTCATGTGCAGCAGGATGTAAAGACATCAGAGTGGCCGGCCTGTTTCTGTGCTCTGGTACGCCCACACTCAACAACACATTGTGGGCTGTTGGTGCCAAGTCTGTCGTAATCAAGGCAGCGTTCACATCACCTTTCATCTTCCGTTGGGAGGAGTGAAAAAAATTAGGTTTCAAGAACAGGTAAAAAGTTTTTCTTTTCTTCAGAAATTAATTTGAGCACAATTCGACATGTTACAGTTCACGAAAGCTGGTTGGATTGAAACTCAGTCTCTCTCTAATACGCTCATTCCCTCTCACACCCTGCAGTTTCTGCTCTTACACTCCTGCACTCTCATGTTCTCTCCCTCACACTAACTCCCCAGTCTGCCATCTTTTTTCTCTCTCTCTGACTTTCAATCTCGGCTGCATTTTGCTCTAAAAACTTTGACAGCCTACACAGGAAACTCTCCAGGTTGCTCTTTTCAGGCCCTTTTCACACAGGGTATGAATAAATAAACACTATGGAAGGGGGGGGGGCTGGACATTTCTCTGCAGATCCATTCAGTGGGGCAGTCCTGCCTCTTGTCCTGGCTGTGAGGGTGATATTCACTTTGCTGAGAGGAGAAAATAAAGATGAGTGTGAACGTGAGTGTGTGTGTGTGTGTGTGTGTGTGTGCAGGCTTGCTAACACAAATTTACAAGATTATATTAAAAACCACAGCATAATTTAGTGCAGTTGTATTACACCTGTCTTGTGTTTAGTATCAAGCAGGGGGGTGCAACTGTCTGATGGCTCATTTAAAGCAGCTGTAGCAGTGACTGTGCTGCTGCAACACACAGGATGTAACAGAGTAACACACTATTCCCAGCCTGCTCTCCAAAGTTCAGTCAAAGCTTGAACAACAGAGTTATGCATTATTATTAAAGGGATAGTTCAACATTTTGGCAAATTGGCTAATAATCGCTATAGTCATAGTAGGTTCGTTACCTTTAATTGTCGGTGCAAGCTATTTTTAGAACGGCGGAGCAGAGCAGCAGGCTGCCCAGGGCTACGCTATGGAGGCTAAGGGAATTTCTTGGTTTCCCTCATTAAACTCATCAAATATACAACCCAACAACTCAAAAACGCTGTCGTGTACACGTTGCGAGCTACACAACCACGCTATGAGATAATAACAGAACGTTACGAGACAGAGTTGTTTTAGAGGTAAATTCATGCAAAACCGCTGATCCGCGTTGCGTTCAGGGACAGTTTTTCAGCAAGCAGTCTCTGTATTTACCTGGAAAATGGCTCCATTTCATAAGGTTCCATTATTATCTCATAGCGTGGTGGTTGTGCAGGTCACAACTTGTCCACGAAAGCGTTTTGGAGTTTTGGGATTTTGTATTTGATGAGTTTGATGAGGGAAACCAAGAAATTCCTTTAGCCTCCACAGCGTAGCTCTGAGCAGCCTGCTGCTGCGCTCCACTGTTCTAAAAATAGCTTACGCCAACAAATAAAGGTAACGAACCTACTGCTATGACTATAGCAATTATGGCAATGGGCCAATTTGCCAAAATGTTGAACTATCCCTTTAACATTCCTCCAAAGCAGTCCTGAACTGAGGGGCAATCAGCAGAAAATCGACAACCACAGAGGCATCTCAAAGTTTGAAAAGCATCAAAGAAAGAAACTAATGTTAGAAGTGTTAAAGTTACGTTAAATACAAATATATTTATTCTTCAGCCAGCTTCGGTCCTGGTCAACTGATCTGGCTTTTTCAATGGCTGATGCCAGTGTAACAAGGCAGCCAATGGCTGACATCCACTGCAATGCAAATGCTGAGTATTTTTATCTGTGATTTTTGCATCTGATGATTCGATATTGATTGAACCTGAATTTCTTCCATTTCTTCTTTAAAAAATATATGAAAATAAAAAATGTGCATCATGTTTGCTAGAGTTGATCTACAATTTTTCATCATTTTAAATCATCAAAAAGCTAAACTGTGTAATGCTTTCCATTTAAACTTCCATTTAACACCGTAACATCCATCAGATTTTTATATTGATTTTTATGTTGAGCAGGTGTTGTCTGATGCTTAACATCTCAACATATTTAGGTTAATCAGTCTGTCACTGATCTTAATCATCATCATCATCCATCTTAAGCTTTGTGTTGCAGAGAACCTGAAACACATGGAACACTGTCTATCACAGTAATACAGTTGTAACCTTTGTCATATTTGATGAAGACTTCTTCCCTGATGCCTCCTGTGTAGGCTCCATCCTGTCTGAACTGTCTTGTTAATGTACCTTTTCTGGTAAATAAAGATATCTTGGTTGCAACAAAGTCACAGAATCTTCTTGTTCAGGTTCAATAATTAGTTCCAGTAAGTTTCCACTCAAAAATGAACATGGCTGCTGTGTCTTCATTCACCCTTTGTTGTACGTGCATGTTTTGTAATTGTTTTCTCAAAGGCTGAGTCTTCATCTTCAGACCTGTTAGCCTCCATAAGTCTCTATTTGTCAATATGACACACTTTGATACGAGTCATTGAAGCAGGACGTGGAGCTGAACTTCTCTCATCCGAGCCACAACTGCTTTAGCGTCACTTGCAAGTCATGCTCCCATGCCCTGACCCCTGCGTGTTTTTGTTTCTCTCTTTGGTGTCGCCATGCTGATTGAAAGCGGGTCGAGCCAAGCTGTCCCTCAGAGATAAAGAACAATTATAGTCATCTGTCCTCAATCCAGAGATAGACTAGGAACTGTGTCATTGTCTCATTACCCAAAGGGTTGTCGCTGAAACTTCTCACTCATAACACACCTCAAGTCATGTCTGTCCAGCTGATGGACAGACAGAGGGATGGGGGGGGGAGGGGGGGGGGGGGGGGGGCAGACGACCCTGAAGTCAAGGGAGAACACCACGGAACTTGATGGAAGTAGCAGAGGAAGACATTGGTGGACCACTACGACCATGTGGACCATGTGTAATGTCTAGGAACAACAAACAATCTGGAATCTTTTGTGCAACTGTCTTTAAAGGAGTAATCTAAGAACCCAGGAAATTGGCTTTATTTGTTAAAACATGAGTTATTGCTGTTTTGTCATTTGATTAACTGTGCCTGAAAAGCTGGACCCAACATGTTGGGTTGACGTTTGGGAGGAAATTCCCAGCATGCTTTTTTGGGACAGTGTTTAGTGATTCAAATTTTGTTTATTTCTGTTAAATTCCCAACAGCTACAAAATCTTTTGATACTGTTCTACACACTAATTTACTAATTCAATGTTCTACTCAGTTTACAATTAATGTTATCCAAAAAGCACTTTGACACCATGAGTGAAGGTATGTTTTTGGTTAGTGGTCTCCCCTCCTTTGTTTGCAGTTCATGTATGTTTAGAGGATAACAAACAGCATCCTCCCTCTAGTTCCTGTCCTTCCAGGAGCTGTTACAAGATCTAATGTTATTCTCTATTTAAGTTAATGTTAAATAAAACCCTAATCTGCCACAATATAAGCAGTGTAGTGAATGTGAACCCTTAATTGGGTTATATACCCAACTGGGCTGATAAACAACCCAACTGTTGGTTCAGAAATCAAGCTCAACTTGTTTGATTAAAATTTTTTTTTTTTTGTTCAGTCCAATATTTAACCAGCATTGAGTTAAAAAATAACCCAGATTGGGTTGTTTTTAACCCAACGTTTTGGACCATGTGTAATGTCTATGAACAACAAACAATCTGGAATCTTTTGTGCAACTGTCTTTAAACACAGGACCCTGACTTACTGCAGTATAGCTACACAACCGTGTAAGACATGATCATTTATATTCATTCTATATTTCATTATATTCATTTCTATTCATATACTGTACATGTAATTGTCCAATGTGCTTTCTAAAAGTACTCTCCATTACTTTTAACTGTGCACAGCAGATATTTCATCTAAGTAAACTTTCCTCTATAGCTGAAAAGCTGAGCTGGGTCATTCTGCCATAAGGAAGTGCCAGAGTTTCATTAGTCTAGGTGCAATGGAGTTTTGGTAACCCCAAGTCTAAATCCCTTTTGAGAGTCTGACAAGAATATAATTTTGTGAATAACACTGAGGACCAGATTTACTAAATCTTTTTGCACCTCCTTTCAAGCGCTCTGCCACAAGAAAATGTGTTATTTATCAAACAGCCTGGATTCTCACTTCCAACCTGGATACTATGTACAGTAAATCTCAATGACAGCACACAGGAATAGCAGCCTATACCAAACAAGAAGAGGGCAGTAATAAATGCCTGTGTGTGACCACTGTGGAAAACAAAGTGATGGCAGGGAGTTGGGAACGGCATCGCTTTGTTTCAGTCTGTGCCCTGAACCTCCAAACGGTACCTTTACATGGTGGCCACAGTGAAATCATGGGATGTTGCTAGAGAGCATCATAGTCCACAAAATGGGCAATCACAACAGAAAAATCACAACAATTGTTTGTTTAAAGGGATTTCCACAAATAAAATAGTCCCAACACTTGACATAAAATCACAAAATCAATTTTATCCTAAACAGCCCTGTTCACAAAGGCTTTAAGTGTCTGTCCCTTTAATATTCTGTCCCCTTTCCACAAATTAAAATAGTCCTAGTTACATCAAAGATATTGAATAAATGGAAAGATAGTCCATGTCTGATGCAAACTGTATACACTTTGGTCAAAATACCGTCACCCCACATCGGCTGTGATCATGTGTGTGGATTTATACAATTTGTAGGTAGATGAAAGAGATCTTATGAAACATTAAATATTTCACAGTAACAGTCATATTTTCGAAAATAATTTTAATCATTTTCTCGGGAGAACAGCCCTAGGAGTTCAGAACGGATTTTCTCCTCGGTCTGAAAATTACCATTTGTCTGTCAAACCAGAAAATGCTTTTGGAAAATGAGTCAAAAATTTCTTCATTGACTGTGGGGAGTAAGACCCCCATAATCGGTGTTCACGTTCAATTTTCCCATTGGTACCAGGTCTCCCTAAAGGGGCGTGGGTGGGATTGACATGCATACAGGAAGCTGCCCGTCATGGAGGGTCTTGGTTTATAAACCGTCTTTGGTTACATCAATGGAAGACAACTGAGGGAACAGCTCATAAAACCACATGGATTTCAACATTACAGATTCTTTTTGTCAATTCTCACATTCTGCGGGCCAGAAGGCAAGACAAACACCCAAATATAAAGTGATATTCCGATAATATGTCCCCTTTACCTCAGCATTTGTAGCCATGACGACCAACAAGCCTCAACTTTCTAATATATCTAATATAATCTAATATCATAATCACATGGTCCTCTGACCAGGGCGTCGGATCAGATGTTGTGGTTAAATTTAAAGGACTTGATGAAGTCTCGCTCAGAGAAAAAGATGTTGCATTACTTTCTTCAGAGTCTAATTATGAAAAAAATAAATCATATTTGCAATGACTGTGTTTTCATGAACATAACTACATTTTGATTCTGCAGATGTGTGAACTGCACCTTGTGGGCTCTCCTTCACATCTGCAGTCTGCCTAGAAGTCAGTCTGAGTCTGACTGCATCATTAGCTGCTGTCTTAATAAATCAGACTTAAATTCCTCTCAGGTGGCGAGCCAAAACTGAATGGAACTGAATTCTGGCCTTGAAAGCTTATGACTCTTTTCTCTCTTTTTTTGGCATAAAAATCAAATGTTAGTACCGACAATCCTCTAACTGCAGCCTCATTGTAAAAAAAAAAAAAAATCTATATCGTCATCATCATCGTTCAGGAAACTATGTCCACAGCATCGACTCCTCATGCGTTTGGCAGTGATGAGCTGAAGACCATGGGACCGTCATGGTTAGTTCCACCTGGCCCTCCTCTCAGCTGAGTGAGCAGCCAGTATCTCATCACTGGCAGGATGCTTCAGATAAGAGCTGCACACTGTGTTCAACATGCTCCTCATAGACTGATTCTGTAGATTACATTCATTTCACTCACATTTTGATCCCATGAGTTCAAACATCAATGCACTTGATTAAATTTACCCATTGGGAACATTCTGAATAAAGTGTGCCTGAACTTAGTATCATGTGTATTAGCTCGCTGTGATGAGTGCGCTTGCTGAGAATTGCCTTTTTTTCTTTTTTTGACAAATATGAGCAGCTTTGTTCTTTGAAAATAACATATGTTGAGGAAGGCGTCATTACTTTATGCTGGTGTGTATGTATAGTGTTCTGGTTTAGATTAAGCCAAGAGGCAACATTTTGACAACAGCTTAATATATAACCTCTTGAAAGGTTAAATACATTTTTGTCAGATGCACACTAAATTACAATGATGCTCAAGCCAGACCCGACCATCCACTCAAACTGAACAAACACTCTTTGATTTAATGTATTTGTTTGGCAAAGATTTATTGTTACATCTGCTGGAGAGAAGCATAGGGCTCTTACGGTTCACTCCAACCAGAGAGCAGTGAGTCGGGGTGTGGAAATACTGCAAATACATCAAGTTAATAGAAAAAAAAATGGCCACAGTTTTGATAATGTCACTAACTTCATGAAACAATGAGTCCTTTAATTTATTGCCAAACCATTAAGGGACAACTAAAAATGACTTGACATTATATTTATCAATCTCTCGGTCAATTTGGTTTGTAATTGTGATCCGATCACAATTTTCAAGACGAAAGCCATCTCTTCAAATTGCTCATTCTGTCAAACAAACAGCACAAAACCCAAATATGTGACGAGTAAACTCATCACAGCGTGCCAAACGTTCAGGACGAGTCAACTGGTCAAAACCGTTTTTTTTACAGATTATGACTCTGTGTGTGAGTATGGTAGTCTCTGATATGTAAAACTGTTTTAAACTACAATCAAAATAATGATAGGGACAAAGATAAATTGATGAAAATGGAGCCATTGCCAACTTGGTGTCTCTAAATCATCCACATTCCAAACCCTCTTGGTGACTTTTTTTTTATAACCAAACAAAAACGACTTTTTAAGGGACAACAAAATTTCTGGTTGGGAGATTTGACATGAAAATATTTATCAATCTGTCTGTCAATTGTTTGGTTTGTAGCCGCCACCCCCGATCCCAAAGCACTCACAATTTTCAAGACAAAAGCCATCTCTTCAAATTGCTCATTCTGTCAAACAAACAGCCAAACCCCCAGATTTGCCTACAAAAATACTTATTTAGCCGTAGAAATGACCGATTGCCACTTGACACAAAAGTGCATTTTTCAGATTTTGAAATAAAGTGGGAGACACTCTCAAACCCTGTGTTGAGTATGGTAGTCTCTGATATGTAAAACTGTTTTAAACTAAAACCAAAAACATGTGGTCTGGAGGGAGATGTGATGAGCAATTAGTGTGGTTGCGAAAGAGTTAAGATTAGGAGAGGATCCAGAGGAATCCACCTCCTGCTTTTGAGTGACTTAAAGGGATAGTTCAACATTTTGGCAAATTGGCCCACTGCCAAACCCTCTTGGTGAACGTTTGAGATGGAGTTTTTTCAAAAGTCAGAGACTGCTTGACAAAAAAAATCTAACGACTTTTTCCGGTGCTTTTACAAACATTTCTGGTTTGGAATTCTGTCTGGTAACGTTATTATCTCACAGCTGTTTTCAGGACACAATATGTCCTCCAGAGCGTTGCAGAGTTGTTGGATTGTTAATTTGATGAGTTTGATGAGGGAATCCAAGAAATCCCTTTTATACTGGGACAGTTGAGTGACTTAAAGGGATAGTTCAACATTTTGGCAAATTGGAAACGAACCTACTCTTAAAACTAGGGATTATGGCAATGAGCCAGTTTGCCAAAATGTTGAGCTATCCCTTTAAGAAAAACCAAAAAACTGCCCCCGACGGGAACGCACATCAGTGGTTTTGCATAAATTTACCTCGAAACCAACTCTGTCTGGTAACGTTACATTATTATCTCATAGCGTGGTGAATGTGCAGGACACAATATGTCCTCCAGAGCATTTTGGAGTTGTTGGATTGTTAATTTGATGAGTTTGATGAGGGAAACCAAGAAATCCCATTAGCCTCCGTAGTGTAGCAGCTCACGGCTCTGCTCCGCCGTTCTAAAAATATCTTGCACCGACAATTAAAGGTAACGAACCTACTCTTAAAACTAGGGATTATGGCAATGAGCCAGTTTGCCAAAATGTTGAACTATCCCTTTAAGAAAAGCTTAATTAAGGCTTAATTTCACTTTGAATGTAAACATCCTGACAATGAGACGCTGAAACTATGAAATGTTTCGTGCTTAAAAAATAAATGATCCATCAACCATCCGGTTTGAGTAATCCAACCACTAGGTCTTGTAGGATGGTGCACCATGACCTATAGAAGATGCAGCAGAAGACAAAGCACATTAAAGGATCCACATCAAAACAACAGACATCCCTGTTGACTAAGACCTGTGGATCTTTGAACATCCTCTTGAGACATTAACCCGGCTGTTTAGACAGCCTCTACCACCGTTCTTAGATATTCATGACTACATAGCATACCATCACTGTACTGTCACTTCCCATAAAAGTTCATCCGTGCACATGCCTGAGAACTCCATTTACTTCGGCGTCTTCAGACTCATCGGTGTATGAGACAAAAATATGTTTCCTCGCACACATCTGTCAGCAGGGATAACACATTCACTCGTTCTTCACAGCTCACTCCTCACCACGTACATGGAGCATGAACCACACACTACGTCGAGAGTGGGAAATAATAGGAACCAGAACCGCCCCCTGATTCTGAGCCTCTGATGTTCTTCAGCCTGTCTCATCAACTTCATCCACATCCACACATAGGTAAAGGGATAGTTCAACATTTTGGCAAATTGGCTCATTGCCATAATCGGTATAGTCATAGCAGTAGGTTCATTACCTTTAATTGTCGGTGCAAGATATACGGCGGAGCAGAGTCGTGAGCTGCTCAGAGCTACGCTACGGAGGCTCATGGGATTTCCTGGTTTCCCTCATCAAATACACAATCCAACAACTCCACAACGCTCTGGTGGACAAGTTGTGACCTGCACATATGAGATAATAACACAACGTTACCACACAGAGTTGTTTTAGAGGGAAATGCAGAGACTGCTTGCTGGAAAATTGCCCCCGACAGGAACACGCATCAGAGGTTTTGCATGAATTTCCCTCTAAAACAACTTTGTGTGGTAACGTTGTGTTATTATCTCATAGCGTGGTGAATGTGCAGGTCACAACTTGGAGTTGTTGGATTGTGAATTTAATGAGGGAAACCAGAAATCCCATGAGCCTCCGTAGCGTAGCTCTGAGCAGCTCACGGCTCTGCTCCACCGTTCTAAAAATATCTTGCACTGACAATTAAAGGTAACGAACCTACTGCTATGACTATAGGGGTTATGGCAATGGGCCAATTTGCCAAAATGTTGAACTATCCCTTTAAGGTAGATCTGCTGTAGCAGATATTACATTGTGTGAGTACTGTTACTTTTAATTAGAGAAACAGTGAGGGTGATTTGTATCATCTGAGGAAATCTCTGCATAAAGAGCCTCATGTTTGTTTCATTGCACTTGCTAATACTTCATTTCCGGTTGTTGCTTTCAGCAGTCTTTGTGTGTCAACCTCAAGGATTAAAGAGCTTCTTTGCACATATTTGTGTGTGTGTGTGTGTGTGTGTGTGTTCAGTTACTGCCAGATCACAACAGGAAAAAAGAATCAGTTCTCAGACTATATGGGCGCACAAATGGTTGAAATCAACATTAAAAATATCTTTTTTTCTAAATAATGATTCATATCCCAAATAGCCTAGAGTGACTCTGCTCCACTGTTATGTATAATGCAAAACTTTTGTTTAAAAAAATCCCTGTTATGATTACCCCCCGTTTGTTTGGAACAAACTGCAATCCCCTCTTCTTCCTCTGGGGGCTGGTGTCAGAAAGCAGCATGTCTCCATAGACCCCCATGTTAAAATCACTGACTTTACATCCTCAATAAACATGATCAAAGCCTGGTGTCAGGACGTTTTTTGGTCTCAATCAATAGTTTCTACCCCCGTACACACTCTGAGGGGGGTGAATTTTTTTTTAACTTTATCGTTTTACTGTTATTAAGTTAAGATTCTGGCCAATCAGGGCGCGGAAACGTTGAGTGACAGGTCCGGAGCGGTCCGGAGACAGGCTGCTTCGAGGCCAGTGGGCGGGTTTTTGGCCGGCCAATCCAACATGGCGCTGTCCAGGCCGCCATATTTGAGTCACAAAAACGACTCCCCAAAACCAATGGGTGACGTCACGGATGCTACGTCCATTCTTTTTACAGTCTATGGTTTGGAATGATTAATTGGGACAATGCAATGCAGACTGGGAGCTGGGAGTTCAGCCTGTAGTGAGACCCTCATGCTGCCCTGGCAAACCATCCTCGGACTCTGAGATAAACCTTAAGTTACCTCAATGACATGAAGTTGCTTTGTGGTGCAGACCTAAGGTTGTTGCCTCTTGTGTCCAGGTTGTAAAGCAGTCCCGAGTCCCAACTGCAGCCACAGGAGGGGCGGGGTTAGCACAGTTAGCGACTGTTCCTGAAGGACCGCCATTCACAGTCCGAAAACGAAGGTCAGTTTACTCTGTGACACATCAATGTGTTTTATTTTGAAAAAATTCTCTCGTGGTTTGACTTCCTCACTAAAGTTTCACCCATGGCTGTGCTCTCCTTAAAATAAATGTCCTTGCTCTGTGCTTTGGTTAGACATCAAGTTGGTTAAGTTTAGTAAAAAGATTGTAGAGGCCAATAAAATGTTCTCCCCCTAAACCTGTTCCAAATTGAACCTAATCAAGCAACATTGGAAAGAGCAAACAACCTGCTTTAAACCATTCAACTTTTTTTCAGGTTGAATCCACACTTTTATGGTCGTAATGGCACCCTTTTCCCATAAACAACAACACACGGGACCAGATTCTACTCAATGTAAGAAAAAAACGTTAACCTTCGGAATGGCACCCTGGAAATTAGTTCCTGGTTTCCACCAACAAACAGTTTACTATTATTAAATTATTACATTATTATCTAAAAATTTGACATCAATCTATAGTTTTGAATTTAAACCCAAATTTTAAGCAATAAATTTTCGTCATGTTTATGGTTTCAAAGATTCTATTTATTACAGACACTATGAAATTAGTATGGTTTATGCATATTATTATTAAATTATTACATTAGTATCTAAAAATTTGACATTTTAATTTCCCATTTAATAATTTTTCACTTTATTTCAAATATCTATTTATTACAGACAATTTGCAGTAAACTCCTATCAAAAGACATATAGGCAATAATACAATAAAAAAAGACAAGTAAAATGAATTTTCTAGATAAAATGTGAATATTTTCATATAGGGCTAATTCTACTGTTATGCTGGCTGATATTCATCCGACACGATCAGTGATAGTATTTAATCTGATTGGTTGGAATTACTTTCAGATTTGGTCAACTTCATGGCAAATACATTTGAAGATGTGTGGAGTCATGTTTGTGTTGGCATGACGACTGTAGGTCCAACAATCACTCAGTTTTAGCTCTGTGTTTGGTCTCTACCTGCTCCTGAGGGAAACATCCCCCTTTTAGCTGCTAAATGCTCCACAATGTTCACCAGCTATATTCTCTAACTGTGTCTCTTTATTGTCTGGTGCTGAGCAGCGAGTGTGCAGTGGCTTCTTAGAGCTTTTTTGATGAAAACAGCTGCCTGCTGCGTTTGAAAACTCTGCTGTGAGAGCAGTGACAGTAAACCAAACAGTAAAGTTGTGGGCCGGACAGCTAAACAATGAGCTGATATTTGCTGTAAAGCTCTGTAAAGCTGAGGGGAACTGGAGATTATAGTTTTAATTGTCTGTTGGTTCATCACAACCAGCAACTCCTTTCACAATGTCACATTCCCACTTTGTCTTTTGATGCTTTATAATCAAAAACACTGGTTAATAGCTGCTTTTACGTGTAAATAAGTTAATACAGTAAGTTAAAGGGATAGTTCACCCAAAATTCAAATTTCACTCATGATCTACTCACCCTCATGTCAACTAAGAGCTGTCCTCCGTCTCTTCTCTGAGTTATGGGGGGGTCTGCGCAGCAGTATTTGTCCATATAATGGTTGTCAATGGACACCAACTTTCTTGGTCCAAAAAGACACACCAAAAAACATCCAAATACCTCCATACTGCTCGTCTGTAATGTCCCTCTTGTATTGAAGCCCGAAGAGCAGTGAACTGAGACACTGGGAGCTTCTGCTACAAACAAGCTTCAAATATAGACTTATTTAATTTTTTTCAGAACAATTTCTCATGTCGGGGCTTCAATACAAGAGGGACATTACAGACGAGCAGTATGGAGGTATTTGGATGTTTTTTGGTGTGTCTTTTTGGACAAAGAAAGTTGGTGTCCATTGACAACCATTATATGGACAAATACTGCTGCGTGGACCCCCCTGTAACTCAGAGAAGAGACGGAGGACTCACGGAGGACAGCTCTTAGTTGACATGAGGGTGAGTAGATAATGAGTGAAATTTGAATTTTGGGTGAGCTATCCCTTTAATGCATGTCTTTCTGGCTGTGTGTGTGTGTGTGTATCTTGTTCTAGCAAGTGTTGAGGCATGCATATGGGAGTGTAAGACGTCAGCTGTCCAGCATGTATCACTGTGAACTCATTCCCTCATTCCCATTACTGTCACTGATGATGTCAGCCACCATGAAGTGATGTCATCGCCAGCTCCCCGAGAGCTCACCTCAGGCCTCCAGCTGCTCCGTTCTGCCACTAATGTGAACGGACGTCTACCTCCAATGGAAGCGCATTCCCTTCCCAACAAACAAAACATAAGCAGCGGGCTTCCAGCGTACAGCAGCCATCCCTGCCAGACTCCATTAGTTCACATCTTCACTCTGAATTCATGGCAAGTGAGTGTGTAACACTCTTTCATCCCTGAAGGGTCTGAGAAGTGACTGAAGGTTTTACCAGTTCAAGCCTGTGAGGCCTGCTGGAAAGCGACTTGGTGGGCAGTGTAAGTGACAGGCGCTCTCTTGTCCCTCGACAACATTTATCAGCTGGGAAAGGCAGCTCAACTCCAGCACGGCTGCTCGCTAATCACTTGAGGAATATTGCAGTTTGATCTCCATATTTCCTGGATGTGCATGAGGAGCAGAATGCAGAAGTTTGATTAAAAGGAACAGGAAGGTCACACTCAGCAAATCTTGCCTGGATAAATAAAGATTTGTTTTCTTTCTTTAAGCAAAAAAAAAAAATTGAATTTTAAGATATACACAATAAAGTCAAATCCCAGAGTTACACACCCCAGAAAATGCATTTACTGACTTGCACTGCTTTGTCATTTTCCTCTGTCGGAAATACAGTCCAGGAATGAGCATATGCTGGAAGATTGCTGCATTTGTACGAGGTGCATGCTCTGTCTTTGGGGGACAGCTTGACATTCATTTTATGCAAGTCAGCTCTTCCTGTTTCCCAACAGTACATTAACTCCACGTCTCTCCTCCCTCTGTGAGTTTACTCACTGGATGGGGTGGTGACATGGCTTCAGAGATCTGAGGCAAAAGCCCCTTCCTCCATTAAACCAGTCAGATAATGGTCCTGTTATCATATCAGATGTTGTCTTTGGTGATAGATTTAGTAAGCTGGAGTGACAGTGGCCTGCGGACACCGCTGATGAGAACAGACAGGCAAACCAGACCTGGACACAGACTGACATCATGGGAATACTTGTCTGAAATCAATGCAAACCAAACCTCTGTTTTCCGTTGTTTATGGTGTCTGTGCACACTCTTAGAAATAAAAGTGCTAGGGTGACGTTTGGCTCACTTGGTGGAGCTGCCGCCCCGCGTTGAGGCTCAGTCCTCGGTGCGGGCGGCCCCGGTTCGAGTCCCACGTCGGACGGCCCTTTTCATTCCCCCACTTTCTGCCTCCCCATTTCCTGTCTCTCTTGACTGTACTATCAATTAAAGGCAATAAAAGCCCCCAAAAAAGAAGAAATAAAGAAAGTGCTATGTATATAAGGTTCTTCGGCTTGTCCTCATTGGAGAACCCTTTTTGGCTCAAAGGTTCTACCTGGAACCCTTTTGGGTACTTAAAGGGTTATACCTAGAACCAGGGATGGGAGGGTTACTTTAAAAATGTATTCCAGTACAATTACAGATTACCAGTCAAAAAATTTAAGTAACTTATTCTAAGTATCCCAAAATTGAAGTAATGTAACGGATTACTTTTAGTTACTTTTGGATTACTTTAATACCAAACATATGCAAATTAAGTCACGCAGCCATCACGCTTCAATTCACGATGACCATGGATGTATTATACATCCATAGACAGACTAGGAAACAGGAAATGAAACGCACCGAGCATCCGGTCATTTTCAAAATAAAACACAAAGGAGGGGAGAGTAGCTTGTCACAGTTTATCACGCAAGAAAGTCACAACAAACAGGTTTTGCACAATGGTTTGCACTTTGCACAGATAAGCTAAGTCTTAAAGTTTGCGCAACACCTCATCACAATCCACACCATCTAGTAGCCTACACAGATCAGCTGTTATTAGAACTCATCCTGATATTAATCCACACTCAAACCGAAGCAACAATAATGTGAACTGTACTCAACAAGCTATTATTACAAGGTTTACAACAGATGTGACAGACAAGCTGGCAGTGTGCATGTGCGCGTGTGTGTGTGCGTGTGTAAGAAAGAGAGGGAGAGAGAAAGTAGGTAAAAGCTGCTAACTGTTAGCTACCGTGCTACCGTGGCTCTGGCGTCGGTCTCGTCAGGTAAAAGCTGCCGTTTATTCCTCAGATGAAGCTCATGAAGTTGTTCTCCGGTACAGTTATCCATCACTGCTGTTGAATTAGCCGCTAAACTGCTGGACGCTAAAACCGAGAGGCCGTCTCTGTGTTTACATTCACGAAAGCAACGTAAACGTACGTGCCGCTCACACTCAGTAGAGTTACGTCATGAGGCAGCGTAGTGTGCGTAGCCTCAGCCACATACACACCGTACGGGCAGAAGAGGAGGAGCTCCGTCTGTGATCAACTCTGAAATACAACTAGACGGAGAGTGGCTTGTACGGCCGCTCTACAGCCCGTGGTTGATTTTAAAAATCTGAAGTAATCAACTAAGTAGTCTCAGTTTTTATCAAATGTATCTGTAATCTGATTACAGGTTTTTTTTCTGTAACTGTAACGGACTACAGTTACCTTTTTTTTGTATCCTGATTACCTAACGCCGTTACATGTATTCCGTTACTCCCCAAGCCTGCCGAGAACCCAACATAAAGTGTTATATCTAGAACCCAACACATAAAGGGTTCTACCTAGAACCATAGAACCCCCAATGAGAGGTTCTACAAAAATCCCTTTTATGGCGTATTGGTTTCACCCAGAAGCCTTACTGAGGGTTTCATCCAGAAAATATCCCACTTCTTACGGTTCCATCTAGAACCCACACAGGGAGTTCCACCAAGAACCCTTTTACTGGAACCTTAGTGTTACCAAGAACCCTTGAAAAAACATTTCTTTTGGGAAAGGGTTTTTCAGAAGCAAATGGTTCCAGGTAGAACCTCAGCCCTTGTAGAAGAACACTTTTGGAACCCTTATTTCTAAGAGTGCACACATCGCCACAGCTTGTCCTGCATTTGTTCGGCTTTTTTTTTTTTTATTCCCCACTGGGCCACTACATTTTAAAACTTGACTTGTAAATCTGGTCTTATGTGTCAGACCTTCCTCTGACCTTGAAGGAAAGAGGTAATTAATAAAACCTCACACACGGCTGTTAATCCAGGTGAAAAGTGCTGACTGAACAATATGTTAGCAATGCAGAACATGCTCCCTCTCACTGCAGCACGCGCCAATTACAACATTCATTTGAGTACAAACATATTAGATCCCATGAGAGGAAACAACCTAGCATACAGTGATTCTGATATATGTTCATTTTCCATCCCATTGCATGTGTTACATAAAGCCGGGCTCCAACACCCCAGGGGTCATAGCGTGGTGGCAAACCACTTGGATTGGAGCATCTGCAAGGCAACCTTTCACCCAGAAATAATGGCAGCGTGTGCCAAGACTGAGGGCAGCTACAAAATGTCAGTGTGTGTGTGTGTGTGTCTGTGCCGGTGTGTGTATGCAAATACTGCATAGAACATTTTTAACAGATGAGATCATTTGATGTAATTCAGGACTAGAGGTGCAGGAGATGAGAGATCTCTATCTATGAGAGGAGAGGACTACCTCTAACCCTGAAGACAGCGATGTTAACGTCTCTGAAAAGTTTCACAATGGGAACGCTGGGTTATCAGTTCTCCTTTGGATTACAAAAGACTTATTAGATTGCCAAAAATGGCCTCTTTCATGCCGTGCTCTTTGGATGGGAGCATTTGTTTCCTTCTGTTCTTAAATGACACTAGTAAATATCAGATGCTCTTGCGCAGGTCTTGCAATTTCCAAATTTAAACGTGAGAGTGAAGTGAGAACATAAAATTAAAAGTGTGCTTTTGGCATCCTGTGAGCCCTTCTCATCACCATCCATTCCTACCTGCTTGACACTGCTGTTAATCAAAAACAACACGGTCTTGTACTCTCGCACTGTTACATTCAATCCAATCCAGGAAGCCCATCACTACTCCGACTGGATCGAGCATTTACACACACCAAATCCAATAATAGAATTAACCCTATGGTGCATGAATTATGTTAGCCTTTGTCAAGATTTTTTTCTCAAGTGTTTTTATCCTTCTTAGGGCATGAAAAAAAGTTTAAAAATTTTTTTTTTTTCAAATATGATTTTTTCAGAGAGTTACAGACATGTCCACTCCAGTGGAAATAAGCACTCATATAATAGAATTAATAAAAATGTTCAAAACTTTTATTTATGGTCAATTCAATAACTATAATTTCATTTTATGCTTTGCAAAACATTTCAACACATTTTTACACCCATTTTAACGTTGTACACAACGTTAAAATAGGTCTATTGTATAGGCCTGAATAATAGAATAAATGACTCTTACAACTCTATAAGCCAATTCTTTGTTTCAAAACATTCCCAACAAGAAGAACATTATTTGTATTAGTCACCATTTTCTTTAAGGCTATTACCATGTCGTTACACTGTAATTACTATGTTTTCGGCAACAAGAACTGAAATATTAGTCTCTTCATCTCCAAACATGTCTTTAGAAATAATCCTCACCTCAGTAATATGCTCAGTTCATCAAACCTAGGCTTTATGAAAGGTGGCAAAGCATCCAGATCACACTGGCACACAGCATTGCATGAAGATGTATTTGGTCTTGAGTGAGGTAACAGGCCATCTTCCACAGTGGTCTGATACCTATGCTATCTGGCCCCACAAAAATAATCTGCACAAAAAATTTTTAAATAAGTAGCCTATAAATAGAGCAAAGGAATGTATTTTTATATTTATAATATAATTTACAACCAGAACAGACAAGATGTAAAGCAATTACAAGAAAAGGAGACTTAAATTTACCTAATTTCAGCTTATTTGAAATATTTTTTTTGAATAATAGTGAGATGTTACTGTATATCAGCTTTATGAGAGTCCTTTGAGTTTGGAGGGAAAAAGTGGCTGTTGGGCTGCCACCTTGGATCCAGATAAAATTTACTTGCAGTTACAACGACTGACCACTGAATTTCAATGGAGTGATACAATGCAATTCAACCATAGAAACCTTAGCATTTAGGATGGAATGACTTTTAAACAGCTGTCCACTGTAGTGACCATGATGCACCATAGGGTTAATATTTCTCTCTTATATACACACACACACACACACAATTTGAGCATGGGGATGCAGACAAATGAAATCATCAGCTGTTGAGTGAGCCTGCTAACCTTTATGAGGTCCTTTGAGTGGAGGTAAAAACTCTACCACACACATATTACATACAATGCTACATGAGTTTGCACAGGAAGGCAGGCACACACACACATATGGGGATGCAGACAAATGAAATCAATATAACTGTCCCTGTGAAAGTCACGGGCAACAAATTGTTCTAATCTACATCTGAAATCAAGGCACAACCTACATAATCTATTGAAAAACAGATCTGGTTGTAAACCTTTCAAATGGTAATGCAGTACTCGTGGGGTCTGCACACAACATAGCAGGAGAAGAGTTTCATTCCTGAGTCAGACATTCAGCCCAAGACGACACAGGAAAAGACTACAATGATGCTGAGAGAACTCAACTGTACTTAAAGGGATAGTTCAACATTTTGGCAAATTGGCCCATTGCCATAATCCCTATAGTTTTAGCAGTAGGTTCGTTACCTTTAATTGTCGGTGCAAGCTATTTTTAGAAGAGCGGAGCAGAGCCGTGAGCTGCTGGATTGTGTATTTGATGAGTTTGATGAGGGAAACCAAGAAATCCCATGAGCCTCCGTAGCGTAGCTCTATGCAGCTTGCGGCTCTGCTCCGCTGTTCTAAAAATATCTTGCACCGACAATTAAAGGGACAACGAGGAGTTTGTATTTGGTTATTAAAAAAAGTCTCACATTATGAATCTACGTTACCCACACTTGTAAATGGGTCCAGTTTCAATCAATATATTATTTTAATCAATGGTGGAAATGCTGGGCGAGCCGACCAGCATTTCCTTAGGCTACTTTCGGTTTCGCGGACGCTGCCCGGCAAGTCATGATAATAACGCCGCCGAATCGCCGTTTATGGTCAGAACTACGACGGCATCTGATTGTCTTCCAACCTCTAACTTTAATTCTTGATGGATGAAAACATTCTTAGCAAGATGTCCGTCTTGTGCTGGTCCAAGAATTTCACCGTGCATGGAGGCTCATGGTAAATGTAGGATGAAAACACCTCGCTTTCCAAAACTCCTTGTTGTCCCTTTAAAGGTAACGAACCTACTGCTATGACTATAGGGATTATGGACCATTTGCCAAAATGTTGAACTATCCCTTTAAACTTGGCTACAGATGTTTCTGTGACTGATGAGGAACTTTTCTTTTCCTATAAAAATTCTTATGAGGACAGAAACAATAAAACACCCTTCCTTGGCATTTACAGGACTTCATCAGCTCTTGTTATGACTGCCACTTTGATATGTTCAGCTCAATTCACTTAGTTAGGAACCTTCTTAAGCCAGACAGACTTTTTGACCACAGGAAGTTCAGGCACAGCAACAGGTCTGCTGCAAGACATTCAGAAAACAAAGCAAGAACCAATATGAGAAAGGCATCACAGAGCACTTTGAATGAGAGGAGGAAAGACGTCAAACAGATCTGTGCACATGACTAATGTTGATATACTGTTATTGTTAGCCAATTGTGACACCTAGCATCTGTCCTCATCATCCTTCAGTCTGTCAAAATGAATCAATATTTTCTGTCAGTGTGTAAATTTAACATTGAAACTATTGTATTCAGTGTAGCATATAGACGTCGGGTATATAAAATGGTATATAGAGTCCCACTTACTCTAATGAGATAAACCTACTGTACACATCCTCCATGAAGACCACTGATAATTAAAGGTGTACAGAAATGGCCGTTTGTCGCGCCGAGTTGTGCCGAGCTGCAACACGACTTTACCCGAGTAAATTTAACAGATTTGATTGGTCGTTATCGAGCGGGCGGGATATTCAAAGCTTGGGGCGAGTACGAGCTCCGTGTGTGTGTGCGTGTTTAGACGTTTGAATGACAGATGACAGATGACAGATCCAATATCAGTGGCTTTTGAATCGTGAGCAGGCTGACGTACAATCTGTGTGGCTGCATTGTCCAATGCGAAAAAAAAATACAAGAAAATACAACACTTTCATCCCGGATTTACTCAAAAATAGAATTTTGCACAAAGTTTGGCCTACATCGTCTGTTAGATGAGTTTTTACACTAATTTTATGACCCAGAGTGGCTCAAATTCAGTTTTCTTTTCTGTACACCTTTAAGCAGCAGCCAATCAACCATTTGTTTGTAAGTGCTGTTTGCTACATGTTTAGCTCCAGTCTGTTTATCAGTCTCTAAACTTTAGTTTGAGTTCATGAAAAATTGTAAACATTTACTGCAGAAAACATGAACCCTTAAAGGTATATTGTGTAAGAATTCCTCCCATCTAGGTTGTAGATCAACTCAGTCGTATTTTTCATGCTGCATTCACGTGAAATCAGTTAGATGGCAGAAAACAATAAACAACATGTAAACAAGTGTTCCATGTTTCAAAATGGTGATGACAATATGTTGTCATGGTGATGTCGTATTTGACCTGACCCACATTTTACCATCTTTCTCTGGACTTCTGTGACTAAAATAACATCTGGTTTGTTACCGACGGCCGTCTGTCCGACTGCACCTGAATGCAGCATTCACGTGCAATCCTCACTGTCCTCACTGCGTTACTGCGGTTACTTCGGTGACCTGAGCCGACAGCTCCGGTGTCTCCGCTGAGTTTCCGTGGTTTCCTACCGTCACGCTGCCACTGAAGGTAAAAACATGGAGACAGGACATGGCAGCCAGCAGCGAGCTGACCGTCTCCATGGAGATATGAATGATATGAACTGAAAGGAACACTTCACTTTGTTGATGGGGGGGTTACTGATGAATGAAAAACAGACTTTTGAACCAAATAATTGATTTTGGTGAATAGATAACAGGAGATGTTACACAATGTCCCTTTAGTTTAAATGATCAATAAAAGGATTCACTGTGTATCAAAAAAAGCTCTTAAAAAGGTTCACACCCTAAAATGCATGAAAGAAAAATCAAATCACAAAAACTTGCATATGGTTGACGTCTAAAATACCATTTTTTATTATTTGATATTTTAATGCACACAAAGATGGATCAGGTTAATCATTTATTCATTCAATTTCTCTGCCCACCTAATCCTTTTTGGCACACCTGGGGCTACAGCCTATCCCATCATGCACTGGGTGGATGGCAGGACACTGGGCAGTTGGCCAGTCCATCACAGGTTGAGCACAGATAGGCAGACATCCACTCACGCTCACATTCATACCTGCGGGCGATTTAGAGTCTCCACTCTGCCTGACTTGCACATCTTTGCAGTGGGGATGGAACCAGAGAAAAACCCACACAAACGTGCAAACTCCGCACAAGAAGAGCCAAAGGATCAAACCTGGGTCTTCTTGCTGTGAGGCGGGAGTGTAAAACCACTGAGCTACCAAATCGTGCGTGTGGTGGAGACTTTCATGACACCAAATGCAGCAGAGCACAGATTTAGTCCCCAATTCAGTTTATGGACTAGCTGTCATGGGACAAGGAGAGTAACATCATTACTTTTGTGTTGTGACTTTCTATGACTTTTTCATCATTTTAATTGTTCATTAATCTGCGGATTATTTTCCTCATTAAATGATTAATTGCCTGGTTCACAAAAGGTCAGAAAATATTGAAAAACGCTCATCACGATTCCTCAGATCCCAAAGAGATATCTTGAAATGTCTGCCTCTGACAGGCCAGAAGATATCCATGATTTATAGTGATATTAAAGTGAGAAAAGCAGCAGATCCTCACACTGGAGAGGCAAGAACCAGCAAATGTTCAGCGTTTTTGCTTGACTTACTTAATATATGACCAAAATAGCTGAAGAGTAATTTTTCTGTGGGAGCTTGTGAACCATGGAGGCCTATCTCACAGAAAATAAAAGTTCCTGCTGGAACTATACAAGACACGCTTGCAGAGAACAGTGGCACTTCCTGAAAATGGCAATCCTTTTCTCATTTATTCTTGACAGCTTTGTCATGGAAATGCTTTTATTCTAATATTATTGAGTAAAAATAAAATATTCATTGGTATTTTTTCACCAGTCTTTTCAGAGTTTTTAACATGTTGCCATGGCACTGCCCCCAAAATTGCCTCTTTGCTGCTCAAAATGTGCAGTTATTTTTAATTTGGAGCTCTTCAGTGTATTTGGTCATTCAAATGTTTAAAGGGATAGTTCACCCAAAATTCAAATTTCACTCATTATCTACTCACCCTCATGTCGACTAAGAGCTGTGAGAATTTTCAGAGTCCTCCGTTCCTTCTCTGAGTTACGGGGGGGTCCACGCATTTGTCCATATAATGGTTGTGAATGGACACCACTTTTCTTTGTCCAAAAAGACACACCAAAAAACATCCAAATACCTCCATACTGCTCGTCTGTAATGTCCCTCTTGTATTGAAGCCCCAACATGAGAAATTGTTCCGCCGGTCACAGGAAGAGCAGTGAACTGAGACACTGGGAGCTTCCACTACAAACAATCTTAAAATATAGACTTATTTAATTTTTTTCAGAACAATTTCTCATGTCGGGGCTTCAATACAAGAGGGACATTACAGATGAGCAGTATGGAGGTATTTGGATGTTTTTTGGTGTGTCTTTTCGATATGAGGGTGAGTAGATAATTTGAATTTTGGGTGAACTATCCCTAACATTGAGACAGTGTTGAGGAGATGGAATATTTACATGCCTGGTGTTGAAATAGAAATATGTAAACATGGCTAACTTGAGAGATTAAACAAACTGCATCATGAAAATCTCTACTGTTAAGTCAAGGTCATGTGTTTCACACTTTTTCCAGAGTTGAATGGAGGTTTGTTTTGGTTGAGCTGAGCTGCTACAGTAATCTCCATGACCTGATGTGACCGCTTCTCTCTGCTCAAGTGAAGGAGACTGCAGCGTTGGAAATCAAACACACAACCAAACGTGCGCTGGGTAATTTCACAAATGCAAAACTAATACATATACATATACACAAACACAAACACGAGGAGGATAAAAATAGAAAAAGGCCTGGGATGAATGGCTCTACAGGTGCCTGATTAAACACCCCAACAGTGCAGTACGGAGGTTGCTCGGTGGTGGTGTAGCGCGCTGAACACCAGGCAGGAGCAGAGTGCTGGATTCCTCATGCAGAGACTGATAGCCTGACACTGATGTTTAATCCAGCTTCAGGCTTCAGTGCACTGAAATGTTTTTTTCTATTAATTTCAGAGGCCATTATTTTACAGCCCATGGTAGAGGCCCTTATTTTACTGGCCCTCGAGCTGCTTCAGGGAGAATATTAAAAGGTACTTGAAATATACTACAGTGAGTGTGCACGTCAAAGGAAATGATAAATTTCCCCCAGTGTACTGTACATATTATAATTATGCACAATATTATACAACATAAGATATAATATATATACATGAAAAATGAGGTTCATAAAAAAAAATCATTAAAAAAGTTACCTTAATGGCAAAAGTATACTTTGTGAAGTCAACTCAGTGTCTTGGCTCGATATCTTCAAATCATGGAATTTGACTGCATCAGCAGGTGTAATGTAATACAGTCCTCAACACTCTCAAATGAAACATCCAGTTAAATCCCTTTGTGCCATGAATTCATCCTTAAAGAATAATCTACCCATTGATCAGCCAGTGACTCACACCACTGACATATGTACAGTAACTTCTCACACTGCCTTGGGTATTTGGCTAAAACCTCACAGCTCTGAATCACGGCCATCCAATGCGATTGGATGACATCATGCCTGCAAACCAACCCTACAAGCCAACCATATCCTGAGGGAGATCATTATCCCGGATTGGCAGCCTTGTGATTGGCTCAGGAGAGAGGAGGCAGCTCATCCTGACCTTTTTGCTGTGAGTGAATCCTGACAAGATCAATCAAGCCACGGCAACCCCCCCACACCCCCCCTCCCGCGCTCTCTCTCTACACAAACCCCATTGAGTCATTCCACTCAGGCTTTGCAGCAGAAGTGAATTACCCACCCACCCAAAGTGTAGCTGAATCTAAAAAGCCACTCCTCCCAGCGACTCAGTTCCAGCAGCCCCCATGTAGATTCCCCCCAGTACCACTAAAGCACTAAAGGCTCTTAGAGGATAAGGGCATGGGCATTCTTTACTAAAGCTAGTTTAGTGTTTGGCAACAGATAGGAAAAAGGAGAAAAGAGGATCAGCTGAAAACTGAACTCAGTCTATAGATACTGGACAAAACCAAGAGCAACGCAACTAGACCAGAGGTTCATTTAGTCTTTGCCAAATATAAATTACATGAACGGTCCATCAAATAGGAAATTACGTCTCATCAAACTACTGGACTACCAACAGCCATCAAAGATATGTGTTACATCATGTCCACATCTCAGCTGGGACATCAGCACCTCCACTTGTTATATGAGGAGAGGATCACAGTCCCTGTGGTCCAGATACACTACTTTGTCATCTATTGACTGACCCCAGACCGTCAAGTGCCACATAATACATGTCTGAACAGGCTAAGAAAACAAATGCTTTGCACAACCCTTTGTAACCATCCACACACTGATGACTAGGAAAAATATTACAGATAGTAGGTAGATTAAAGGGATAGTATCATTTTTTATAAAGTGGGGTTGTATGATCTACAAATAGCCCCTAAGTACTTTAATTGCAGTAGAAGACTCTCTGCACTCCTCCCGTTAGCAACGCCAGCCCATAGCCCTGCCCAGAGATTTACAATATTCATTGTTGTGAATGGACCCAAAGAAACGGCCTATTTTCACCGCCTAAAAGAGGTTTTACCTGAAAAAAACACACAGTTCTATTGCTGACTATAATATAATTTTTTTAAGCCCTTCAAAGTGCAGGAAAAACACAGTTTTTATTTGGAGCTAACCAACTGCTGATTGGCGGGTGCTGATTGGGCGGAGGGATACATGAGTTGGTTAGGTCCAAATAAAAAATATTATAGCAAACAATAGAACTGTGTATTTTTTTCAGGTAAAACCTCTTTTAGGCCGTGAAAATAGGCTGTTTCTTTGGGTCCATTCACAACACTGTATGTTGTAAATCTCTGGACAGGGTTATGGGCTGGCGTTGCTAACGGGAGGAGTGCAGAGAGTCTTCTACTGCAATTAAAGTACTTGGGGGCTATTTGTGGATCATACAACCCCACTTTAAAAAAAAAATGCTACTATCCCTTTAAGACGAGCTCTGGTTGACTGCCCATCTGAAAGCCAGAATCATGACTTCAGTGATTCTTCCTCAATGCTTTGACATGGTCACACATCCTTCACTGTTGGTTCTTCAGGGACCCTTGACAAAGCTGAAGGCAGACACTGGTTTGACATTTAGAAGTGCTGACTGTCCACATCTAGAGGGGATTCGTCCGGCAAAATTCAAAACGTCCCTGAACTTGGATAGGGAGCTCCTTTGATTCGTGAAACATCAGATCAGTAAAGATCTGTCAACAGCAGCCGGGACGCTCTCCGGCTGGACGTTTCAGCCCTACATGTGTGATTAAAAGCAAATCACTTCTCCTGCTCGATACAACGCTTGAAAAAGCCGCCGCAAACTCCTATACACTCAGAGCCTCGCTGGAGAATGAATGGGCTCTCTCTTTTGACAGATCATCTAGTGCACAGGGCTGGATGAAGCTCGCGCATGCAGTACAGTAATAGCCTAACAGATGATGGTCCTTGGCACCGCCTGAGTAGTGGAGGGGTGTAAGACAGTCCCTTATGTCACATGGGAGAAAGAGAGGGAAAGAGAAGGAGGGAAAAGAGGAGTGCTGCAGTGCATTGGCTGCGTGCTGTCTCTTTAACTATGGCCATGCTTGACGGGAGCTGCTGTATCAAACTACTGTAAAATCGACAAGGCCAGGGAAAGCTCAGCGGCTGCCGCTCACTTCCATACTGTCCATCTGCACTCGTGGATATGGCCGTTGTAGAGGTGGGAAAAGAGAGGAGACAGCGAGTGTGGGTGGTTCAGCGTGAGGGGGGTCGACCACAGTGGAGGAAGAGAGGGAGAGAAGGAAAAAAGGGGGAGAAAGAGATAGAGTGAAAGGAGGTGTGAGTTTAAGAGAGCAGATGAGGGGGGGTTTCGATGGAGCAGATAGGAAGGCCTGTCTGTGCTGCTGCTGCCTCCCACTAACTGCCTGTTCATGTGAGCCCGGACTTGGCATGACTGCAAATGGCTTGCCTGGTACATTAGCTTAACACACTCGTCAATGTGGGCTCAAATACATCTGCAAGATCGCTGAGGGTTTTTCTCTCTTTTTTTTCTTACCCCCCCTCCTCCTCCTCCTCCTCCCTCTCTCTTTCTCCCTCCCTCCAGCTCCCGCTATGTGGATCCATATCTCATTGCAAATCAATGTCACACTAATATCAGTCGTCTTTCCACATATTTTATCTGTAGATGTTGAGTCACTGTGCAGCAATAAATATCACACAGTATTACATAATGGCTTTGAGTAACCATGGAGCTTCTAATGTATAGGTAGACAGTGGAGAAGGATGAGAGTATCTGAGTGTATTGAGGTGGTTGGCGCAAACACATACTGGCGCTGCATCCGCACATTATTTTCACTATGATTCTTTTTCCCGCTGATCATTCAGACAATTAAGTCTCAGAAAACAGCCAGTAATCACATGACATCCCAGAATCCGAGATATTGATACTTACACATATTTTACCCAGTGTGGTGGAAGATAGGTAATTAACAAAGATAGAAAACTGACAGCAGCAGATTCTCAGTGTAGATTCAGCAAATTCAGAACCAGCACGTTTTGGCTTTCCAATTCCATGATTGATGAAAATATTTGCTGATATATTTCTTGTTGACCGACTAATACTTTTGGCATCACTACATATCAACATGCTCTCCTCATTTGATTTAATATACACATAATAGAGCTTCAGTTGTTTTTATTATTAATAGATCTGGCGATTATTTCATTGAGTCAATAAATTGTGATTTGGGAAATGTCCATCTGAACTTCTGCTATGACAGAAACCTGATATTATTCATATTAGACACTAGACAGACTGAAATTTGATTTTTTTTCTTCAAATTTTGTAAACAAAACAAAAACCATCAGTTATTTCTTTTTCAGTCAACTGATCAGTTAATCAGCTCTAGATGCATATGAGGATATTTTGAAGAGAGAGAGGGAGAGAATATATCTCATTTGGATTTCATCATCCAAATAACATTCAATGCTACTAAAATGAATAGGTTTTACAGGTGTCATGGAATTTCAAATCCACCTTGTGCATTTATTAAGTTTAAAGTGTAGAAGCTGACTGCAGATTGATGCATTTTCCATACTGACACGCTCCCTAATTCAGCGTACGGCTAAATCCTCAGCAGTTGTACCAAATTGGATAAGACTAAACACTGCTTAGCTCCAACAACAATGTCTAAAATGAAACACTACTGTGCAATCACAGAGAAAGAGTACTCAGTGCCATCGCTGGCAGGTTTTGAAGGTGCAGCACTGTGCTCACAATTTCCTGGCAATGACTACCAGAGTGGGTTTGCGTACACACACACACACATACACACACACACATACACACAGTGAGCATCTCACCAACATTATGCAACCAACTTCTATAGCTGCACTTGCACAAGAGGGCATTTTGGCCATTATCTGCTTTGCTCCGAGGGAATAAAAAGCAGAGTGAAAGGAGCTGAGCTGGCTCCACACTTAGACCTGGTCTGGCTTTTCATGTGCAGCCATGATGATGATGATGATGATGATGATGATGATGACTCCAGGGTTGCAGCGAAGACCAGCCAGCTGAAAAGTTGAGGTTTTTTCTCAGGTCAAGATTAGTCTCCATTTTGGCAGCGTATGTATTGTTCTACTGGGGGGGGGGGGTACAGGTCTGTGAGTGTCCACACATGCAGCACCTCCACTCTCTCCTGAACCCACACACTGACTACACACCCCTCTCTCTCTGTGTCACACACTCACACATCCAGTTCCTCCCCAGCCATCTGCCCTCCTTGATAGCAGGTACTCACACACACCACGACACCCTCAATCCTCCACGGCTCCTCCAAACTTTGCGCTGGGCGTTCTGCCTCTCCTCCGCTCTCACTCCGGCCACATCACGTTTGAAGGAGTTTTGCTCCTGTTTTTTTTTTTTTTGCGACTGGATGGATGTGAGGCGGCTCACTGCAGCACGCCTGCTCACATATAGCATTAGTCACAGTTGCAGTGAGATGATACCGAGGGGAATCTGCCTTTACCGTACGCCGAGGCGCCTTTCACCCACTCACACTCGAGTACGGGGCAATAAAAGAGCAGAAAGAATCAAGTAGCCTCTCATATTGGTCATCTGCATATTTTAGTGGGCCAAAGTTAGTTTTTTTGCACATAGGAAGCAGCATCCTGTCCATTGAGGATATTCATAAAATCCAAAGCTTATTTCATGAGATACAGAAAACTACAAGTCCCTATATACAGTACTGTATTCCATCAATAGCACAAGGCAGGAAAACCATTAAGTGATAAAAAGGACGTTTTACTCCTTACTGTATCATCACATTATTGGAAGACCATGTTACAGCACAATATATTAAACCTATATGAAGAGGATGAGGGCAGTATGAACTCATAAACTCCTTATGAGTGCCACATGGATGCTACACCATAGTATTATTACAGGAATATTAGGAATATTTGATAGCATTTGTATTCCCTCAGCGCTGTGGCTGCTCTCACTTCCACTGAGTAGACCGTGACACCAGCGCACATGCATACCTTATTACAATACTATAATTGCCGCATGCACAGGTCTGTACGGACACACGCTGCGCCGGATCCCGGTGCTTGTGCGCGCGTGCGTGCGTGCGTGTGTGCATGTGTGGGCATCTATCTAGAAGGCACTCCAGGCTATTTCTATGCACCTGTCGGCTATGGTGCGTTTCGATATGACTACTGCATATGATAGTACCAGAGAGACAGAGGGAGAAGAGAGGGAGAGAGGATGGAGAGAAACGGGGGAGGACAGAGAAGAAAAATGCAGTGGATGATAAAAAATATCAAATATGTGATGTGTCTTACCTTGAAAGGGAACATAGGACATGTTCCAACGGCATTGAACGTAGGCTTTGCGTCTCGGCGGTCTCTCGGCGCTCTGAAGTATCGGGGAAGCAAATTAGAAATAAATCTGAAAAATAAAAATTAAAAAAACACGCGATTTACTGCTGTTCACAGCTGGAGCCGGAGGAGACGCCAATAGTCCGCTGCTATAAAAACTGGCTTCATAATCCACCAGCGCTTCTACAGCGCTGCTTCCCGGTGCATACAAAATACTGGATGCAGAAATGTGTGTGCGTGTGTTCATGTGTGTGTGAGTGTGTGTGTGCATGTGTGTGTGTGCGTGTGTGTAAGAGAGAGAGTGTGTGTGTGTGTGTGTTGTGTGTGTGTGAATGTGTGTGTGTTTATTTGCACGCTGCTGTTGAGGTGTGAGGGTGAAACACGAGTGAGTGTGTGAGTGAGAGAGCGAGAGAGAGAGAAGGGGGTGGAGGACTGGGCACGCGCGTGTGTGCGTGTTTCTCTCTCTCTTACACTCTCACTCTCTCTCCCCCTAGTGTGTGTGTGTGTGTGTGTGTGTGTGTGTGTGTGTGTGTGTGTGTGTGTGTGTGTGTGTGTGTGTGCTATCTAACCTATCTTTAGTCTGTGCATTTTACATTTTGCTGCTTCTTGAAAAAAAGAAACCATTTCAATAAGGTTGCAGTGAGTGTAAATTCACTGTACTGCTTCAGGCTACACTGTAGTAGGCTACTGTGTGTGTGTGTGTGTGTGTGTGTGTGTGTGTGTGTGTGTGTGTGTGTGTGTGTGTGTGTGTGTGTGTGTGTGTGTGTGTGTGTGTGTGTGTGTGTGTGTGTGTGTGTGTGTGTGTGTGTGATGCCAAGGCCGGATTAAACTCCTGAGGGTACCAGGGCAACAAATTGCTTCTGCCCCCCACAACACATGGCATTTCTTCCCAACGCACCGATCACTTCTCCAGACTTAATGAATGATTCCTACAGTGTTAATGCTAGGCTTCCTATTCAACAGTAGCATTAGATAGAATGCCTTTATGTCCCATAGGGAAATCCATCTTCACACTCGGTCACTGAGTGTGGCAGAGACAAAGCTTTTGTTTAAAGCATAACTCAGCGATCCGGTCGTTTTGGCTAATGCTGCGTTCCAGACAGGCTTTTGAAACCGTAAATTACGGCTTCAAGTCACAACTTACGACTTTGTAGCGTTCCAGGTAACCCGTAACTCGTGTTTTTACCGTCCTGTTGCCTGTGAAAGTCACTATAACGACCACTTGTAACTTCCGACCCGTGAACTCGTACCAGATCGAACTGGTATGACTTCACAGGAAGGAAAAACACAAGTTATGGGTTGCCTTGAACGCACCATGAGTTAGCAGCCCCCGCCCTCGTCATGCATCTATTGGTCCTCGTGCTACGTCACCACATTCATCCCTTGGCTGCACACACAGCCCTTCATGCCGTACTCTCTCCTCATTGGATAACACTTGTATCCCACAAGGAAAGTTTTCTCCTGGTTTACAGCAGAGCAGAGTGACTGAGAGACCAAACACTCTATGGAAGTGATTACTGACGGAAAATAGGACTATTTAGGACTTAGATTAACAAAAACATTCCACTGACTTCTGCTTTAAGCGAGCACGTCGCCATCTCAGGCCCCGTCCACACGAATACGTGGCTTCACTGAATCCGATCTTTTTCTTAATCGTTTTGAAAAAAAATCTCTGTAAACACGGCATCGTTTCCAGAAATATCTGCGTCCACACGGATCCAGTGAAAACGACCCAAAACGCTGTAGTACATCCTCCAGGCCTGTGTGGAGTGTGTGTGGCGCTGTAGCGCTGCCACACATAAACACAGACAGAGAAGAAGACAGTAAGTCCCTGCCGAGGGGGCAGTTGTCGGTCTGAGAAGTGAAGCTCACTTCCACGTTCAAAAAACTGCAATCCCCGCGGATTCCTGTGGGGGCAGAATGTCTCCATAGACCCCCATGTTAAAATCGCCGACTTTACATCCTCAATAAACATGATCAAAGCCTGGTGTCAAGATGTTTATTGTTCTCCCACTGATGCTATGTCCATTCTTTTTACAGTCTATGGTCCCTGCTGAAATTCAATAGAAGAAGAAGTCCCGGCTGTATTCAAACTCAAACATGGGATTAAATGTTGACAGGGAGTCGTGTCAGAGTAATTATGACGATCAGTGATGATTAAACAGGCGCGATTCAGCGACAGCGTCTGTTGTGTAGCTGCTGTAGCGGTGTGTGTCTCAGGTTACAGGTAGAGCGCTGGGGGGTATGACATCATCGTTTCAGAAAAAAAAAAATCAGTTTTGGCCGTCCAGACAAAAACGCTGGGGCGGCGTTTTCAAATTTTCCCACTCTGGAACCTAGTTCAAAAAATACTGTTTTCACCCTGCGAAAACGCCGTCTCCATGTGGACGCGAGGCCGATCCGATAAAATAGGTGCTAAAGGCACTAGGCTACTTTTTCAGTGCCATTGCTGACAAAATGTGATTGCTTGCCGTTACTTGACCCAAGAAGTCCCGTCACAAAATAATACTACAATCATATAATAATAAGTGTACGATATACACATTTTTTTCAGTCCATCAACTAGTCAGAAAAAAACACTTATCTGGAACTAACTCTCTCAGCTATTCTGCTGCACCGGCAGGCTCTGCAACGCGCTGTATCACTCCGCCTATCAGCTGTTTGCATCATCAGTGTGTGGAAGAGGCGGAGTGATACAGCGTGTGGCAGAGGCTGCCTTAGTTCCAGATAAAGGGTTCCAGGGTTCCAGGGTTCTGGTTAGGGCAATAGGGGCCGAGTCCAAGTAATTTGACATATTGAAGCATTTTATTAAAAAGTAACACGATTGTTACTTTTCCCGGTAATTAGTAACACTGTTACTTCTTGGGGGAGGTAATGAGTAACTGTAATTAATTAGCCTACTATTTAAAAGTAACATGACCAACACTGGCCCCTGCCTGCTCAGTGGTTTAACAGCATGCTCTGTTAACACAGATTCTCATGTGTCTGTTTTTCCAGTTTTCTACCACAATAAACATAACATACACAACAACATAGCAGTCAGACAAAGTAACGAGACAAATTTCATATACTACTTGATATTGTAGGTCAAAGGTTACTGAGCCTATGAGGAATAAGAATAACAGACTATTGTTATACTTTCACCACCTATCTTATGGAGTTAGGCTTACTGTAGGTGAGTAGGCCAGTTACTGTCATGTTGTGGCTCGAATTCAAACCTGTTGAAAACATAGGCTACTAAATATCTGATCTGAGTGACCTGGCAACTAAACACCACTGAAGTTGGTGATTGTTTAAGTCCACACTGTCCTTTACTTCCAAAGCACCTCCAGGGAAAAAAAACAAAAAAAAACATTCACATTACAGCACGTGACTAATACAGGAATTGCATCAAGAGGAGAAGCCGTGGAGCCAAAATGGCGCCCTAAGCGGGCTGTGTGTGCTGTGTTCATGTAACATTGGAAAAACAAAATGCCACAAGTTATAATAAATTAAGCTTGAATAAAATCTAAAACACGGTCCTAACGTTTTTAACTCGTTTGGCAAAAAAAATAAAATAATAATAATAATAGAGGTAGGCCGTTTTACACGTTTAAGTTGTATAGTTGTAGCACTTCAGGGACAAACGTGTAGGCTATAAACATTAATATAGCTACTAATTGATTAAGCTCCATTGGCTGCAGCTGTAAATACTCAGCGGAGCTACATAGGGTTGGCCTATATTGACAGGGGTTAAGCTGTTACATTTCTGTCAGCACTACACATACCTTTATTTAACTATAAGCAATTCAACCGAAACTTATTTTTTCAAGACCTGCAGATATTCTACAGAAGTAAAGCCTCAATTTAGACCAACTTTCAAAGGATTCAGCTAACTTTTAGCAAATATTCAGATAATATTCAGATACTTACATGCAGCCTACGGTTCCACCTGTAAACGTGCAGCACGGTGGACTGTCATCATCACTTCTGCTTCACAGGGACCTCTGAAGGCAGCAAAAAAAAGAAAAAAAAACTCTGAAGGCAGCAGCGCTTTGCCTGTGCCGGAAATGTTGAGGTGTGACCGCCGCCTTGTGGTCAAATCCAGCAGCTGCATGCAGGTGCCACCGGGGAGGGGAGGGAGTCGGCCCTCAAACAAACAAACGGGAAAAAAAGTGCATCTGACAAGGTAAAGAGTGACTCTCTCCACTGTCCTCTAACAAACAGTTCAATTCAGCTCTCGGTGCAACACACCTGTGCAGTAATTTCCTTTTTACACAGCAGACACTTGTCATAGCTGGAAAAGCACAGGTGTTCCTAATAACACTCACCATGGCTCTGTAGCTATTATTGAGGTGTCTGCTGACGACAGTTTGCAACATCCAAAGTACAAAGAGCCTGAAACCACTGTAGTTCCATAACATTCAACCCTCATCAGTTTGATCATTTGTACCTGCAAGACTGTGTGTTGGAACTAATGCACCTGTGTTGATGTCTATATGTGTAATAAATGATTGATTAACTTCTTTTTTTTTTTTTTTTTAGATGTATATACTTTTTTTTCTTTCCATATGCATTTCCTGGTAATGGTTAAAGGGATAGTTCACCCAAATTTCAAACATACTAACTTTTTTTCCTAAATGTGTGACACCTCAGCAAGAAAAGTGAGTTAAAGAGTTAAAGCATTCAAAAACTGTAAGTTACAGCTTCAAGTTGTCCAGGTATTACTGACTTCCGACCCGTGAATGACATGACATGACTTAAAGTAAGTTTGTAAAGTTACCAAGCTGGAATGATTTTTTTTTCCTGGTTTAGCAGAGTGACGGAGAGACCTTCAGACAATGATGACTATTTAGGACTTATATTAACAAAAACATTCCACTGATATCTGCTTTAATTACTGACATGACATGTAAAGTTACCAAGTGGAATGATTTTTTTTTTTACCTTCAGACAATGATGTGACGATACTCAGATTTCAGCAGCTGTCTGTGCACAGGTGTTCTTCCTCACAAAAAAGCTTTGATTAGCCACATTTTAAAGCTTTCTTTAAGTACAGTAAAACTTTTCACATTCAAATGCAAAAAGAAAAGACACCAAGATCTCAGTTGTTACTACATCTGCTTCTCTGAAATACAATATGTCACGGTACTTAGACAGCCATGAGGTATTAGTCCTCGGAGTCATTATTTGGCATCTCCATTCATCTTGAAAACTCATTGTAACAGCCACAAGCACAAAATAAACATCTGTCTTTCATGTTGGCAGCAGTAGTACATTTTGTGCCAAAAAACAAAACAAAAAAATAGAGTCGTTAATCCCTCCTACAGGAAATGTTTGGCTGAAATGCAATTAATCATCCCCATCAGACTAATTTAGAGGGATTCAATGTCAGGAGAGAAACCTCACCTTACCTTGCTCTACTTTTTAGTTAAAAGTAAAAAAAAAAAAAAAGAAGAAGCTTGCCTTCTTTCCAGAGGGAATGCATTTACGTTATTAGCATCTTCACAGGGTGTGTCGGAGGCAGGCCAGCCTTTAGGGTTTCTGTATGTTTCAAACTGGTGAAAACAAAATCCTTCTCTCTTCCTCCTCCTCAGAAAATTATGAGTTGAAGCAATTTATTGAAACTAAACTAAAAGGTCCATTAGTTAGTATGGATTAGTTCCCACATGACTGCAATACAGAAACAGACATAAACATACATTTTTCTGTGACACGTTTTTTGAGTTATAGTATTGTTCAAAATATCAGCATCTAAATCAACATGTATACCTCAAGACGGGGTTTGCACTTACTTTCTGTGCAGCTTCCTTAGTTGCACTGTTTAACATGACACTAAATTCTCCTTATAATAGAATTGATGTAGATTGTGCTCCACCTCTTTGCTCCAGATTGCTTTTCTTTTTTGTTTCCATTTCACCCACTTACCTATTTTTCCATCACTATTTATACATCTACAAAAAATCAATGTTAATTTCTCACCAGAGGCAAAATCTCAATTTCTCAGACTCAAGTCAATATTAGTGAAATTCTGGGGACATTGAACTCGACATAAAGCTTTTACCAGGTGTTCCACTAAGGTCAAGGTCGACAGATGGTTATTTTACCATAAAAATCAGTATTTAAAAATGTATATTTTATATTTTATGTATGTAGTCATGTATATTTTCTATTTATAATTCTTTCTCAAAAAGTTTTAATTCATTTTCTCATTTTGACTAAACCCTCCTGGTGTAAAGTCAAACAAGCTGTGTGACGAAATAAACTAAAGCCAAACATACTAACTTTTTGATACCTCTGCAAGAAAAGTGAGTTAAAGGGATAGTTCACCCAAAATTCAAATTTCACTCATTATCTACTCACCCTCATGTCGACTAAGAGCTGTGAGAATTTGTGAGAGTCCTCCGTTCCTTCTCTGAGTTACGGGGGGGTCCACGCAGCAGTATTTATCCATACTGTATAATGGTTGTCATATGGATACCACTTTTCTTCATCCAGAAAGACACACCAAAAAACATCCAGATACCTCCATACTGCTCGTCTGTAATGTCCCTCTGGTATTGAAGCCCAGACATGAGAAATTGTTCCGAAAAAAAAATGGAATAAGTCTATATTTTTTCTCACGTGATTTGCATTGACCGGCGGAACAATTTCTCATGTCGGGGCTTCAATACAAGAGGGACATTACAGACGAGCAGTATGGAGGTATTTGGATGTTTTTTGGTGTGTTTTTTTGGACAAAGAAAAGTGGTGTCCATTCACAACCATTTTATGGACTAATACTGCTGCGTGGACCCCCCCGTAACTCAAACAAGAATGGAGGACTCTGAAAATTCTCACAGCTCTTAGTCGACATGAGGGTGAGTAGATAATGAGTGAAATTTGAATTTTGGGTGAACTATCCCTTTAAAAACATGGCCTTGCTGTCTGTAAAAAAAAAAACGAGTGAAGTGAATGGTGAAATGAGGTGAAACGTTTTTTTTATTATTCATGTTATACATATTAGGTGTGTCAATGCAGAGTATACATGTACAAACATAATTTTTTCCAAAAATACATCGAACTGAACATGGACTTGACCACTCATCAGAAACAGAAAACTGACTACCTCTCCCAAAATGAAGTCTGCTCCTCAATGCTGATGTCTTTACTTCCCCCTGTTTTGTTTTGGAGTTCCACCTCGAGTACAACCTATAACAAGCACTTGACGGGTAGAGACATACCATAGAAAACACACAAATACATTCATCACCATCGCCTAGAAAGGTTCGACAACACCCCTTCCTAATAAACTACAGTCAGAGAGCCACTGAGGAGGATGACGGGAACTGTAATGCGACATCATTGCAGTGGCCTGAAATGTACTGTACACATAGGTGCAGGAGATAATTCAACAGAGAGGTCAGTATTGAAATAAAATCTGAGAGTTTTGCATTGGTTTGATTATAACAGTATAAATGCTGAACTTATCTCTTCTTTTTTTTTTTTTAACTAAACCTGTAATACAGTCTTTCTTTGAAGATAAAACTGACAAATGTATGCTGTATGCTGTGTGTAGGGTTTCATCGAACAGATTGCTGAAATAAACTTCTGTATAAAATATAAACTCTGAAACTTGCACCACAGTTTTCTAGATTTATGTAACCTGTTCGCACAAAGATAAACTCCAACAACAGCGCCGCCCTCACCTCTAAAAACACATCTGAGAAGAAGGGACATCATCATCATGGTTGTCGACACTGAGCATGCTGCTATGCTGCGCCTTTCAAATGACATCCTGCTGGACTCCAGGGGTTACTACAGGTCGGAGTCAGGAGTCAGAGCCAATCAGTGTCTTCTCTACTGTCACTTTGAACGCGAGGATTGAAACCTCCCTGAAACTGAACGACAGCAGCACAGAGGTCGGACCTTCAGCTCAACTTTCTGACATTTAACAATCATCAATAAACAAAAAAAAAGCACATTCTTTCAAAAGAACTTCCATCCTGATGACTTCAAACAGACGTTTCAGTAACATATAGGCTATATTTCTTTTCTTTTTTCTCTTTTTTTTTTATTGTTGTTGGTTTGGAATGTACAGTTAGATCACAGTCCTGATTAGAAACTCTGTTCAATGTCTCTGTAACTGGTGGTCATTTACCCATGTGGTTGTTATCTGTTCACTGACAAAGAGCCACGGTCTTGTTCAGTAGAAATACGGCCTCGTTCACGTGTCGTCTGATTGACCACTCGGCAGGTACACAACCCATATAGGCACTATGCAACCACGTCAAAAAAATAAAATAAAGTTATTCAGTCATAGCAATATATTGTGAATATATAATTCTATCTATAAAACAAAAGCCCTCTTGTGGCTCCTATTTCTAATACGTATAATAGTCTAAATGTAAATTATGTATGACAAAATCTAACATAACAAATAAGTAACCTCGTAATAACATGTATACAATCTTTTATTAACATACTGCCATGAGAAAAAAATATAGAAAACCTCCAGAGGACTTGTTAATGGAGCCAAAGGAAGAAAATATCGGAGTGGACCAAAAGGTCCCAGGGAACAGAAGTGAAATCGAGTCCTTAAGCAAAGACATTAAGGACCTTCTGTGCAGCCAGAAAACTGTAAGAGTGGCCGTGCTGCTCCGTCTCTTCCTGGCCAATAAAAGGTTACTGCTTTTTCATGAGCAGCCATTAGCCGCCACCCAGCTGTCATCCAGCCTCTCACCGACGACGGCCCATTCATCACTGCTAATCTTCTGGGCTAATTTTCTCACTGAACTCCACGTGAGCGCTAACCGTCAGTTGATGAATGAGCAGTTAGAAGAGTGAAGGCTGCAGAGGTGTTGGCTACTGGTTGTTTCTGCTCCCTCACTCCTTGGACATGAACTGCCAAATCTTTGAAAAACTTTTGGTTTTGATATTAGTTGTTTTTACAAGGTTAGAAAGCATTTTTTTAAATCTTAAACAACCTAAGTGCTAATTTGGTGATCTGACTCATTTAGATGCTTTGATGTCTAGAAAACAATTGGACTGAATTTGTTTTTTCAGACACTTAGTTTAGAGATCATCCCTGAAACCACTGCAGAATTTCAATGATTATAAACTAGGTGTGCATAATGTGAGAATAGAGATGCTGTGAAAGTGTCTAAGAAGTTTTTCCTTTTCACAAAATGTACCATCTTGTGACCTAATCATTACATTAATGCATACTGGGTACTACAAATTACTACATCAGTCAGATACACTGTCAGATCTGAATTTTAAATACTTTTATTTTAGAATTCCAGTATTTTTTTGTGGTTCTACATTTTGCTTTGTCTAGTCATGATTTGAATAGCTTAGCATAAAGGTTTGTTCTACATTTTGCTTTGTCTAATTTTCAAATGATTTGAATAGTAATAAAACTTTTAGCATAAAGGCTAACAGCTAGGAGCCAGTGACATTATTAGTCAGTTTTATTACATTATTGGCACATTATTACACTATTGGCTTTATTACATTTGAAATGGCCAAAATTATTACGTTATTGGCCGTTATTACGTTTTTGGTTGTAACAAGGCTAACAGCTAGGAGCCAGTGACTTAGTCAACTCTTGTTTCGCACAGAACCTCCTAAAAACACAACTTGTCAGTTTCACACTTTGGTTTTTGTACAAACTAAACAAGCAGCTTATATAACAGTGGTGGATTGATTTCTTTGTACCTCTGGCAGAGCCAGGCTTGATATTTCCTCTGCATTCAGTTTTCATGCTAAGATAACAGCCTGTTCTGCTTATCAGAGAGTGATTACTGAAACTACTGAAATCAATTATAGACAGAGCAATGATAAAGCAGTGATTTCTTGTATAAGAGGTTCTTGTTGTGACCCATATGGTGACAAATCATCTGGAGGTTTAAATACTTTTCTCTCATTGCTGTAAAACATGATAAATGCAAAGGCATATTCCAAAGTTAACAGTACAAATATCAGAGAAACACTAGCAAAGAGGGACATTTAGTAACGAGTAGTGAGGTTATAATGAGTAGAGGTGATACCATCAGAGCAACCTGGATTTTGCAATGTGTCTGGATTTTTTACCCCTCCTTTTTGTTTTGTTTGTACTTTAAACACCGCCACGTGTTACATACACAGTGTTCCTGTGGCAACTGCAAAAACAGTCATTGCGTCTGGTGTGTTGTGGCTTTGTCTCAGTACAGACTCACGTTCTCCCACTCCACCAGGTACTGAACCTTCCCGTCCGGTGTGACGCGTCTGGCCAAGATCCTCACCGCCTCTCCTCCGCCCCAGCTCCTGGCCACTGTCCCGCTGCTGCCTCCGACTCCCACCCCCCCTCCTCCACCGCCGCCACCTCCGCCCCCGCTCCCACCCCCTGCACCACCGCCTCCTCCTCCTCCTCCGCCTCCGCCACCTCCTCCTCCACCGCCTCCTCCTCCTCCTCCAGCTATGCCACCCCCTCCGCCCATGCCGGCTTGGTACGGGGGCAGATCACGTAGGATGAGGGGCTCCAGCTGCTTCTGTCCCGGCTGGTGTTGGTGCTGGTGGTTGTGTTGGTGGTTGTGTTGGTGGTTGTGTTGGTGGTTGTGTTGGTGGCTGTGTTGGTGGTTGTGTTGGTGGTGGCTGTGATGGTGCTGGTGGGCGTGGTGGTGGTGATGGCTGCCATTGGAGTTGAGGGGGTACGGGAAGCACGGCGGTGGTAACCTGCAGGTGTCCTCCATGCTGGGGCAACAAACAGAGACAAGGACAGGAATAAGAACGGGGATTCATCTGATTCAAATCAGAGCACAACCTCTCCTGTTACTGTATCTATTCACGAAAAAACATTATTTGGTTCTTCAGTCTGTTTTTCATTCATCAGTAACCCCCCCCCCAATCAACAAAGTGAAGTGTTCCTTTCAGCTCTGAATGAGCCGTTCATATCATTCTAGGGATGCACCGATATGAAAATTTTGGCCGATACCGATATCCGATATGAATTTTTCTGTTATGGCCGATAATTGATATTTACCGATATTGTGTAATAATGTGTTGTTGTTTTTTAAAGGTGTACAGAAAAGAAAACTGAATTTGAGTCCACTCTGGGTCATAAAATTAGTGTAAAAACTCATCTATCAGACGATGTAGGCCAAACTTTGTGCAAAATTCTATTTTTGAGTAAATCTGGGATGAAAGTGTGTTTGTTTGTTTTTTCGCATTGGACAATGCAGGCGCTCGGATTCTACGTCAGCCTGCTCACGATTCAAAAACCACTGATATTGGATCTGTCGTCTGTCATTCAAACGTCTGAAACACGCACACACACACGGAGCTCGGACTCGCCCCAAGCTTTGAATATCCCGCCCGCTCGATAACGACCAATCAAATCCGTGTTCCTCACTCGGGTAAAGTCGTGTTGCAGCTCGGCACAACTCGGCGCGACAGACGGGACAAACGGCCATTTCTGTACAACTTTAAAGTTTCTGAGAAGTGATACATTTTTGTACAGACTGAAAATCATGCAAACTGAATTTTTGAATGTCTTCCTTTATTTTCAGAATGTATTTTACTTCCAAATAACAAGGTTACAGGTCACACATGGCCAAATCCCCCCTCCCCCTCCTTCTCCCTCTCCCGAAACAGCAACTAGTCGGATATACATCGGTTGTGCATATCGGCCCAATTTTACTCATCTGATACCGATACCCATATGTTAAAAAATGACGAACATCGGCCGATACCGATATTAATGCCGATATATCGTGCATCCCTATATCATTCATATCTACATGGAGCGGGTAAGCTCGCTGCTGGCTGCCATGTCGTGCCCCAAATGGCAATTCAACATGGCAGCCAAGGTTCCGTGCACCCCCCCTTGTATATTTGTAACGACTTGTGACAACTCATTCTAAGGTACAAGAAAGTTTTCATTTGTATGTGGGTGTGATTCCACTTCAGTGAAATACATCTTTATGACAGCAGTATTTGATTTTTGCTAATAAAAAGCCAAATAAGTTACATACTGGGGCTTTAAATCTATAATTACGTTTTAAACTGTAGTCCCCTGTTGTCTGAATGACAGACATCTAAATGAGCACAACACGGAAGCATGTAATGTTTGGATGCCACAAACACCATTAAAGGGATAGTTTAACATTTTGGCAAATTAGCCTATTGCCATAATCCCTACAGTCATAGGGGTAGGTTTATTAACTTGAATTATCAGTGCATGTTGTTTTGAGATCTGCGGGTCAGAGACGTGAGCTGCTCAGCGAACACAATGGAGGTGAATGGTACAGGTCCCCTGTCCCTCATCAGACTCATCAAATACACAATCCAGCAACACCAAAACACTCTCGTGGACAAGTTATGAGCTGCACATTTACTACACTATGAAATAATCATGTAACATTATGACACATGAAGCAAATACATGGAACTACTTGCGCTTTTGAAATCACTCCGCCCAGCAGCCGTGTCTGGAATGTAGTTCTGGTTGCATTTGTCTCGAAAACAACTCAGTCTGGTAATGTTACATTATCATTTCATAGCGTGGTGAATGTGCAGGTCACATCTTCTCCACCAGAGTGTTGTGGAGTTGTTGGATTGTGTATATGATCAGTTTGGTGAGAGACGTGGGACCTGTACCATCCATCTCCATTGTGTTCACTGAGCAGCTCACGTCTCTGCCCCGCAGATCTCAAAACAACACGCACTGATAATTCAAGTTAATAAACCTACCCCTACTGTATGACTGTAGGGATTATGGCAATAGGCTAATTTGCCAAAATGTTGAACTATCCCTTTAAAACAATAATCAAACAATGATCTATAACATACAAAATGAACATAAAGTTTGTGTTGCCTTAGTCTCATAGAATTTAAATCTTTTGGGTCATTGTTTTGGTTTTATGGCTGCAATTTTACACTTTTGGCTCCTTCTCAGCCTTGTTTCTTTGTCATTGCCTTAAAACAAACAAACAAACAAACAAACAAACAAACAAACAAACAAACAAACAAACAAACACTACCTACCAAGCACCAAACCAGAACAGAAACAGTAGTTGACTAAAAACAAAGCTAAAAAGAGAGTGACTATTGGACTTGAGTTTGTTAGGCAGCAAGAGACATGATCCCAACATTAAAACTGATATTGCTCCCTGTCTGTTGGCTGTATAAATTAGCAACTGCTGGCTGACACACTTCCCATACCAACCTACAGTAATGAGGTGATAATGATGTATGTCAGTGCTAAGTTTACAGCTTGTTGCTCCATTGCTCCAAAAATCAACAAGCGCAGGTTTTAACCAAAGTAACTCAATCATGAAAAATAAAAACTACTCCCAACATGAGATGTGACCATGAATGTTGATTTGCTGCACTTGACAGCTGTAAAAGAGATGCTGTTGATCGGCATCTCAATAAGTGACAGCACCACCAGAAACCTCAAACAGTCCAAAGTTAGTGGGGAAAAAGTCCTAAATAAAACAAACAGTCATCAAAAATTCTGATAACATAGACTGGATACAGTGGTTTCAAGCTGAAACAGACAATATGCAAAATTGCTGCTACATCCTCTATAATGGCCATAACTGTGGTAGATAATGTTGATTTAATGATCAAATATTGTGGACAGTGCTCAAAAAGAACAGTTTCTTATCCCATAGAGGACATTAACAGATTGTGAATGCATCAAATTCTTGAATAATCTTGTTTAATTAAACATCAAAAGATTAACAAAGATGACATTTTGAGAAAAGCATTCATTCATTCTTCTGCCCATTTAACATTATATTATAGTTTTTTATTTCCCTATTTGTAATTGTAACATGGTCTGCCACATCACCTACACATCTCAAGAAGTTATGCACTGTTCAGAAGAAATTCTTAAGATTTAACATTCAAACAGATATACTGTCAGCTCCATTATTTATTAAGTATTCTCTTTTACAATTCACAAACTGAATACTTATCAGATTTGTTTGTTTATCCATAAGTTTATTTATAGAAACCTAGATCTTCCTGTCACTTTCCAAAACTTCTATACCTTCACACATAATGTCCAACCGCACTAGACACAGTAATAATTTTTATATTTGCCCTTCACTCGCACAACACACCATCAGTTCAATATGTCTTATAGAGGTCCTATGGTTTGGAATGCACACCTCTCACATTACGATCCATTTCTTCTTATTCACTTTTTAAAAAGCAATTAAAAATTTCACCTTCTCTGATTTAAATTAATGATCTTTATTGTCCCTTATTTTTTATCGTTTTCTCCTGTTACTGAGTTTTTCAGCTTTAATCGTTGATTATGTATGCACCAAAGCTCCCTTTTTTATGTGTCTTTTTTCTTTATGTTTATTTGTTAGCCAATGAAAAATGTCTTGTTGTAATTTGGGGTGGAACTTTGTACAAGCCTTTTGGCTTCGTTCCCTCTGTGCACCATTGATTTAAAATGTGTGCTAAATAAATAAACTAAACTAAACTAAACTAAACTTCGTCAAGGACTAAAGCCCAAAGGAAAAACTCGAGGGTCAGGTGGAGCTACAGTAGAAGCAGCTGCACAGCATCTGAAACTTTTGTGACTATGGCTCTGTGGGCGACCAATGAACCAGGTTTTAATTGCAAAATTGACCTTTCTCAGGTGCCAACAGTAAAATACAGTATTTGCTTTGCTTTAACAGAGCAATCTGATGCTTACAAAAGTGCATTAGGGAGGTATGTAGGTTTAAAAAAAAAAAAAAAAAAAAAAAAGCAAACTACGAGAGAAGGATATATTCCCAAGTTTAAAATGAGGAATTTTCAGGTCACAAATTAATGAGAAAACAACTCACAATCTTACAAAAAAAAAGTGACTTTATGAGAAAGGGTGCAACAAGAACATGGCTGCATTAGGTAATTTCACGATTTCATGAATGCATGAATGTCACAATTTGCATGTTTTTTATTCTAAATTTCTATGTTTTTTTTCTCATGAATTTGCTACTTTAAACTCAGAAATGTACGCTCCTTTCTTCCAGCTCATTTCTTACTGTCTCACCTGTATGACCCTAATATGCCATCGCCGACTCTGAATAGTCAAGTAAATTGCAAGGAAATTAAATTGAGAAATGTTTTATTGATCAAAGCACAATCAAGATCTTTATGCTTGGTCTGTTCCTATGTGTGTGACAGGCAGGCTGTTGTGGGGAATGAGGATGAGAGGTGAGAGAAACCTGTTGTAGTGATGGAGGTTCCTGGAGAGCGCAGTATTTCCATTGTAAGTGGTGTGGTACAGGGCGTACATCCGTTTGGGAGGAGAGCTGTGGATGGGATGCACACAGGTTCAATCAGAATCACACTTTGACTTCCAGCTGTGTCTCAAAACAGTGGAGAAGAGCCTCATCTGAAGGCCCAGTGTCCCAGCACACCCCTCACCGTGTCTGGCCATGCAGACTGCACACAGTGTGAGTTTATCTGTGTAGGTTTTGAGTTACAGTATTTCCTGCTGAGACTCATGCAGACAACAATAAAACACAGGCAACAGGTATTTGTTTTGGCCACACCATTCAAAAATAAATCACATTTGGAAAAGTTTTTCAATGGAAATAATTTATATAGCCTAGAGGAAATGATACCACCTCCGTCACACCAGGGTGATGGCAAATGCTTAAAGGGATACGCCAACATTTTTTTTACATGTTTTGCCTCACTCCTGAGTCAATGACCAGCAGATAGACACCATCCTTTTGGCTGTGCATGCAGTAACGAGGGAGATAGAGTCGTATTGCCTGTAATTAGCTTAGCTCAAACACTGGAAGTGTATGGGTAGTGTTAGCCTGCCTCCACCTAAAGTCATCAGAGACACTCTTCAGCAACTCTAAATGGACCGATCTTCGTCTCAGAGCTGACAAAACTCTCCGGTAAGGCATCTTGAGCGGTCAAATGCTGGTAACGGGACGAGATCGGTCAAAACGGAGGGTTCAAGCAAAGACGGTTTATTTTGGTTCAAGCTAGCTACATCGAGGGTAGGTTAGCTATCTGTTAGGTTCCTATTTCAAAGTAAAAGCACTTCTGTATGTAAAGGGCAACGGGTCCAGAAGTGCGTTGGTCACAACTGCTAGCTTGAGTAGCGCTGAATTCATCCGAACAAAATGGTAAACAGCTGGTATTTAGACAAATTAACGACACACTGCTGATCTAAACGGCTACATTCTCACCTAAAAATGTTTGAAATGTTGATAAAGTGATATATTTCCAGAGTTTAGAGCTAAAATGAAATCAGCTTCTGACTGCTGATTTCAGCTCAGGCAGGAGGCAGGCTAACACTACCCATACACTTCCAGTGTTTGAGCTAAGCTAATTACGGGCGATACGGCTCTATCTCCCTTGTTACTGCACACACAGTGGAAAGGATGGTGTCTATCTGCTGGTCATGGACTCGGGAGTGAGGCAAGACACGAAAAAAAAAATGTTGGCGTATCCCTTTAAAACTTGTAACATCTGCACTTCTAACAAATCTATGTTGTGCATGATGTTACCTCTGCTTTCTATAACGTTCTGTATTATAGTGTCCTGTAGTATGTAGGAAAAAAGAAGACAGCGTCTGCACTCCCACTTCATGTATGTGTCACTCCGGCCCATTCGCTCTCATCATAGGCTACTCATCAATAACGCAGTAAATCACCACTGAAACCAAAATGGCAAAACATCCTTTACCTCAGGTTGAGCTCCTCCTCTGACTTCCTGGAGTTGTAATGGCTGGCCCCTCCCACGTAACCATGGCAACATGGCAGCAGCTCAATGGGGTTGGCAGCGACCGGAGGTGGACAAGCCTGGGCACAGGAGAGACACACATGGATCAGCTTGGTGCTCCGGATGCCAACATCATCACAGGGAGTCGATGGAGCTCCGATACCTCGTTGCTAATTCATGCGCCAAGTTAATTCTGCGTATGGAACGTCCAGTCATCCAATAATCATTGATTAGTTTTGTTTTTGTTATCTTAAGAAACATGCAAGAGCTTTAATTCCATGTTTGCATGTTGCCTGAGGGCAGAAATGGGCAGATGTGTCTATAAATACACACTAACTACATCAGTGCTTGTGAATCACATCAGCCCGAGGCTCGTCCATCACAGCCGGAGGAAGTCCTGCTCTAACGTATCACCTTCACAGCACACTGCATGGAGCTGACCGTCCACCCGTGACAAGTAAAAACATCAGAGCATCATCAGTCGCTTAAAGACACCATGTCAGGGTGCATGGACGCCACCGTTTCTGCATCTCTCATCACTGGACTGTGACATATGGCATCACCCTCTGCCCATTATCATCCCCCCTCTCAGCAACAGTATCAGGATGGGAGATTATTATTCAGTGGCCTTAGTCCGCGTCTGTGCCTTTAAATGGATGTGCTCTGTCAGTGCTGCACTGTCAAGGTGCCAGCGCCACCTGGCCAAACTGTAATCGACTGCAAAGTGCATTTGGAAGCGATCCCAGGCTACGCATATCAGCTTTCCTCCCCATCTCACTTTCCTCACTACAACGAAACCTGCTCCTCCAAGAAGGACGGAGATTAGCATCAATCAGAGGAGCACAATGGGGCCTGGATGTGCCAGAGTGAAAACGAGTGCTCCGCGGAGCGTATTGTTCTAGGATTACTGTATGTGCACACGCACGTTACCGAGAGTGATGTGTAGGAGGAGGACGCGGCGCCACAATGAGCATTCACGGTTAGAAGAATGCTGTGTGTAAAAATAGTAACCCGCCACATGTGATGTTGCCTGTTTCAATGTGATCCGCTGGGAATTGGGGTTTGATGACGGTGATAAATGCGCCGCCCCGAACTGCAGATGTTGATGAAATACACGAGCGGGTGTTTGAGCAGCCAAGTTTTGCATTTGAATTATACATTTTAACCGAGCTAAACACACAACGGCACCTCGTCTCTGCCGCGCACCTCCTGCCCCCGACCGTCGACTCTACAGCATCGGCAGGCATTAAACATACAGCAAGAGAGAGGAGAAAAACAGCGAGGCAGTGAGGCTGCACCGGCTGTTAAAAGACACGCCGACTGATTTAGACTACGGAATGAAGCTTCATCACGCCGCCTGACTGACAGGTTATTTCGATCACAGAGAGCTGTTTACCTGACTGCATGAAAAAGAAAAAAACATTACATACAGCATGGAGAAAAAAAAACATAATCAGAAAAGGTTTTGTGGCCCAGACCTACACACACACACACACACACACACACACACACACCCTCCACTGAGTTGAAGACAGAGCCACTGACCTGTGTCTCTATGATGCGACGCTTTGATTTACGTGACTCAGGCCCCCCCACTCTCCTCTGGCAGGGCAGTGACAGCGGGCTGAAGTCAACAACAACAACAACAACACATGAATTAATACACACATATAATCCCAAAGTGCAGTGTTTAGTTTAGTGTGTCTGTGTGTGTCTCTACTGAGGGATGTAAACCAGCAGAAGCAGAGGCAGGTGAGGCGACAGTCTGAATGATTGCTCCTGTGTTGTATTAGTAACAAATGTTCTAGTAATACGAGTCCAAAACATCATCAGCAGAGAGGATGAAAAATATGAGGGGCATAAAAAAAGATGACACTGACATAAAACATTTCTTCTTCCCCTCTCCCCCCCACTCTCTGTCAACTAAACTCATTTCCCGGCTTGTTTAGGAAAATGAGACTCGAGGTCTAAAACCCACCTTGAGGCCGAAACGTCTATTACAACCAACTATTGGGAAAACGCTGCACAGGCTCGACAGCAAGTTCATTATTACACCATAATTAGAGCTGTACAAGTGGAGGGAAGTTCAATGTTTGTTTTGTCTTTGGGCTGATGCTAAAGAAACGAGCGAGGAGTCATTAAAATCCAAAAGGATCCATCCTCCTATTGGCATGAATGCGTTCAGTAAATTGACTCTGGCCACTTGACTGTGTGTACGAAGCTGACATCCAGGCCTGAGGGCGACACAGAGCAAAGGGAGAGCGTGTGAAGTGTCTGATACAAAAGAGGGTTTTGTCTTCTGAGGAGAATTAACGTGCTTGGTGAATTTTATTACAATTTTCCCATTAGATTTTGATGTTGCGTTTGAAATGCTCTCTGTGTTAATTTTGGCCTGATGGTGGTGCCACAGGATCAAAGACATTAGGATTCATAAAATCCCACAGCACACTGAGCCGGGCCCTGATGTTATTTCAGTGTCTCTGTGCAGAGAAGACGGACAATTCTGCTCCACTGTGGAAGTGAGAGAAAGATCATAAAATGTACAAAATAACAAAGGTTGTTCTTTGTTTTATGCTCTATTATCTGTTCAATGGCAGCCTTCCCTGTGTTTTCACAAACATCAGATTGCGGACAGAAGGATTTGAATTGACAGACTGATCGGTCGACAAACAACATGCTCAGCTCTTCATGTTCGTAGCGGCTCAGAAAAACAGCTTATGTGTCTGTTTAATATACAGTAACCACTGACTGGCTGCTTATTATTACTTGAAGGATCCCCAATTCTATATTAAAGTGTTGTTTTTTTTTGTTTTTTTTATGTAATCCAGCCTTTTATATTGTTACCTCTTTTTATTGTATTGTGATCTTGTTTTTTTTTTTTTAGAAAAGCGCTTGTTGCTTTTTTTCCCCATGCATTATACTAGATAAACTCATACAAGGACATGATATTACAATTTTTTTTCATCAGATTTTATCTGTAAAAAGCAAAAAGCTTAAAGCAGATATCTCTACTTAAATCTCAAGGACTTTGAAATGTTAAGCTTCAAGTACAACTTTTTTCCAGGTCAGTAAATAAGATAACTTCACTCGTCAATCAGCCATCCCTTGGCTCACTAACACTTGTATCCCAAAAGAAAAACTTTATGTAAGTGATGCTGACGGAAAATAGGACTATTTAGGACTTATATTAACAAAAACATTCCGCTGATATCTGCTTTAATCTGACTTTATGTAACCATAGCAACCTCAATAAATAAATAATCACTCCAATCAGCCATTCACTAAACTTTAGTCACTTAAAAAATGAACTGAAAAGATGTATTAAGTGGTTGATAAGAACGCATCCCCACGTCTTAAAATGAGTCTGAATAAGCAGCAGCTAAATGCTAAAAGAGTGTGTGTGATATCTGCAAACGTGTTTTGGGACACGTGCATGCACATGTGCACACACACACTGGCACTTGCAGACGTACATAGGTACAGTAAGCACCCAGAGGGCAGCTTTAGACACTTTTAGGTGAATATTAAGACACTGATTCTTTCGCTCCCATATGAAAATTGCGCTCCTTTGATTCCTGAGTTGAGGCGTAATGACTAGACGCCCTGTGGGAATCCCACAGCTCTTATTGAGATAAGAGCTGAAAAGAGAGACACTGTCCTTACTCTGACCTTCTCCGGTGTGTGATGTTGATAGGTGGGTCGGTGATGAGGGGGGACGAATCAGACGTCAGCGGAGGAGGAGCTCGGACCTGAAGCCCAAAAAGACACTTCTTCTTCTTGATCTCCTTTCCAGAGACAAACCTGGACGACAGCGGAGACACAGAAGCAGTGTGTTGTCATCCTTATTCCTCTTTGATGCTAATAAAGAATTTAAAGTTGTGTAACAAAATGAACTTATTCACCTAATGGAAAAGTAGGCTCTGGAACATTTCAAAGGTAGCGACTGTGTAATTGAGTATATGTAATTAGAGCAGGCTTTGCCTGAAGAAATTTGCAGTTCTGTAATTGCAAGGTACTTTGCAAATTTTCAATGAAGACCAAACCAGCAGCAATTGGAGCTCTAGACTGGTTATTGTGATTAAATAGCTATGACTTGTGTCCTCTTCTAACAAGACCAAATAGTAACCAAAGAGTGTTTAAATTTAATTTTGTCTAATCGGCCGTTACATTTTACTCGCTCTTTATTCAGAGTCACACACTTCCCCTCGCTCCTTTCAACCTGCATGTCCAACACCGCTGACAACGAAGCACTAAGAAGACTCCCCTATTCATGGAGCGCTACTCATCAATCTAGTCATGTGTGGCCAGTGTTTATTCTTCTCATCATATGCGATGACTTACCTGTCCTTGTGGGAGTTCAGAGCGTTGAGGAGATTGTGACAGCGGTCCTGCTTCGGCGTGTCAGAGAGCTGGAGGACAGACAGGAATGAAAAATCAAAGGTGTTTACACAGCCAACGGCCATCAGACAGAAAACCTTTAATGCATACAGTCATTGTCCTTTACAGTCTCTGACAGCAATGGTGTAGATATGGAAAACTACTTGTTGTAGAAACATGGCTGCTGCCTGCTGTCATGTTGAAGACAGAGCAAATATTGCATTTCAAAATATGAAAACAGCTCAAAGGAGGAAGTTAAACCTCAGATACACACAGGAAAACACTGAGGATATTCCCTCTGGTATCAGTCGCATTTACTTTTTAACTTTCAGATTGCAGCTTTGTCCAAAAGCGTTATGACTGCAAATATTCAGTGTCCCACATTAGTGATTCCCCAACTGGGCGGGCGGGGGTTCATTCTTTTACCCCAGGTGACATGTGAAAAGACCACACATTTGTGGAAAACAAACAAGCAAATAAATCAATGTGACTCTGATCTTGAACAAATTGTACTGACAGCACAGCGTAAAGCTCACAGCAGCAGCAGCAGCAGCAGCACTGACAGGAAACTAGTCATCAACCCTCATCATTGCATGAGAACTGTTGTTTATTAGTTATTATTAACTAATATTATTACTGTATACTATAATACTGTAATACTGTATTACTGTTGTTTAAATTGCTTTTTGAACGGTATGTCTTGTGAAGCACTTTTATAAAATAAATGTATTATTATTATTATTATTATTATTATTATTATTATTATTATTATTATTATTATTATCAAGTGAGTCAGTTTGTTGAAAATAATGGCCAGTGGAAATTGTATAAATGTTACCTGATGAGAAGTGATTGATTTACGCTTGAAATCACTAAAAGCATCAACTGTAATTGATGAAACAATTAAAGGGATAGTTCACCCAAAATTTAAATTGCACTCATTATCTACTCACCCTCATGTGGACTAAGGGCTGGCAGAAGTTTCAGAGTCCTCTGTGTCTTCTCTGAGTTACAGGGGGTATTGGCGTAGCAGTACATGTCCATATAAAGGTTGCAAATGGACACCAACTGTCTTCGTAACAAAAAGACACACCAAAAAATATCCAAATACCTCCATGCTGTATGTAATGTCCCTCTTATATAGAAGCCCCGACATGAGAAATTGTTCTGAAAAAAATTAAATAAGTCATTAAACAATTTCACATTTCAGGGCTTGGATGTTTTTTGGTGTGTCTTTTTGTTACGAAGACAGTTGGTATCCATTTACAACCATTATATGGACATGCACTGCTACACCGAGACCCCCTGTAACTCAGAGAAGCCACGGAGGACTCTGAAACTTCTCCCAGCCCTTAGTCCACATGAGGGTGACTGTAGATAATGAGTGCAATTTGAATTATGGGTGAACTATCCCTTTAAACTTGAATTCAAAATAACAGTTTTAAATTGTTTACTAAGGATTAGATAAAGCATTGCCCGTTCAATGTTTTGAAATTCTTAGCGCAATACAGTATTAAATACAGTATTTAGCTAATAGTTGAAATTCTAAATGAGTAAACATTTCAAATAGGAGGCTCTGATAGATGTAAGAATAAAAGTAATCACTCATAAATAGTACAAATGCAAATTTGACCAAACTGGTCTCAGCTGAATGTACTTTAAGCAACTATTAAATAATATCCACTTGAAAATCAGTTTGAGCCCTTTTGCAAAATTACAGATTTTGAGGGAGTGTGAGCTCATCTGACAGGACTGTGGGGTCGGGAACCAATGTCGGCCATCATTAAAACATCTCATTTTCAACTTCTTGTTGTTCCCCTTTAAGCTTTACGTAGAGGTCATACTTATTTTAAACTTTAAATTTTACTTTAATAGTGGTTAATAGGATTTATGTCTCAAATGCATAAAGGCTGGCAGCATTTCACATCATTTCATCATGGTGCTTAAATGAGGAGATATCAATACCGCGCCTAGGAGCAACGAGTCCCAATTCTCATTGGTGAAGGACAGGATTTCATGGTCAAAATCAAAGTATTTCCTCTTGCAGCACAGCGAGAGATGGTAGAGCACTAAATGAGCCAAATCCACCCTGCAAAAGAAAAAAAAAGATAATAAGGTAAAATAGAAAACAAAGGTATGGATTTTCAGATTTTTAAAAAAAATATATTTTAATATTTTCCTATAGATATATTGGCAGACATGTTGGCACAGCAGAAGACGATAGAATTTGTTACTTATGTGACATCCAAGAGGTGGAGAATGAAATTCATGTTGTGTTCTACTGTCCTTTTTGTGATTCTATAAGACAAACATTGTTTAGTAAGGTAGATCTAAATAATGAATTTGTGTGGTTAGATGATGCTGTTGAATATACTGTATTTGCATTTTCTTTATTTCTTGAAAAGGCTTGGGCAATGAGACGAAGAGCATTATAGTTAAGTAATCTTAAACTGTTTATTTATGTCACCTGTGGCAGGTAACACCAACAGGAACGACTGTTTAGTCTTTTTTTGTATTTGTCATTAAAAGAATAGTTCACCCCAAAATGAAATTTGTTTGCAGCGGAAGCTCCTCTTCCTGGTCCGTCCAAGTCTCGCAAGATTTGCGTCGGCGTCAATTAATCGCAATGATGCTGCAAACAAGCTTGAAATATGGACTTAATTTTTTTCGGAACAATTTCGCATTTCGGGGCTTCAATACAAGACGGACATTACATACGAGCAGCATGGAGGTATTTGGATGTTTTCTGGTGTGTTTTTTTGTGACGAAGACCGCCGGTGTCCATTTGCAACCGTTACATGGACATGCACTGCTACATCGAGACCACCTGTAACTCAGAGAAGCCACGGAGGACTCTGAAACTTCTCCCAGCCCTTAGTCCACATGAGGGTGAGTAGACTAGACAATGAGTGATATTTCATTTTGGGGTGAACTATTCCTTTAACTTAAAGTGGATCTAATGTTTGCCATATGCTGTTGTAAACATGTCTGTGCTGTAGTGTAAACATCACCAGGTCATGGGTAGTCTCTGGATGGTCTCTGGGCCCTTTGTACATACAGAGCACTGGAACTGATAAAACCTAAAACAGACACACGGAGAAAACAGACAGAAGATCAGACAAGTATCATAGCACTCTGAAAAATAACTTGATGGATTTGTTTGTCAAACAATTTCAGCTGTCATCTTAAATTGTTTCCTTTCTTTCCATCTTGCAGCTTCCATATCTATATCCATGGATGCTGATTTCTTTCTTTGTTTCACTTTAAGAACCTTTACACTTCTTCTTCTGACTCTTTACTGTCCTCGCCATCTGTGTATGTGTCTCCAGATATTTTAGCATATAAATCAACCTGAACTGAAAATAAATGGACAGGTATATCTGTTCCACTATAATGACGCTCTGTTGTGGGTGACCCTGAAACTCAAACCACAACAACGCTGTGTGCATCTGTCCTTCTGCATGCGCATGTTTGCAGAAGGTCATTGGGAGAGATGAAGTGCAGACACAGTATGACGGCAACACATGCTTACTATTCCAACTGTGAACTCAGTCTTCACTCTTCCTCCATCACCTGCTCAGCAGATGTTGTACCAATCCGGCCTCACTCTCCCTGACTGTCAATCTAAATCTAATCCCTCCTTCACCCCCCCCCCCCTACTCCCTTCCTCACTCCTTCCCTCCCTCCCTCACTCCCTCAGACAGGTTCGGCAATAACACGGTGTCAGGGTGGGTGTAAAACCCAGTCGGCTAACACAGATGGTTAATGACAATAATAACTTAATGGATGGATACATTTTATTACACGCATGAGCCAATCAAAGCGCAGCGTGATCAGCAGCAGCCGGCGTATCCGCCCAACATTGTATCTGAACTAGCTACAGTACCAGGGAGATGATGCGTCTGTCTCTGCTGTCTGTCACTGTCCCTCTACCACTCTGTGGATGTGAGGAGCTCTTGTCCTTGTGGCGCGAGTCAGCGAGTACATTAACATGCGCACTAATAATTTAGTCTTAAGCCAATTAAAGCGGCTCTCTGACAAGTGAAGCTGTCAAGCAGACGTCTTTGTCTGAGGCAATTCATCCTGCACAAGAGATGTCTTTTACAACAGCAATTTTGATCATCGATTTATTCATCAAGGAAAATGGTTCTAGCTTCCTATATATTCTGTTTTATATGATGGTATGGTACTTTTAGATAAAACAAGCAACTCTGACTCTGAGAAATTGCATTGGGGACTTTTTTTCATGTATTTTTTTCCTAAACTAAATGATCAAAGAAATTGTCAACCTGTTATTGCTATTATTATCTAGCCCTAGTATGATTGAAATATAAATTGTAATTTATACAAAATATAACACAACTGCTTCTTTTGTCTTGGATTATGTCCCCCAATCAAGAAATAAACAACAAAAAACTGATCAATGTACAGAGAAGGCACATGTCTCACATGAAATCCAAATATTAAAGGGATAGTTCACCCAAAATTCAAACTTCACTCATTATCTACTCAGCAGTACTGTATTTGTCCATATAATGGTTGTGAATGGATACCACTTTCTTGGTCCAAAAAGACACACCAAAAAACATCCAAATACCTCCACGCTGCTCGTCTGTAATATCCCTCTTGTATTGAAGCCCCGACATGAGAAATTGTTCCCAAAAAAAATTGAATAAGTCTATATTTTAAGCTTGTTTGAAGCGGAAGCTCCCAGTGTCAAGCTTAAAATACAGATTTATTTAATTTTTTTCAGAACAATTTCTCATGTCGGGGCTTCAATACAAGAGGGACATTACAGACGAGCAGTATGGAGGTATTTGGAGTTTTTTGGTGTGTCTTTTTGGACCAAGAAAAGTGGTGTCCATTCACAACCATTATATGGACAAATACTGCTGCACAGACCCGCCTGTAACTCAGAGAAGGCACGGAGGACTCTGAAATTTTTTTTTGTAATTTTGGGTGAACTATCCCTTTAAATCCTGACTGATATATGATTTGATTGGCTGATATTGGCTGCTCACAAATCTACTGGAATCCTGTGTTTATACTGACAGACGTGCAGTCAAAATGTTTCACAGGCGACAGTTTTATGTTTTATCTCTCGTTTTTTTCATCTTGATTCAAGCATTAAATATTTTTTTGAATCCCGATCTAACAGTATAATTTGCAGTATATAATAATTAGCATAATTTATTCACTGTGAAATCAATCTCTCTTTAAAAAATACCAGATTGGTCTGGCTTCACCAAATACCTGACGTTTATAATTTCCTTTATTACAGTTATTGAAAGATGTATGAAGCTAGTGCAGGTTGGACTGTAAAGCTCAGTGACCCACCTGTCCCCATACAGTAATGGCTTGGTCAGACACTGCGTGCAGGCCTCGTGAAACCACTGACCGCAGCCTCCGCACTGCAACATCTTTAGGTTCCACCTGCAATTCAACGAGAAAACACCAAGACATTTTAAACACATGAATGAATTAATGTGTCCAACATCTGTCACCTGACAAGTCTGCATTTATGCATAATTTAGGAAGGCTGCGGAGCTGATGAGCGCAGCTGCCTGACACTTCACGTTTCATAAACTGAAATGCGTCTTCAGGTGTGAACTCCCACCGGGTACAACCGCTCATAGAGATACGGCGGCTGGGAGTTAGTTCTTATTCTGCTTTAAGATGCCAGGCGAGTGGAGTTTGCCAGCAGACATCACTCAGATATCATTTCATGAAAGTCAAAACAAAGTTGAAAAAAAAAAAAAATCCTGCTAATGCTGTTTGACGCACGTCTGAGTTCGCTGCATGCAATTTACAAATAATCCACAAGACGACACTGACGTAGATGAGATCAAGCTGCTGGAGGGGTGGAGTGGGGGGAGGGGGGGGCGTCTACCATGAAAGAGCATACATGAGCAGTACATTCAAACTCAGACTGGCCTCTGCAGTGTCACTCACTCTCCAGGTCCGGCACAGTAGCAGTAACACTGTTGCTGATTGGTCAGATGCTGCGGGTCCCAGTCTAACGACGACAGCTGGTAGGGGAGGCGGAGTTTCATAAACTGCATGAGCCGGGCGAAGCGTCCGCGTTTGAGGGCTCCGCCTCTCTGGGAAAACACAATTTTTTTTTTAGGACACAGCTGATTGGTTGGTGACCCCCCCTCAAATCGCTGTCATGTCAGAGCGGCGAGGAGAGACGGATCGCATTCGTTGGGCAGAAGGCAATTCGTCTCATTTTATTGTAGGTCAGCTGTGAGAGATAGTGTCCGTGGGAGAGGAAGTCTGGACAATGAGATATGGACATTGAGCGATTGACAATTAACTGGGTGCTTTCTCAATCTCATATCTACAGAACTGGAGCACATGTGATTGATTGACTTTAAATGTACTTCTCTCAACTTCAGTGCAGTTTTTCAGACTCATAACTATTGATTGCTCATGATTCCTTGGACACAATGTAGAACATCTAATACTGAAGTCAATACTGAGGGAATTAGTGTGCTTTTGCCTCAGATAAACCCATTACCTGTCGTATATACACAACACTGTAATGGCAGCGAAGCCTGATATATTTGACTGGATTTCTCACACTGAATGTTATTTCTTCTCCTCCCCCAACCCAACCCCACCCCGCCCCGGTGCGAGACGACGGAGATTAGCAGTCTGACCTTGGTAGCGACTGCAAAGACACATTGCCGACATATCCACGAGTCGCTGTCAGCTTCCGGTTCAATGGTCGGCGTGTGGCACTCTGGATGATAACCTGTAATGGGAGGAGGAGGAGGAGGAGGAGGCAGAGCGTTTAATTCGTGTTTACAAGACAGACAGGCGGAGTGACAATAATGGGCAAAGCATCTTCATGTTTAGTGCTCCGCTGGTTTGTTTCGGCAGCACGCAAAGTACTTTACTATTTGCATCTTGGGAACAGGAAGCTATGTTTGTCTGCTTTTTCCCCCCTAAAAACAAACTGTCAGCGGCCGTCTTCGCCTGACAGAGCTGCAGCGACGTGACGGTAAAATCCGCCGCCATTTCCTGCCCGTGCAATCCTGGTTCTGAGCTGAACTTCTTCTCACTTCACTTTATTTTGTTTCAGCGCTCCTTCACTCTGAAATCCGTTTTGCTTATCGTTGACATGACTAACTTGCCTGGAAGCCGGTGCACATATACTAGGGGTAGGCGATATGTCAGAAATATATATCACGATTTTTTAAAGATTAAATAACGATCTCGATTTTAGTCAAAGATCCTTTCTGAACAGATTTTAATGGGCTCTTTGCACAGCTCCACGACTTCCTGAACTTAAAGGAGTCATCACCCGGAAATCGCAATTTCTCTTGTTAAAACATGCATATTGGAGTTTGAAAGCGGCGCCGTTTTTTCGCTTCGGCTCTTTTTCCGAACAGGAATAGCACACAAGGGTGTGCCTTCCTAAAGCACGAGATTTTGATTCTGTCAATGGACCTCACCAGGTTTCTTTGTCCTCTTTCACCACCCAACCTCCATACTGCCCGTCTGTAATGTCCCTCTGATTGAAGCCCCGACATGAGAAATTGGGGGCTGTACAAATGTTTTGGAGTCTGCATGACACAAGGCAAGGGCAGTGAATCAAGACACTGATTACATATTAAACAATGCTTAAAACATCCGGACCAGTCAAAACTTAATTTTTTCGCGAACAATCTCTCATGTCGGGGCTTCAATAAAAGGGTCAGAACAAGCTCAATGTTTGATTACATTTTTTTTTTTTTTCTAATAAGTTTTACGAATTGATCCAAAGCGATCCAAGGGGGGCTGGATACGTAAAAAACCAGGTTATGACTCCTTTAAGGCAGCTCCTTTATTACCTGCCTTAAACTCAGGAAGTAGTGGAGCTGTGCATAGAGCCCTTTTAAATAGCTGCAGTTTTGCCAACATGTGCAAGTAAACATACTCTGATAAAATGCACTCCTGCGACATAAAAGGTAGCTTTTATTTAGGAGGGGGTCAGGGGGTCGTTAGTCAGACTATCTGGACTGCAACTGCAGAATGTGCCCCAGACGATCCTACGATTTCTGCACTTTGGCAGATCGTCTACACGCTCTAATCCTTCACAATCTAATATCGTCATATCGCCCACCCCTAACATATACTGAGAGATGATTCTACAGTGAGGAAGGAGACATCTCATGTCCCAAAGTTAAACTTTTGAAATGTAAAACATTTGCATCTTCACAGATTCTGTATTCTCCTATGAGGGAAAATTGGGGCAGATTTTGAAAATTTTTAACTTGAACTTTCTTGTGGGAAAAAAAAAACACATCAGACACAAATTATTATTCTAAACATCCAAAAGTATTTCAGATGTCTTGAAACATATCTGCAGGGGATTTGTAAATTAATAATAAGTAAAAACATCTTTGGTGCATTAAAGTCTATGAATTAAGTTCTGTGTATATCAGCATCTCATTCATTATGATTCTAGTCAGGAGGCAGGTGCAACAGATTGTATCTATCATTTATGATGTGGTTTTCTTGTCTTTCTTTCTTTTCAAAGAGCAACAGTGTTATTTACCATACTATGTCAGATCTTCAAGGTCAGTGCCGGAACGGTTGGACAACCACCGTTTGACGGCGTATGATGAGGCGTGCTTCCTTACCGTGGCGACATTTAAGACAATTTATGAGGGGTTCTTTAAGAGGCGGGGCGTCACAAATACAGCAAACTTCTTCCACTCCAGCAGCAACTGAGGCAAACACAGAAAGACAGAGAGAGGCAGGGGAGGGGAGGAAGTAGATGTGTGAGAGGAAGACAGACAGTGAGAGAGCAGGAGAGGGGGAGAGCAGTCAGTGGCATTAATTTATGTATATTGATTCACATCCTTGCCACCTCATTGATTTCAGTGTCTCCTGCACCCTTTCAGATTTCACTTCATTTGACAGGCGGATATTCAGCATGGTCCTAACAAGCGTCCAACTTCCACCCTCTGCTCGGTATTAGGTGGAAGTGGGGGGCGCCATTTCCCCGAGGAGTCATTAGTCTAATAAATTCATAAATAGGCTCTAATAAAGCAATTACATCTCAACGCGCCCCCATCATGATACTCGGAGCACTCAGCATCATAATCTTCAACGTGACTCTCATCTCTTTTTTTCCTTTTTTTGTGCGTGTGCGACAATTCAGAGATGTCGGAAAGAAAACAAAAAGGTACAAAAAATGTGAAAGTTTTAAAGAGAATCAAAAAAAAAGTGTTGCAACTCCTCAGGCAAAGTTTCAGAGTGGAAACAAACACCTTGAGTGCGAGTCGGGCTCAGTTAGGACGACCTCAAACCAGCTGCTTTTTTTTAACCCAACAGGAAGCTATTGACTCTACCAGCTGAGGAGGAAGAGAAGAAGAAAAATAAGAGTTCCTTACACGAGTGAATGTCCTTCCTCAGTACCCAGAACTCCGAGTTGTCCTCAAATCTCACCAGACAACATTGCTTGACTCCGTCTACCTGAGAGGGAGATAGCAGGTGAGCGGAATGATTGACAAAACTAAATGGAAGTCTTTTCAAAAATCCGGGTGAACACACACACACACACACACACACACTGCATATGCACACTGAAAAAGTCTCTTTCTGTCACACACACACACATACACACACAGGCATACGCACACTTCCACATGCACTTACTCTTTTCACATTGCCGAGGTACAGTAGTCCATCACTCCATCGAGCCAACACATCATCTCCTTCACTTACTCCCCCCATCCTGAGGAGAGACAGAGAGGGGAGAGGGAGGGGGGGTGGAAGAGAGAGAAAGAAGAGGGAGAGATACAGAGAGAGAGAGAGAGAGCAGGGCTCATGTGAAATGGAAATCCGATTTATTCGATGAATACTTTGCTGCCATTGCTGACAGAGGGTTTATGGCCCCGGCGTTCCGGCTGGCTCTCAGACAGGCGGGCTTCGGTGCAAAGGGGGTTAAAACCCACCAACAACCCCCCCCCCCCCCCCTTCCCCTGTTCCCACCATCACACCCCCCCCAGCCCCCACCTCTCCCCCTCCCTCCTCTTTTTAGACCAGAGCATAACGACAGCCTGTATCCACCACAGTGAACGATGAGAGTGAGTACACAACCGGAGAGCAAGACAAATGATTACTGCACACATGAGAAACACACACACACACACACACACACACACACTCACTGCATGATGACTGCTGCAATACAGTTTGATTGAACGAACAAAGATCAGTGTGCAGCTACTTGAAGCATCTGCCGTGCACTTTGCTGTTGTCCTCTTCTCTCTCTCAACATCTTAAAAAACTTGAATAGATGCGTGAAATGACTGTGCAGGCATTATCTACTGCACGTTGAGCATTTGTTCCAGTGCATGCACTCAAGTCAAGACAGACTGCGGGGATACATAACACTGGATGTAATGTGTGTAGCCTTTTGTGAATCAAAAAAAAAAAGAAGAAGAAAAAAAAAAAGCACATCAGGCAGACTGTACAGCAGCAGAGAACTGGCCGGGTGAAGGGTACCTGTCAAGTCGAACTCCTTTCCGTCGGGGTCACAGTGATTTCCTGGCCAGCCTGGACATGAAATGCCCCTCATCTGCTGTGGATCTACCGCTGCCCAATTACTGCCCGATTACCGGCCGCTCCGATGCTGCGCAGCCTGCGTGTTTGCAAAAAGTGGATGATGTGCATGTATGTCCCTGTCTGTGCCAAGCGCCCGTGTGTGTCAGTCAAGCCGTCAGCGGGGAGGAGGTGGAGGAGGAGGAGGAGGTGGAGGAGAAGGAGGAGGGGGTGGGGGTGTGGGGGTGTGTGGGGAGGGGGGGGAGAGGAAAGGCGACTGACTGTCCGTCCGTCTCTCAGCCTAGTTTGTCCGTCCTCCGTGATGCCGTTTCGTCATGTTCCCGTCGCTTTTTGCTCTCCGCCCCCCCCTCCCCTCCCCTCCCCTCCCTCTCCTCCTCCCGCCCCCCCTCTCCCCCCCTCCCCTCTCCTTCTCCGCCGCCGCCACCTATTGATGCTATTAAAGCCGGGGTTTGTCAGAGCAGCACCGGTATCAAGCCGCCAGAGACGCCATCATCCCTGCCTCGCGCTCTCCACCGACTTGTTGTGACGCAGACATAAAACACCGAGATGGAGTGGGAGGGAGATAGTGATAGAAGAGGAGGTGAAGGGGGGGGGGGCGTCCAGAGGTGGCGGGCGGAGGAGGAGAGGTGTCGGTGACGGCGGCGGGGGGTCCACGGCGAGAACGTGGGGGCGGAGGGGGGGGGGGGCTGACCCTAAATCGTTGTGACAAGGTGGGATTGGGATGTCTGGGAGCCGAGGGAGGGACAGGAGGGGGGCGGAGGGAGGGGGGGGCTGCTGGTGCTGCTGGTGCGCTGAGAGCCGGCGGAAGCAGCGCGCGCAGCTACAGGGGCCAATTAAGTGGCCAATTAGTGAGTTTAGCCGCCTCATTAATTGGTCTGTAACAAGAGGGACCGGCCAAGTTTAGCAGAAACCCGTGGAGGAAAGTTGGAGAAAAGTGAGAGGGGCTGAGCAAACTGCGCTCACATTGAAACTTGTATTTATCAGCAGTGATTAGCGGCCTCAGCCTCTGGCTTCTGTCACACAGGGAACAGCTCAGGGTTATTAGACGAGTAGAAATGAGGTGGTTATATAGGATATTATTACGTACTCGCACACATAGTGAGGTCACTGTATTATGGCGCAAATATCTCCCTTTTTTTTAGCCGTTAATAAATCAATACAAGCCTAGGCTATAATTTGATTTTTTTTAATTTTTTATATCCAAACATTGGGAAATTTGGAGGAACCTCCGCAGTGTCCTTTCTCTTCTAACACATTCCACATCTGCAGGACAGATGTGGCACCCAGAGGTTCACTTCTCACAGGACAGGATGTAGGTGACTATGTGTGATGGAGAAATATGTTCACTCATAAATCCAATGTGTTTGCAGAGCACAGACTTCACAAACACACAGACTTTACATAAACTAAAATCAGTAGAAGATATAGGCTATGAGGAAACCTATGAAGTATTTTGAACAAAGGCAAACAGCAGGCAGGGGCTCTATCATTAGGTTACACCTATATTGAAAAATTAATCATATTTAGATTATACTCACACTTAAACTGCTTTGGAGGAATGACACGTTTTGCTCTTTCTGGCTACGGCCTCGTGCATCCAATCCAATTCAAGCCTCTTGTTTGTTTATGTTTCCCTGTCTGTGTCTTTTCTTGTTTATGTTCTACACATTACTCACAGCAGTCAGCCGTGTGCTAACACCGCCGTGCGGTTCAAAATGGCCCCTGGCAGATTAAAAAGTGGTAAAGTGCCAATTTCCGACTGTGACCGCTAGGCGGCGACCAAATACAGGGACTACAACTGCACTGCGATCAGCCTGACCAGGCTGAGGGCTGTTCAGGGTCATTACAGCCAGACTCAGGCCTGATATGATATGACGTAACGTGACGATATGATATGATATGATATGATATGATATGATATGATATGATATGATATGATATGATATGATATGATATGATATGATATGATGGGTCACTATCCTATTGTATTTACTTTGGACCAAATGACTCTTTCATATTGAAATACCTGTTAACTGCTTTGCATTGTTTTCCACAAAGCCTCTATGGTCAGTAGGCGAAAGAGACTACTTCCCACCCAATCCATTGGACTAATAGACTGGCCTTAAATGTACAAATAACATCTATCCTTATTTTTATTGTTTCCGTATCCTCTTCCTATTCTGCAGGCCTTTTTTTTCTGGCACAATTGTAACATAACCTAATTACCCCCTGGGGCTCAATTAAGTATTCTGGTCCAGATTCTGATGTAAATGTTAAGTAACATGACAGTGTCACATCTGATCATAATCAATGATAGGTGTGTCAAACACAAATAGCATCTTATAGACATGAGCAGATGATATTAAAAACAACTTCTCAATATATATAGGCTAACTATAAATTAAACAAGAGGCTGTCAAGTGCTGTAAAGCATAAAGAGTATTATAGTCAGTCCATTATAATGAGCTTCTGTAGATTCTGTTTTACATATTACACAATGGATTTATATTTTGAATTTATTTCATACCACAGATCATTTCTATGGTCAGTTTTTTAAATCTGTACAAGTTTGTCATTATCTTGTATCTATTGTGCTATATATTATGTGTGTTGTATTTTGTGTAATTTTTTTTTGCTCTCAGTACTTTCTTGTCAATTATTTTCTTATCGTTGCCCCAGTGACATGATGACAGCCAGTGAGATGGGAGGGGCCCACACATCACATCATCCCTGCAACAGGACTATGTGTAATGTCAGCCAGTGATAAGAGCATCAGCTAGGCTAATTAAGTGTAGTGACACATGCACACACACACTAGTGAGTCAGGTCTATCTATATGTTGTAACGGTTACACATGTTTTTTGTTGTTCCACCTGACGCCTTGTGTCATCCTGGTCTGTGATGTTGGTTTTGATACACTTGAGCCACTTGAGCTGCAGTCATTCTCTAATTTGATGCTTTGATAATGGTTAAAGGTTCCCAAAGGTGTACAGGTGGTGATTGTAAAGTCCAATCATTTCCACCCTCATCAAACTATCCAGTGATCCCTGATGTCCTGGATCAGCTTCTGTGCTCATTTATTTGTATATTTTTCCTTTCCTTTGTCACCACAGTGACAACATTTTTTTTTTTGATGTAATTCATTACATGTTGTAGAAGGTACAGTTTGTGAAAACAGTTGAGTAACATCTTCTGTTGGGAAAGTACCCTGATGACGTCACAAAGGTTATCTGTGTAAAAAATAAAAAGATTTTTTTTTAAATGCAGGTGGATGTAAAAGATAGAAGGAGCCTAGATGCTATCAAGATGCATTCTGGGAAATGTAGGACCTGTTGGCCACTGGTGCTTCCTATAGGTGCATTACATGACTGATCATTGGGATCAATGAAAAAAGGATTAAGATTAGTTTAGTTAAGGATCTCCCTCCACTGTAGTGTAGGCCTATGACAAAGTTAGGATTGATGTTTTATCTTACATTTGGATACTTATTTTAGCTATTTTCGGATCTGATCTGGAATCAGGGTTATAGTTGCAGCCAGCATTGAGTTAGATGAGTTGAGGAGTTTCATCTACTAGCAAAAGAAGGGCGCGTGCGTGTGTGTGTGTGCGTGCGCGCGAGCCGGTCCCAGCGTAAACGCGGTCGGTGCTGCTCTCCCGCCGGTGCAGCCTGTCTTGTCTTCTTCTCCCCGGTGGCGCACGGCAGACTGTCCTCACCCGGTACCAGCCTGAGAAACGGTGCCGTTGCCAAAGCGCTGAGTGCACAACATACAGGAAGTACGACGTCAGGGTTGGGGGGGTGGGAGAGAGGAGGGGGGAGGGAGGGAGGGAGAGAGAGAAGAGGGAGGGAGAGAGTTTGCAGTCAGACCAAAGTGCGCTATCAGCTGCTGAAGGCTGGACAGACAAGCGGCGTGGGGACACTGATAGGGGGGGAGAGAGAGAGAAGGGGAGAGGGTGGGGGAGGTTTGCCAGGCGGAGGACGGAGACTCCCTCCTCGTCGTCGTTGTCGCTGTCGCTGACGATGGTACAGATGGGTGCGACTCTCCTCCACAGCTGAGCCGGACCGGCCGCCGTTCCAGTCTCAGCCTTCCAGCAGCGGTCACCGGGCTGACCGCGCCAGGACGCTGCTCATCCCCGCGAATGACACTGGGCTGTCTGTCGGTAAGTTGGAGTCGACAGCTTCCTTTATTCCTCTTCCTCTATTTAGGTGATTTTGTTTAAATGCGCTTCTTTTTTTGTCATTTGCAAATGTCCACGGGCCTCCGTGTCACTGAATGACTCAGTAGGAAGCAAATGTCACCACTTGTGTGTTTTATTAGGAGTGTCAGCACGCACAAACTTTTACTGCCCCTCGCGCTGTCAGACTCTGCTCTCACCCCCTCCAGCCTGCACTGTGACAGATGCTATCATTAGGACTACATATAACTGTAGCACCACCCTATGGCTGCATTTATGGAGCAGAAAAAGGAGCATTATGGGGTGTGACTTAACCGTAGCCTAGTTACAGCTGTATGTTTGAAGCACAGTCATATGTGTTGTGTTTGCTTTGGTCAGCCACTGAATAGCAGCCATTCAGACTCATGCATGGCCGTTGGTGGTGGTGGTGGTGGTGGGGGGGGATAAACAACACCGTTTATGACTTGTTTTTTTGCTGCAGGCCGGCTTGCATGTGTCTTCTCCTCTCTAGCCCTCTCTCTCCTAAAGCAAAAGTGCAAAGATGAACGAGGATGTAGGAGAAAGCGGGTTGCAGTTGCACTAACCCTGGCCTCAGAGCTGCAGGAGTCCAAGACAAAAGCACAATGGAAAGTTGGGAGTGCCAGCACATTTTTCATATCACACTTGAGGCTCTCTCTCTCATCCAGAGCTCCAGCAGCCTCCTCCAAGGTCATTTTCACCTGGATTCATGTGCCAGCAGGCTGTTTGATTGATCCCATGGA